>BRKX01000003.1:75377500-75977500 GCA_026008535.1 Perilla frutescens
AAGTTTTCTTTTTTTTTTATAAACGATCGAGTTTCTCATAATTTTCTGACAAAATACTATGTTGCACCTCAATATTTTATGATAGACAAACAAGAAGCGCGTGCTTATTCGAAAGACATTTCTTCCTTCTGTGGAAGGTACGCCAAGCTTTTAGATTGTGTAACCTTTTCCAATTGTCTGGGAGCATATAAACCTGTGGTTTAATTATCTCCACTTTTTTCGTACATAGGTTACTCGAGGAAACTGAAGATGAGGTGAATCTTATCATCCCTTGCATACATATATATATATGTGTGTGTGTGTGTGCTTTCTGGAATAATTTTGCATGACTAATATTTATTTGCTGAAACAGCTGTCCGAAAGGATAAAAAAGGGATCTGTTAATGTAGGAGAAGTAAGCAAGGTCCTATGCCAAGACCTCGGCAGATATTGTAGTAAGACAAGGTATTTATACCCCAATCATCCATATTCATAATTTCCTACTTGGGGTTCGATAGAAAGCTGCTGTACAGAGAGAGACACGATTCTTTAGATATTTTTGCTCATAGTTTCAGTTAACAATGTATCTGTTCAGTGGCAACGGTGAAGCAGCCGATGGTGAAGAAAGCAGCAACGAAGAACTCTGAGGAGAAACTAGGATGCTTCAATGGTGGTGATTGTCACTCCAAAAGCCTTTTTTCACTTTTGGTTGTAGGAGATTGGCTAGAAATGGTTCATAACACGAATCATAGGTGGTGTTGTTGGTTAGAAAAAATTCAGGAACTTACTTCAACTGTCAATCACACTTGAAAAGAGAACAATTGTGTTCATCATTTTCCTTGTCCTCTGCATTCTCCATTTTTATGAAGGAAAGCCTCTTGAAGTAGTCATAAAAAATCGGAATTTTATCAACTTCAAGACTTGAATGATAGGTTATCAAGGTTAAAAACTTATGTATTTAAATCAAATACATTATTTTTTAGTCCTAAATGTATTTTTATTTTTTGATGTTTTAAGTCCTAAATTTATAGATAATCTATCTTTCGGCCTCTCACTCGACAAACTCAAAAAATCAATATCGCTATGTATGTTGGACAATGACAAACTTACTAAAAGATATTTCACTAAAATGAATGATTCATGTAGCTCTAAGCTAGGTACAACAAGAGAAAGCTAATGGTTAATTTATCCCATTGATTCAACATTTCACTAGATATAACTAGAGCAGAAAAATCTTGAAAAAAGAAGTAAAAAACAATGGGAAATCAGCATGTAGTAAACCACAAGAATCAGCCATTTTCCAACATTTAAGTCAGAATCATCATATCTTCACTAGTTACCTTCCAGAGCTCCCTTAAGAAGATTCAAAGCTTCAGCCGATATGCTCCGCCTCACTCGGGTCGGGGCGATCTCTATCCGAGGAGGAGGATCGGGCGAGAAACATATAACAACAACAGTTAAGTTATCACACGTGTCACGTTTCAGCGCTTCCCTCACCAGTTCCCTTGAGCATCGCTCGGGATCATTGTGCAGCATCAGCTCTTTCCGAGCCATTGTGACTGCGCATTGGCTGCTCATGACCTCCCACAGGCCATCACACCCTAGAATCAAGAACTCGTCGTCTTCTGTTAGTAACATCTCCTGCAACTCCGGCTCTGCACTCAACGGAGAAGCAGACCCTTTTGGCCCCTTCATGTGCCAGTCCCCTAAGGCGCGTGATACCGATAGTTGGCCATTGAGGTAGCCATCATATATGGCTCCTCCTAGCTTCTCGATTCTAATTCTTTCAGATGTGTAGTTAGGCTTGTGGTCTCTCGACATTTCAATGGCTCTACCGCGTTTCCCCAGCACGGCTCGACAGTCTCCAGCATTGGCAACTATCATTTTCCTGCAAAGTGAACGGACTTTAGAATTCTGCAGACCATTAAAGATTGGCCATACATATATTATGCAGCTCCCTAACCTTCCAGATATGAATGCAGTCAACACTGTGGTGCCAGACGATATATCGAGGGAACTATCATCAGCAAACGCATAATCAGCTTTAAGAAATGCACTCTTGATTGCTCTTTCCAGACAAACAGGGTAACATGAATCTTCAACGATGAATTGAAGAAGCTTATCCTTGATGAATGATGCTGCATCTATACCTCCATGACCATCAAATACCTGCTTTTGCAAAACGTGACTCAATAATTAGAGAAACTATGAGGATGAGACGAAAGGAGTAAGTGCAAAAAGACCGTCTTAATGCTCCATGAGAAAACTCTACTCGTTGAAGGTACTCAAACATCACGGTCTAAAGAAGGGTAGTCAATATTAGGTGGAAAAACTACATGAGATTGATCCCCAAATACTCAGCAGTTAGAGAAAACTAAGAGAATGAGATGAAAGAATGCAATTCAAAAGGGCGCCTTAATGCTCCATAAGAAAGCTTTACTTGTCGAAGGTACTCATATATCACGGTTTAAAGAAGGATAGTCGGAATTAGGTGGAAAAACTACACGAGACTGATGACTCATCCCCAACAAAGAAACAGTTGAAGCCATCATCCACATACACACGACACAATTGTAACACATAATTCCCTTACAAATGCCCATGTTACGCCAAATTTTTGTCTCAATGATCTTATTATAAATACTCCAAATAAAGGTACTTCTTTAATAGGTTCTAGAGCACTACGCATTTATCTGCAATCTAAAATTAGTAAAGTCGCCATTTCAATTAAGATGAGAGGATCAATATACATTTCAGTGCCAAACTTACCCCATAAAAAGCTCCAGGCGAAGGGAAATCTGCAACTTCACCTAAATATTGAGGCAAGTTATCTATGCAGACATGTACATCCTCCATAGATGGCTTCGGTCCTTTCTCAGCACAGCTTCCAGACCGAAAAACTGGTAGGAAGCTAGATTTTACGTCTGATGGAGATCTGATTCCAGTCCCTCCAAGATCATAATCCTAGTAGATATACACTGAATGTGTTAGCTCCTAACACATCATGCATATAGGAAACAGGAAACAATATTTTCTGAAATAATACTAGTTCCAACAAAAATCGAAACAGTAATAATAGAACGTCACGTTTTTCCTCAAGATTTTTAAGATGTAACACATTCTACACATGGAACACCTCTTATTCTTAGTTGACAGCTAAATGGGGTTCATTTGAATATTGTACTACATTGGCTCATTTAGAAAACAGATTGGCTCTGTCCATGTTGAAGTATGTATACATGCCCTTCCCAAATCCCCGTGCTAAAGAGGCAGCAACGAGAAAAAAAAGGTCAGAAAATGGCGAGCAGTCATTCCTTATGAAACAAACTTCACTTGCCAGAAGTAAAATTCTTAATCTAATGTAACAAGATCAATAACTATCACATACATAGGATACATAACTGCATTCTTGAACCATAACCAATCCAACCTAGATTTACAGGACATAAACGAGATATTCACTAAATTAGGAATCTCAGAACGAGATATGCACCATAATTGCTAACTCCAACTGGACAATAACTCATACACTATAACATGAAATCTTGCAATCACATACTACTTAACTAAGAACTCGAAAAGAAACAGAATCCGAACACACTCACTTCATTTAAGTAACACACGACTGATAAAGTTGCATCAGATCACAGAAATTAGTATTTACCACCGAATCTGTGGGTGAGACTAATGTGACAGTGCTCATAGAATGCCTCACAATGGATAGATGCCGAGGTGGTTTACCACACAATGTTTGCTTCAAATCGTTTTCGTTTTCTAAAATCTCATCTTTCACCGCAGAAACTTCACCATTATCCTTACTATGATCACCTCTCATATCAGTAGAACAATCAGCATCACCAGCCATATTCCTCCCAAAACATCAACTTCAATTTTCTTCAGCAAGATCAACCCACTCTCTAAAGATCCTCTTTCGACTAAACAATGCCGCCAAACCAATCACAACACTCTCAACCAACTCCACTCGAATTGTTAAGATAAATAAACCCTCAAACCTAAGATTAAAAAAAACACTAACAACCCACAAATCACCTTCAATTTTTCTTCCCAAATGCACCAATTCTTCAACTTGACATCATGAAATCTTAATTAATTCAAAAGATCAGACTTTGGAGAGTTAACCCTGGACACAGATCAGAATCCAAACTAACCGCTCCACCAATAATCCACCAAAAACTACTTCAACATACATAAACAAATTGAATTAAGCTAACTTCACACTAATAGATCATAATCCCTTTACGAAAAAAATAATAATAATTCCAAAAGATCAAATCTTTATCTCCGATACAGAGAAATAAACAGAAAGGAGGAGCATTTCCCTAACAAAAATAATAATCGAAAATGCTCTTCCCTTTCAAAATAGGATCGAAAATTCAGGAAGAAAAAAAGGGACTTTCAATTAAATTACAAAAAATTGAAATTCAAACGGATGACAGAGAAAGGAAGGAAGAAAATTGGACGAAAATGGAAAGAAAAAGGAATCGATTAAATGGAGCGGAGTTCTCTCTCTGCGGTTGGTGACCGGTGATTTCAGGTAAGGGGCTGTCACTTTACCGGCACGTGGCGAGCTGTTGTTGGTCGGTTGGTGAGATCGAATCCCAACCGTCAGATCACGCGCGTTGGCGGCATGCAACGGTCAGGATTGGCGGAATCTACTTGCCTCTTGCGGTTTTGGTAGGGTGGGTTCGTTGGCGGCCGTTAAAGCGGCGCATTGGATTCCCTACGCCACGTGGCGTCACGTGATTGGGTCCCGTCAGGGTGAGGTGAAATAGTCCGTCTTTATCCAACAATGTGAAAATAAAAAAATTAAAAAATTGCGGTTTTAGATTTCAAACTTAGATTGGAATTTTTTTTTTTTTTGAGAATTATCAATCCAGGACCTGAAAAATAGGTAATCTATCGATTCAGGACCTGAAAGATGAAAACTCTCAATCTAGGACCTCAAGAATCACGAAATTTGATTTCTTTTTATTTTTTAATTATTTTTTTATTAATTTTCAATGAAAATTCTTTCATTAATTATCCATTAAATCTAATAAAGAAATTTTTTAAATTAATTATAAAATAAAAGGAAAACAAAATTTCATGATTTTTGAGGTCCTGGATTGAGAATTTTCATCTTTCGGGTTCTAGATTGAGAGTTTTCATCTTTCATGTCTCGAATTGATAGATTACTATATTTCAGGTTCTGAATCGATAATTCTCCTTTTTTTTAGATTGGATTTTATCCTTCATGTATATATCTCATGCAATACACGAATAAGATATACGCGTATATTTAATATTTTATTAAAATGTTGTAATAAAAAGTAATTTTTAATTATCTAAAGAATATTATTCGTGTTAAATATTAACAAAATGTGAAATCAAATATGATATTCGCTCGTAAAATAAACTCTCAATAATCTAAAAAAAATCACTAATGACTTCAAGAATAATTTTTGTATCACGAGCATTATAAATTAGTAGTATTTAGATTGGATTTTCTCATTAAATCGAATCTTAATAACGTTTTTACGATGATAAATAACGACACTTTATATTTAAGAAGAAAGTTTGAAATGATTAGAGATGGCACAGATTAACAATAAATTCAATATATGAATAATTGTTGGATTTTGAATGTGTGATCTAATAATAATAACGATTTGATCTATTATATATTTATAATTTTATATTGTATTTTGCTGACTTTTTTAGTATGATTTGATTAGATTTAGAGGAATGCATGTTACCTAACCCTTAGAAAATAATTACTTTTTCTCCAAATCAATTAATTTTGTACTTATACACAGCTTTTAAATATAGACTAGAGAAAATAAAATGTTCTTAAATTTTACACAAGGTTAAAATATTTGTTTTGGGACTCGATAATATCCTCCATGCTATATGGAGTCATCTTCTTGTAATAAGTGTAGATTCATAAATTTGATATTATCGATTTTGTCTGAAGCAGCGGCCTATCTGTAAAACAAAAATAGGAAAAAATACCATAAGAGAGCCAATGACCGTCAGGGGTGACAGTTGTTGGGTTTCTGACGCTCAAATCAGGAAATGAATGAAGATAGAATGTGGTAAAATAAGGAATAAATGAATAAAATGTGGGAACTTCGTCGTGCGGTTAGATTGTCAGTGAGAGATCAAACCAAGAAAATACGATGTTTAATACGTTCTAGGGTAAAAGGTAAAACTTGTGGTATGTCTGTGTAGTCGTCAAATGAGGAGGAATACCTCATTTAATAGACGGAGGTTGCAGCTAGGGTTCATGTGAATCACGGGAGCAGTTGAAGAGTGAACTGACTCCTCTGAACCCGTTAACCATTCCGGATAAAACGGAACTGCCAACGTTTATTCAAATTCCAATTTGAACTGCTATCTGTATGAAAACTAGTTGAACGACGATGTTAACCTTCTTGGGCCAACATAGTGGGTTGACGAAAAATGACCACTAAAATAAGATTTCACTTCTTTTTTTCCGTTTAAAATAAAAATATTTCATTTTTTGCGTACTATAGAATTTATTTATTAATAAAATAGTAGAAATTATAGCCCCGTTTGGTTCGGTTGATGGAATAGATAAGATTGATGAGATAAGGTAGGATTGCACTGTTTGGATAAAAATAATCTTATGTTTGAATCGGTTGATTGCAATTTAGGATAAATTGTCAATATTATGTTTGGATTGAATGATTAGGATTAAAATGTTGGAAAATACCTAAATTGCCCTTTATATAAGATATTTATTTATAATTATTAAAGTTGATATTTTTTTATTTAAAAATATTTGAAATCATGAAATTGGAATTAATTGATGCACAAAAATAATTTATTCAATTTTGAGAAATAATGAACGAATCAAAAATAGTTTCTTCTTCAGAAATCCTCTTTTAATTACATATTAGTATTCATATTAATATTATTTATATATATATATATATATATCAATATCCTCATAATTATTATTAAGTTGAAATTATGATTTTTATGGTAGAAACTATGAAATTGTGAACAAAATTATGCAATTTCATAAACTTTTCATCATTAGTTTGAAATATTCAAAAATAATTTAGATAAGGATAATTAAGTAATTTTATGTTGATTAAAAAATGGGATGGAAATAATCACCCCATTTTCAGGACGATTAGTTATCACCTAAATGGGTGATAGGAGCACGGGCTCATCATCAATACCGAACTCTTATCACGTGAACCAAACATATAATAAGGTTAGATTATATTATCAATATACGTTAATCACACATAGACCCACAAACCAAACACCCACTATATGTATGTAATTAAATTGATACCGATCGAGGAGTTTCGGAAGACTTTATTAAAATAATTGAGTAATTTCGAGGATGATTAATACTTAATCATCACGAATTAGACAATTATAATAGTTTTATTGAGTCATCATGACGTAATTAATATAAGGTGTTCTGCATAAATTTTGTTTTTAAATTTATGGATAGTGATGCTAGATATATTTTTAAATATTAGTATAATCATTGACTCAAATAATACTAATTTTGAATTTTGATGCCAATAATTAGATCCAACAGAAGAAATGATGAAATTTTATTTCTAATTTAACTAGTCAATATTCGGAAATTTGTTAGACTCGTTGCTTATTGGAGTTGACTTTAGATTTATAGAAATTGCAATTATAATTATTTTCAAGTTTTACTTTGCCAATTACTTTTTAGTTTATGATGTGTAGATTCGTTGTGTTTGATTTGTTATTTTATAAATTGAAAACATCGCACTGAAAATAAATAAATCACTAATGATATCGTGCAAGAAAGAATTCTTTAATTTTTTTTAAAAAAAAAATAGTTAAAGCATAAAGAAAAAAATATTATTGATTCAATGCATTTGGGTTTTGAAGGACATATAATTATGTAAATTAAATGTAAAACCTATCAAATTTAATTTGTAGTCAAAATCTACTGCTTGAATATTCTCGAATAAATCTAAAATATTTTTGGTGTATTGTCATTCAATTTATGTCCAACTTTATAAATTGCATGATATTTAATTTGTTGAAAAGATTTCACGAGTATAATTATTGAAGTGGGAAACGTGTGTCTCGAAATCGAAAAATCTACATTTTATATAAGAATCTCAACCGTTTGAGTGTCCTCGACATGACTGTTTATAATTAACTTCGATAAAAAAATTTCGATTTATTTCTTACTTTAATTTTATAATATTTTAAATTTATTTTGACAACGTGCAAAAACGGGTAAAGTGAAATTTTCGGTGAATTGCTTACCTCGTGAGTTTTTTGTCTTGCACGTTTTTGGCATTTTGGTGTGAAATTTCAAATTTGTGGTCCTCCACAACAATTAAATCATTCAATTTTTTTCAATTATGTGAGGGGAAAAAAAATAAAATAAAGGATCGTACTTTAAAAAAAAACTACAAAGCCTTGTGGTAATTTTTTTTTGTAATTTATAATTAAGTACTCCCTCTGTCCTAATTATGTAGTCTCATTTCTCCTCGTACGTAGATTAAAAATATTTATGAAAATAAGATATTAAAGTTAAACTTCCAATAACACCCTCATTGAATATTTATGACTTTCAATTTTTAAGTTGTTATTTTTTTAATTTCCAAGATTCAACAAGAGTTTATTTATCTACATTACTATGAAAATTAATAATATTTATAATAATGAGACTATATAATTGGGACACCTTAAAATAATAAAAGGAACTATATAATCGGGACGGTGGGATTATAATATATTTTTGGATTCTTTTGGGAAAACGAAAACAATTCTTCGTTAAAGAATATTATAATGGAAATGGGTTACAAAATTCATAGAAAAAGAAAGATATTTATTGTTATTAAATAATTTCTTTAAATGTTGGTATCATCTTTCAAATCCAAAAAACACAATAGCACAAACTTTCATTATCGTCATTTCCTAGTGGAGCAGATGGTTCAAAACCACCCAAAATTATATTTCCTTTTTAATATGAAGATGCAATATCTTGTATATATATTTCAAAAATATAATTGATTTTTGCATTGAAATTGGTATTCCACCCAAATCCATTAAAGCATGGATAGTGGGGTCCAAAAATTTCACTTTTTTTTTTTTTGGAAAATTTTTTTTAACCTATTTTACTTTGATTGTTCACCCATTTTATTATTCGTTCCAATTCGATCTACCAGACAATCGGCCCAACCCAATTCGGTAATATCTATCTAACCAAGGCAAAAAAAAAAAAAAAACTAGCTTCAATTAAAAATTTAATGGGATCATAATTTTCCCACTTTAGCCTAAGTAACACGTACAAAATAATAAAAAAGATAAAAAAAAATTATAAATCGAGCTGATTTAGATATATCGGGCCTTTTTTTTGGATGTCAAGAGCCTTTGTGTGTGTGTGTGTGTGTGTATGTTGCTTTAGGTCATAGTAAAAATAATAAAGGGTAAACTTTGATCCAACACCCTAGTAAAAATATATTATTATCTACTTATGAAAATAAAGAAAATAAAAATAAAGGAGAATTATCAATTCAGGACCTAGACGATGGAGAATCTATCGATTCAGGATTCAGAAGATGAAAACTCTCAATTTAGGACTCGAAAGATGAAAATTCTCAATTAAGGACCTCAAAAATCACAAATTTTAATTCCTTTTTATTTTTAATTATTTTTCAATGAAAATTCCTTGGTTAATTATCTATTAAATCTAATAAAGAAATTTTTAAAATTAATTAAAAAATAAAAAAAATCAAAATTCGTCATTTTTGAGGTCCTGAATTGAGAGTTTTCATCTTTCAGGTCCTGCATTGATATATTACCCACGTTTCAGGTTCTGAATCAACAATCCTCTTAAAAATAAATACTCAATATGAAATAAAATATTTTTAGTAACACTTTCTTGCAAATCTACTCATTCCGACCCCACACGCGAAAATGCATGGGATGTTTTATTTTTCAGAAAGAAAAAAGAGCCAAATATTAAAAAGGAGAGATTTCATAAAGTTGTCTAAATCCTTATTTGGTAACTATGTGAGGAATCAAATAATACAATTCCAAAAAACACACTTTATTCTTTCCTTCATCAATTGAAATGTTCATGTATCCTCTACTCTTACCACTCATATCCCTCATATTGAGGAAAATTAAATGCTACCCCCAGGGTATTACCCAAATATCACAATAGGTGTTTTGTAATATCACAATAGATTTATTGTGACACTTTAAAGTGTCACAATAGATCTATTGTGGCACTTCAGATAGTATCGGGGTAGCGTATAATTTGCCCCATATTCATTGCACAAGCAATTAACACATGCTTATGTCACCATCCTAATTAATTTCTTTATAACTTTTTCAAAATAGATTAATGTTGTCTTGACGTGTAGTGACATAATTATTACACAAATATCGGCTCAAAACTAATCCATCTAATATAAATATGTTGCTCGACTTTAAATTGAAGTCTCATATGTCCCGACAAAATAAACGAAAATCGTAGAGGAATTTCTATTTGGACTTCTGACTCTACTCTTTACACTTCAGTTGTTCAATGCATTTTTTATTTTATCTTTTGTGCCACGCATATTTATATTAATGTCCTTTAGTCTAAAAATATTTATTTTGCTTAAAAAAAATATATGTTCGGAAACACATTTTAGAACGCGTTCATCTTGTTCGAGAATAATAATTCAAACTACTCCAATACTTTGAAAAAATAAAGTTGGTTTGGAAACTAAAGTTTGAACAACTCCCATTTGTAGGGATGAACATTCGATTTTTCGGTTTGGCTCGGTCCCAAAAATGTTAAAGCCGAAGAAAATCGAATTTTTTAAAAATAGAACCGAACCGAACTGGACCAAAATATTTCAGTTCAATTCTGAACCAATTTTTTTTATTTTTCAATTTATTTATTTTTATTTTAAATTCACCTCATTCAATATAATTAAATACGTACAAGTATTAAATTAGCTAACTATCCAGATTCAAGTTCAAAAAATATCAATAAATAATTGAATAAAGTTAAAAAAAGTGTAAACTCCAATAAAGTAAAGCCAAATAAACTATAAAGTCCAACAAAATTGAGTATTTTTATTACTAATATGTATAAATTTGGTTTTTCGGTTCGGTTCTGATATTTTTCCTCTAGACTGAACCGAAATCGAAAACTGAACTTTCACTAGAAAAAGAATCGAACCGAACCAAATTTTGAAAAGAACCGAACCGAAAAAACTGAACTAATTCGGTTCAGTTCGGTTCTCGGATTTCGGGACTTTTTGCCCACCCCTACCCAAATTCAGGAAACATTTTCCGACGACATTTAGAAAATTTCAAAGTGCAGGGTGTTAAAAGTTAATTTTTTGAACAACCTTCATTTGTTATTAAAAAAAAAAGTTTTCCGAACGAACTATGTTCGAAAATTGGAATTCGAACTATTCCAATATATTCAAAAACTTAAATTCGAACGCCCTGAACTCTATTTTTTCCCTAAGTATTGTTCGAAAAATGGAGTTCGAACCACTCCGAAATGTTCGAAATTTCTAGTTTGAACAAATCGCGCTCTAGACCAAAAAAAAAAAAACTCCACAACAAATTCCAAATTCGATTATTTTCGATTAATACATCCATACTAACATCTAATACTTCTAATAAATCATTAGAAGTTGATGAATAATGATTTTTAATATGTTTTATAGTTTTGAATTTGTGATGCATTGAGTAATTCTAATAATATAAACAAGTAATAAAAAAATATTTAAGTAATTTCATTTTTTTTATGATACAAAAAATAAAATTAATAGTGCAAATAGTCGTTCACTCGTATATTTGTGATAAAAAAAAATGGGACCACTATATCATTTGATGTTTAACAATACTTAGCCAATTAGAACATTTTCTATCATTCCATTAATTTTTTTTGGTGGAATATTAAAGCATATTTGCATTAAAAAAACCAACAAACTGTCTAATCATTGCTCCTAATATTTCTCTCTCTCCCCAAACTTCTAATTCCGCTACATTTGAATGGCTAGCATTTCATGATTACGATCTCACTTTACCGAAATGCATCGTTTTACACGACTGTAATAATTTAATATATATATGTTTTAGTTTAATCTTTTCTTCATTAGTTGACGCAAGTTGGAGTTTTTTTTTTAATCATGAATCATCTTTCATTTCTTTTGGGGATTGAATCATTGAGCTAGCTGACCTTTACACATTAGTGGTTGCTAACACGTTTGATAAATTTTGCCTTTTTTATTTATTTGTCATAAATACATGAAATTATACGTGCTAATAGTTGAAAAGTATTCAAAAAGTTCATAACACGGAGAAAACATGTGAGAAGATAAAAATTCAAGAACTCAATAAAGCAAGAACTTGTAAGAAAATAAAATAAAATAACATATATAGAATCAATGTTATGTGGTGATTTATTTCTATAAAGAAAAGAAGAAAAGAAGTAAAGAAAATGGGGCCTTTGTCAGCTGACTTGAATTCCAAGGACGGTCTTGTTTCCTTGAGAGAGAGGGATTTACACTGGGAAATAGTTTCCCACATGACCCACATGATGATCTGTATTGTACGTATTTTTTCTTTTCTTTATATAAATATATATATTCATAATTTTTTTGAAAATTTGTACATATTTGTATGTATTGTTGGTTAATGGGTTTTATCTTGGGGTATGGCTTCTATGGTTCTAATGGTCACTGCTCCTCTTTCTGGCTTCTTCTAAACACCCAAAAGCATCATGTGCTTGTTTCTGATGGAACATGAAACTTGCTAATCACTTTTTTTGGAGCATAATTTTGTGCTAAAGTTGCAATCTTGGTGCTCAGAGGTTTTCTTCTCAACTCAGAATCTGATTCTTTTTCTGCAATTTGTGAATATTTCCCTCCTTTTCATTTATAAAATAGCTCTTTATCTTTGATTCTTGCTATACTGTCTGATTTTGCTACTTTTGATGTGTAATGTCTCTGAACATTGAGCAATTTGTTGTCTGTGTGCATTTCCAGTGATAAAAGTGCTGAATTTATGTGTGTTTGAGCTTTTCTATGTGCTAATTGGCAAGATTTTAGAGGTTTTGGGTATAAATTGGGGAAGTAATTCTTGCTGGGAATTTGTGAACTTTGATTCATGTTTTGGCTTGCATGATTGAGAACTCAAATAGTTTGTGTGTGTGTAGGATGGTTGTGCTGTGGATTATTCTGTTCTGGACACTCTCTTTAGGAGTGTTGTCCGATGGGTTGAGTGCAAATGCTTCCTCAAGACCGGCAGTTGTGAATGTGGGAGCTATTTTCACCCTCGATTCGACGATTGGGAGAGTTGCCAAGGTTGCCATTGATGAGGCTGTTAAAGATATTAATGCCAACTCCAGTGTGCTTAGAGGAACCAAATTTAATGTGAAATTCAGAGACTCCAATTGCAGTGGATTTCTTGGCTTGGTTGAAGGTACCCCTTAGTTACAGGAACATATTTTCATGGATTAGTAGAATGTGAAGAATGAGGTTTTCATTTGAATTTCATTTTCTGTGTTGTTAATTTTAGAAGGTGAAGCTGATGTTGGTTTGAAGTATACATATTCCACATGCCAGAATCAATCTAAGAATCTTGCAAACAAGCTCCATTGATTAGATTTTGATATAAAATGTCTTGAATGTTGAGGAAATCTATCACATAAGAGTTCTTGATTGATTTTGAATATGAAATAGCTCTGGTTTTGTGAGATAGTTGAAGCTGAGATAAACTGATTTTGAATATAAAATATTGAGGTGCAACATAGTATTTTGTCAGAAAATTATGAGAACCTTGATAGTTTATATTAACAAGAAAACTTCAACAAAGTTACCAAATGCTATTCCAGTTGCTAGTTTAATATTCTGAATGTTGCACACAGTTGCTACCCAGTTTATGTAACATTCAGCAATAAATACGAAAAATAGAAGAAGACACAGTTGAGGCAATTCACCTGGTCGAAAGAACAAAAAGAACACCAAGAAAAGGTCCCATGTTTAAGAAATTATATGCAGAACCTCTCTAAGGTAATAAAGGAACTTCAAAACTTACAATTGAAGACAGCATGTTGACCTAATGTATATTTTGAGTAGCCAACTTCAGCTTCGAGGCTTACAATTGAAGGTAGAAGTTTCTTAGAGTTCTCCATTTGACTGGCATAGTTCACAATGTTCTTTGTCTTGTGTGAAGGAACGTCTAAATCGTCAAAAATCATAAGCTGTAAAAGGCATACTATGCTTAATTAGTATGATAATAAGATAGACATGTACAGAATAGTTATACAAAACTGAATGCCAGAATTTTCAGTGAGAAACTGTGATGATGGCCAGATAGGTACGGAAAAAGATAAATTGAGAAGGAAGAACCCCAGGCATCATGATTGCTAAGTAGGCAGAAAACATGAAAATTATTGTGTGGGTAGTCCATGTTGAGAGCAGAACACCAAGAGAGCTATATAAAATGGAGATGATGTGAAAAATACGAATTAAAGGTAAGCAAGCAGTTTGTTTTATAACTCACGTTGCCGGTTCTTACGAACTTTTCCACCAAACTGGAAGGACAGTATTTATTTCACTCTGTTGAACACCTCTCATCG
The DNA here is from genome assembly GCA_026008535.1 of Perilla frutescens. NCBI lineage: Eukaryota > Viridiplantae > Streptophyta > Magnoliopsida > Lamiales > Lamiaceae > Perilla > Perilla frutescens. The sequence continues at coordinate 75,392,115 of BRKX01000003.1, forward strand.
CAGGCAATTATCACCAGCTAACATTTCCAAACAACTGAAAGAAGCATAGTGGAGCAATTATCAACCTTGATAGTTTATATTGATTAGATATTGATCTAAAATGTCTTGGATGTTGAGGAAATCAATCACATATGAGTTCTTGAGTGATTTTGAATTGAGTGGCTATGAAATAGCTCTGGTTTTGTGATATAGACTGACGGATCTCTAATTTGTGCAGCTTTACGGTTTATGGAGACAGATATTCTTGCAGTAATAGGCCCACAATCTTCTGTGGTTGCACATACTGTTCTGCACGTCGGGAATGAGCTCAAAACTCCGTTTGTGTCATTCTCCGCGACTGATCCTACTCTCACGACTCTTCAGTTTCCTTATTTTATTAGGGCAACGCAGAGTGATTCACATCAGATGACTGCAGTAGCTGAAATAGTTGACCATTATGGTTGGAAGGAAGTAATTGTTATTTTTCTTGATGATGACTATGGCAGAAATGGGTTGTCTGCATTAGATGACGCACTTTCAGCTAGGCGTTGTCGAGTTACCTACAAAGCAGGAATTCCACCAGGAGATGTGAGCCGGAGCGACATCATGGATATTCTTGTCAAAGTTGCATTGGCAGAGTCTCGAATTATCGTTTTGCATACTAATCCATCATCAGGATTTACAGTATTTTCTGTGGCACACTATCTTGGAATGATGGATGAAGGCTATGCTTGGATTGCCACAGATTGGCTTTCCTCTTCTCTGGATTCTGCTTCACCTCTTCGTTCAGAAGGTCTGACGGAGACTTTGCAGGGAGTCCTTGTTTTGCGTCAGTACACTCCAGACTCAGAAAGGAAACGGGCCTTTTCAGCTCGATGGAACAAAGTGACTGGTGGTTCATTGGGGCTAAGCACCTACGGCCTATATGCTTACGACACTGTTTGGTTGGTTGCTCATGCTATCGATTCATTCTTTAACCAGGGAGGGGTTATTTCATTTTCAAATGATTCCAACTTGCATACCATACAAGGGAGTAAGCTTCAACTTGATAAGATGGTCATTTTTGATGGGGGTCCTCTCCTTCTGAAGAATATGTTGGAGAGTGATTTTGTTGGTCTGACGGGGCGGATCAAGTTTACTGACGACAAATCTCTCATTTTTCCCGCGTATGAAATTATAAATGTTGTTGGGACTGGTCTCCATCGAGTTGGTTACTGGTCTAACTATTCTGGATTGTCAACTGTGGCCCCTGAAACTTTGTATTCACGGCCTCCCAATCGCTCTAGTTCAACCCAACTACTAAACAGTGTTCTTTGGCCTGGAGAGTCTGTAAAGCTGCCCCGTGGTTGGGTGTTTCCAAACAATGGGAAACTACTGAGGATTGGTGTGCCACGTCGAGTTGGTTTCAAAGAGTTCGTCTCGCAAGTTCCAGGCACTAATAATTCCAAAGGCTTCTGCATTGATGTATTCACAGCTGCTGTGAACTTACTGGCTTATGCTGTTCCCTATCAGTTCGTCCCATATGGGAATGGCCTAGAAAATCCAAGTTATAACGAGCTCGTGAGATTGATCACTACAGGAGTAAGTACCATTTTTACAAATAATGATGGATTCATGAAGTAATTTATTCATTTCTATTCTATATAAGTGGCAGCTTAAATCATGCTTGCTTGTGATAGTACTTCGATGGCGTGGTTGGTGACATTGCTATCACAACAAACCGGACAAAAACCGTGGATTTCACACAGCCGTATGCTTCATCTGGACTTGTGGTAGTGGCCTCAGTTACTAAACGGAACACAGGCGCTTGGGCTTTCCTGAGGCCGTTTTCTCGTCAGATGTGGGGAGTTAGTGCAGCGTTTTTCATTTTCATCGGTATAGTGGTGTGGATTTTGGAGCATCGAACGAATGATGAGTTCCGAGGGCCACCAAAACAGCAGCTAATAACCATTTTGTGGTAAGCATCAAACTGTTAAAGAAACTGATGTTAACTGGTGCTATTTGTTCAGAATTCTTGTTTATTTGCTCTAATTTATTGTCCGAATCTAGACAAGAAGCCGTCTTGTTAAGTAGAGCGACATAGATTTCTCACTTGGAATCTTGATTTAGTTTTCTTACAAGAATCTCGATATAATTTTGTTTCTTTCGCCTTGCAGGTTCAGTCTCTCAACTCTATTCTTTGCTCACAGTAAGTAGTCCTATTCCCATAATCATTTTTCAGTTAGAACTACATTGGTCTTATGCTGAAACTCATCTAAATTCTCGATTCTTTCGTTAAATACAGGAGAGACGACTGTGAGTACCCTTGGACGAGCAGTGCTGATCATATGGCTATTCGTAGTTCTGATCATAAACTCAAGTTACACTGCAAGTTTGACGTCTATACTCACAGTACAACAGCTCTACTCTCCGATCAAAGGAATCGAAAGCTTGAAAGATGGAGATGACCCTATTGGATATCAAGTGGGATCTTATGCACAGCATTATCTGACCGAGGGGATTGGCATACCAATGTCAAGGCTCGTAGCTCTCGGATCACCAGAAGAGTTCGCCACAGCACTTCAACGAGGCCCCAAGAAAGAAGGAGGCGTTGCTGCTATCGTTGATGAACGACCGTATATAGAACTTTTCTTGGCAAGCCAGTGCAAGTTCAGGATTATTGGCCAAGAGTTCACCAAAAGTGGCTGGGGATTTGTGAGTATCATCTTTTATTCCTTTCACATCACTATTTTTCGAGCTGTTTCAATACGAAGATGATGTCTCTTGCTTAATTATCGACTTTTGGTAGTCTCTTGCTTCCTTAGAGTGACCTCGTTGGTGGAGCGTGTTGGTAGACTTTTTGTAGTTGTAAAGAAACTATAGTGTTTAAATTGCATAATTTTCGCCTCCTAAGAGTGGCTTCGTTGATGTGACGATGTCACGAGACCTAAACCTACCAACACCTTCTAGGTCGAGCTCGTTGCATAGGACAGTATTAGCAGTACACACTGCATATATGAACCCCCTAGTTCTTAACATTGCCTCATTGCTGATTTCTTGCATCTTTATCAAGGCATTTCCGCGAGACTCGCCTCTGGCAATCGACCTGTCAACTGCGATTCTAACCCTATCCGAGAGCGGAGATCTGCAACGGATTCACGACAAGTGGCTGACAACAAGCGCGTGTGGTACAGACAACACGGAGCTAGAATCGGACCAGCTCCATCTAAAGAGCTTCTGGGGCCTCTATCTCCTCTGCGGCATCGCCTGCTTCCTTGCACTCCTCATTTACTTCATCCAGATCACTCAAAGGTACCGGCAAGCTGCCAGAGACGACATCATTTCTTCAGGCGGACCAGCTAGCAGCTCGCGCTCCAAACGCATTCAGACATTGCTGTCCTTGATCGACGAGAAGGAGGATCAGTCGAGACGAGACAGAAAACGGAGGAAGCTCGAGAATTCTGTGTCCGAAAGCAATGGGGGAATCGATCTGGAGAGGGATCCACAGAGAAAACTCTCTTCTGGGAGAAGCTTCAACTCGAGGAGCTGATGTCTCTATTTTCTATCGCGTTTTATTTAACGGGTACGTACGAGCTAGCATGACATCATCATTATACACGTGATGTGCACGATAAAAATACAAAATACGAGATTGAAATATGATAACGGAGAAGGTAGATCTCATGTGATTTAGCTTAGTTGATAAGATGATTTATATATGGTCATCAATTTATACATTGAAGCTTATAGTATGAGGCTATTGCTATGAGAATTATTGTATATGAACAGTTTTAATCTGTGGGAATTGTATATAATACAGAGGCATGTAGTTTAATATAGGTTAAGTTTAATTAAATTTTCATCATTTTGCCCTTTGCATTTTTTCTTCGATTTTTATCACGATCTCTACTGTCTGCGGGTAGGATATAATTTTCCGAGTTTCTTATAGTTATGTTTAGACTTTCGATGATAAAGCTTCGTTATGTATACTAATCGGCCAAATCTAAACGGGCATGAAATTTCCTATTACATTATAAATCGAATCGAATCGTATATTTTAAGCTCCATAACATACACAAGTAAAAATAGTAATAATATAATTAGTTTACTGAACAGATATAATATTGCAAATATACAATTAAAAAAACAATACTAACATGCATAATACTGATTTAAAAAGGAAGACATCTCTAATTCGAAGTCCACCGCTCCCTCTTCCGACTGATTTAATGGAAACTTATAGGGCTAAAAATCAAACCAAATAGTTCAATATTTGTTCGTTAAAAGCTCGTTTGAGCTTGCTTCAATATGAATATCAACAAAAACTTGAACATAATTTCTTGTTCAATAAGATTTAAAGCTCGGATCGAACTCGAGCTCGATAAGTAAAAACTTAGCAAACATGTGTAAAAATATCAAACTACTCGAGCTCGACTCTGACTCGATAGATAATCAAACAGACTCAAACATAAATTTTAAAGCTGATATCATTCCAAACAAGCTTGAACATATGTATGTTCGGACTCGACTCGACTCATTTGCAGCCCTACTTCCGACTGATTCAATGGAGAGACACTACATTAGGATTAAATGAACAAAAAGTTGGCGCCACACATTTAAGATGGTGAAATGCACGATCGATTTCTCTTGGTTGGATAACTTCATTTTTGTCACGAGCTTCAACAATCAATTCTTTGAGACCCACAACATTCTTCATTACACACAACACAAATTCCAATTCACCTAAGCTCCCAAAATATCCAGACAACCTCATAGTTTTGAGATGACAAATTCTTACCACTTTGTTCACACGGTCCTCATCGGGCTTAAACGGCCATAAAAACTGCAAAACGACGTATATTTAATTTAGTTTTTTCGAATGAAAGATATTATGTGAGAAAAATGCGAAGATCGACCACATATATACCTTTATCTCGAGTATCTCCAAGTAGGGACATGCCTCGACTAGAGGAAATAGTTGGTGCATATGGTTGTTCTTGTCCATTAAAACATTCATCTCCAAATGTTTGAGTTTTCTTAATATGCGAGGCATGTCCGCGTTGATCAGCTTATGACCCTAAAACACGAATAAAAATAGGAGAATTGTCAATTCAACACCTGAAAGATTAATTTGAAGATTTGAAAAATTAAAATTAAACCATCAATCAAGGACTATGGAGATGGAAAATGTCAATTTAGAAACTAAAAATATCATGTAATTCGATTTTATTTATTTTTAAGAAAAAGGAGATTTTTTTAAAATTATTTTTATATTTTCCAACAAAAAAAATCTTTATTGATTATCTATTAAATTTAATAATGAAATTATTAAAAATAACTAAAAATTTACAAAAAAATCAAAATATATGGAAATGTTAAAATATTAATCTAGAACCTGAAAAAAAAATCATGTATTTCAATTTCATTTTATTTTTTTAGAAATAGGAGATTTTTTTTTATTTTCTGAATTATTTTATGTTAATTTTCAACAAAGAAATCTTTATTAATTAGCAATTAAATTTAATAAAATGTTAAAAATAATTTAAAAAATTAAAAGAAATCAACATATATGATTTTTGAGTTCCTATATTAATAATTATCATATTTCAGGTATGTAGTAATAGATTACCATATTTTAAGTTCGAAACTGACAATTCTACATAAAAATATAATGATTATCACTTATAAATTAATAGCTATAAAATTTAACAAAGTTAAGCTGATCGAAACGCTACCTATAGTAAATAAACACAAATAAAACGATAAATCCATATTAGGGCCAATTCAGCCTACGTACTTTTATTTGCTAAAATCGAGTTCACCTACCTCACTATTTTAAATGAAATTCTCTATCCCACTTTTCTCAATCCCATTTGAAAATTCATTTTAATTTTTATTCGATTTTCTTCAATTTTTTTCTTCAATTTCAATTTGTTATGGTTTAATTTTATTTTATAATTATTATTTAGGGTTCATTCCACTCAATTAGGGTTTATATTTATTTCTTTTTTTTTAGTTAATATAATTGATTAATATGGTTAATTATTCCAAAAGTAGGGTATATAATTTTTAAATTTTTAAATTTTTAATAATAAATGTTGATTATGATTTGTAATACTATAATAAAATTTATTTTTGTAATAAACATTTTTAAAATATTAAATTTCATAGTAAGACACAACAATGAGACATGAAAGTGGACTAGATGATTTTATATCATAACCTAATTTTACCATAAATAATTAAACGTATAAAAGACTAAATTAGGAAACATTTTCGGACATATATAGACCTAAGTAAGTACACATTTAATTAACCTAAATTTCTAAATATAGAAAGTCACACATATTAATATTACTCACCAACTTAACATAGTCAACCAGCCCGCCGTATGCAGAGCTCAAGTTGCAGCAGTTGAGCATGCTTGCTGCATAAAATCTCAGGGCAAATCCGGCGAGGCATGGTGTCCGTCGCACAACGAGCTCCGACAGCAACTAACTTCGGGACATTAGCGAGATGCAGATCGTATTTATTGAGCCCATAACACCTCAAAGAAACGAGGTTGACGAAGCCCACAACAACAACACATCCACTCGAGAAGTTAGATATTGTCAACTGCAGCAAAATTTGATTGTAATAGTTTGATATACTCTCTGTCAACACGAGCTCCGGAAATGCACAGCTCCTTCAAACGGGAAACGACTGCAACGACTTCGACTCCAAACTGTTCAAATTCGACAGTGGAGAAACGTAGTTGTAGTAATGATCGGCGGTGTTTCTTTTATGAAGAATGCGTATATGAATGACTTCGGTTTCCCTTGACAATGCGAAGTCGAGCCACTTCTTGAGGCAGTAGTCTCCCTCCGGAATGTCGGCCTTGAATTTGTTGATAACCCGACCGCCCGTGTAGGAATCGAGGGCGTGGTTCGTGTGAATCGTGTATTCGGACAAGTCGTGTTCGTCGGCGACATGAACGTAGTCGCCGCGTGTACGGCCGTAGCGGGGGAGCTCTTGTTGCTGTAAGGGGAAGGGGTAGTCGAGGGAAACGACGGCGGCGGTGGCCGTGGAGGGGAGGCGGCGCCACCGAGTGGAGAGGGTTTTGGTGGCCGCAGCTTGGCGTAGTGTCAAGAGAGATGTGATGTGTTCGAGAATTTCGTCGGGTAACTCGCTGATTCTGTCCTGCATTTTATCGAACACTTTGTGAGAAATTCATTGATGATCAATTAATGGAGTGAATTTATGTTAAATACTGCAATTTTATCACCTTTTGTAGGGTTGGATTCTTCTTCCTCGCACGTGTCTTCTTCATTCCGACTACATTCACTCTAGAAAAAAAATAAAATATATTAAATGTATGGTGTATATAGTTGTGTGTGTGTGTGTGTGTGAGAGAGAGAGAGAGAGAGAGAGAGAGAGAGATGTATGGTAAATTACCTTGATTACGATAGTAGGGTTTTGTTTATTTTGAAATGTTTAAATATTTGAAAAGGATATAGTAGTAGATATGAATCGATCTATTTCTATACATAATAACAGAATATGAAATATTTGTGTTCAAATATTTCCGCCAAAGATTGTTTGAATCTACTCCATAGATATTAATAACAAAATATTGTTTAAATCTATTCCATACAAAATAACAAAGATATTCCCGCCCAAGATTGTTTGAATTTATATTCTTATATATACATAATGATCCGCAAAGAAATTCCCGCGTGTTGCCCTCAAATCGCATAGAAAAGGTAAATCATATTTGAAAGACTAGATATGAGATCGAGAGTCACAGGTAACGTTATTGGTGGAATTTGAACTCAAAATCTTCACTCTCATGAATCTACGTACCACTCACTTCACCTTGATATTTTTCACTTCAATCTAAGTCGATTTTGAAAGAGGAGGTGTTTAATCGAAAAATTGAACCGTGAAAAAAGTAACTGAGAGAATACAAATAAAACTATAACAAATACTTCTTATATTTTTTTATTAATTTTTTAAATTTTTACGATTTAATTTAATTTAAAGTTTTTTTTTTGTAGGGTTAATCCTTCAGGGTATATTAAAAAAAAAAATTATGACACACAAAATGTAGCATGATTGGGCACATGGGATTTGATCTGCAAATAAACTACCATCAAATTTACACATCTGCAGTGTTGCTAATGAATTTTACAAAAATATCGAAAATAGTTTTTAATTTCAGAAATATTGGAAATAAATTTGATCAAGATATCGAATTCTTTCCGCCGACGATTCTATAACCCTGTATTTTCTTTCCTCATTCGTCTAATAGCCTAGGCCTATGATGATGATGATAATAATAATAATAATAATAATAATAATAATAATAATAATAATAATAATAATAATAATAATAATAATAATAATAATAATAATCATCATCATCATTGAACGTTGTACTCATTGTAATATGAATTTTTATTTGTAATAAGAATCGTAAAACAAATTATAAGCAACAAGGAAAAGAATCCTAACAATACAAATTATCTAAGTAAATAATAAATCAATCCATGAAAATGGAAGTATCAGCAAAAGAACAAATTACACTATCAACCAAATAACATAAACAAGTTAACATTATTAAAAACAAGAAAGATAATGTCAACCAAGTAAATAATAACGAAAATACACAAATAAAACGTACGTACAATTACAAAACCTTATTCTAGACTGAGTCAAAATTCGTCAAATGGTACCCACATCCGAATCCACTTTGCACCTCACAGACAATTAATAGTATCGATGTATTCAATTGAAATCAAGATCTGAATCCGAATACATGACTATCTCTAATGGACCGTTTTGACTCGTTAAATGATCTTAAAACTGTCCCCGATGTGTACATATACAAATCATCCTTAAATTGAGATGGGGTTCAAATCATCCTTAAATTGAGAGAAGTAGGCGTTAGAGATCGAAGATGGTTAAATGCACGTGCAATTTCCATTGGTTGGATTGCTCCATTTGTATCACTAGATTTAACGATCAATTTTTTTAAATTGGTAGCATTGTTTATGATAAATAATACTAATTCCAATTCAGATGCACTCCCAAAATATCCCGACAGCCTCATCGTTTTAAGGTTATTCAATGCAGCCTTTATGTTAATCCAATCTCCACCGTGCATTATTTTTCTATAAGTCGGTTTAGCCGACCATAAAAACTGCAAAACGGTATACATATATATATGGTCAGAGAGGAAAGGGAAATTGTTCTTCACCAATAATCCTATATATATTATTTTTTTTTACATGTAACTTTGACGGGGGCAGTTGAATTTGCATGAAATTCGACATAAATAACCTTCTATCGAGATCGAATTTAAACAAAGTGGATTAATTATAGGACAACTTACCTTAATCACGAGTTCCTCCACAAAAGGGCATGCCTCGATCAAATGAAACAATTGACGGATACTATATCGTTGGTGCATTTCAACAATCAACTCCAAATGTTTTAGTTTTTTAAATGCTCGATGTAAGTAGGTTGTATTGTTTCCCTGAAATTAAACACGAACAATATATATTAGCTAGCACAACAAGAAAACATCAATCTAGCGACGGAATGCATTCTGTCAACATGGGTGACGGAAAGGCGACAGACATGCTATAGCCTCAACAACTAACAATTTCTTATAATAATAAGTACGTACACGTGATGTGCATTGATAATAATGCTCGATCAGTACCTTTTCACAATCGAGCACAATGTAGACCTTAAGGCGCCGCAGTTGAGCACATAGTGTTCGATTCAAGAACACTGAGGGAACCGATGCACTCCATCTTACATCTTGATTCGTGCTATGATTTGTGTCGAGATCACCAAGTTTAGGGACACCATGGATCTTTAGGTCATATTTTCCGAGTCCATAACACCTTAAAGAAACGAGGTTTTTCATTTGGTACACATTGATGGAGCTAACATTTGAGAAGTCGGAAATGTTCAAGTACTTCAACTTGCACGAATCCTCAAAGACAAACAAGCTTCGACTTTCGATGTGCGGGAAGAGATGGGGTTTCGGGCAGGGAGATTCAATCGACAAACGCTCAAGAACAATAAAGTTCGAAAGCAATAGCTTAATATTTTGATTAGACAAGTGAAATCCGGATAAAGACAATTCTTTGAGGCATTCGAGGGCAGGCAATGAGGCCTGCCTGCCCCGTTTGTCAGAAAAGTTGAAAGAGGATAAGTGCAAGACCTTGGTCTAGTCTTGCTATAGACCACGCGGATACCAATGACTTCGGTTTCCCTCGTCAATGCAAACTCGAGCCACTTGTCACAATAGTATCCCACTAGAACATCGGCCTCGAGTCTTTTGATAACCCGATTGCCCTTGTACCAATATTTCGATGCACGATCGATCTCACTAGTGTAGGCTGAAATTTTATCTTGATCAGCTACTTTAACATATCCCCCACAATCACATTTTTGTTGTTCTAAGGGATAGGGGAAAGAGAGAGAGATGGCCGGGGTAAGGCGGCGCCACCGGGTGGAAAAGATTTTAGCCACCGTGGCTTCTTTCAATGTCAAGAGAGAGATTATGGATATGAGAACGTCGTCGGGTAGTGAACTGATTCTGTCCACTGCAAACTCCTGCATGCAATTATTCGAATTAATCACTACAAAAAAATGGTCTTTATAGACAATATTATTAGTGACGACTTTAAGTAACGTCATGTCGTCTCTAATTACCACATGTCACTCTCTAATTACATTTTTGGGACGACATCATGCCGTCTCAAATAGAGAGTCCATAAAAGTTCGTCCCAAATAAATTAAAAATTATTTTAAGTGACAACAATGGCGTCACAAAAATGTCATTAGAATGACATGTGTAGTAATTAGAGACGACATGTCGTTAATTAAAGTCTATTATTTGTTGTCGCTAATATAATATTGCCACTAAATACCATTTTTTGTAGTGATTGGACTAAAAGGCAGATTAACGTATGTGATCTTATAGAATCAAAATCGAAATTTACTCTAAATATTTATTATTTTGAAGAGATGTAGCATTTATTAGTCTGGATCAAATATCTAACGTGAAATCGAGAATGTAATCATAGAAATTAATCACCTTGTACATCTCTCTGCTACTTGGACAGTTCTTCCTCCTCGGACTATTTTTGGTGCTTTTTTTCGTTGTAATTTAATCTAAAATCCAAAATAGAGATTTAAGAAGGAAAAAGAATCAATATAAAGGAAGACAAAATTGGTTTTATATATATATATATATATATATATATATATATATATAAAATTCAGTTCTTTACTTACAAATTATGAGATTGAAGATCTCCAGATGATGACCCGTTGCTTGCAAAATTCAATGAATATTGTAGAGAGAGATGATGACGATTATACCTTGATTGATCGATTTAATAGGAACGTGTACGATTGAATTATCTTAATCATGATATATATAATACTAGGTTTTGACTAGAGATGTCAATTTGGCCCGATTCGGTGGTATGACCCGACTAGCCCGAGAAATTAAGAAAGAAGGTTAGGACTATATATAGATTAAAATTCAGTCGGAAATAATTAAGTGGGCTGAACTAGATAGAAATTTTTATTTTGGTTAAATATTGTTGAATATAATTTAATGTAAGTACTAGAAATAATTGTTGAAACTTAAAAAATATATTCAATTAATTGTTGATAAATTATATTATATTTAGTGTTAATTTGTTAAAATAAAAAATATGGACGTTCAACAAATGACTATGACTAACTGTTAAATACATTTTTTTAAATAAATTTACCCGAAAACCAAAGGGTTGTTGTCAAAGCCAATAATTATCAGCTCGAATAAAATCTAACTTGAGTTGATCAAGAATGAATAGCCCGATATGACGGACTCGAAGCTGGTTGGACTGGGCTGATTGACATCCCTAGTTTTGACAAAACTAATTGCATAAAAATTATAAATCCTTTTGGAATGTAACTTTTTTTAAAGAAAAAAGTAAGTTATATAAATGTAAATACGTCTATTTTTAATTTGTTTTTTTTACGGAAAATACCTCTAAATCTAATTAATCTTACCTTCCTAAACATTTTTTCCCCTTTTTAATTAACGGGTGGAAAGACCTCAAATTAATCTCACCTTCCTATAACCTTTTTTTTTTCTTTTTTTTTTTTGGTTTTTTTGGGGGTCAATCATTAGCGGATCCAAAAAGAAATGTTTGAAAAAATTCTTTCTCGTCATCGGTCGGGGGCCGCAACCGGCCGATGACAAAAGACCTTCCCAGGCCAATTCCCGTCCCGATTTCTCATCAGTTCCCAAATTATTTTTATCTCAGTATTATTAAAAAAAAAGTGTGAAATTAATTATGATGTCATTCAATGCATATTGCGTGTGACGTGTGTATGGTTAAAATTTCCAAATAGTTTAACCCTAGCCATTTCGGGTAGAGTTGATGCTACCCACTCAAACACTACCCGATTTTTCTAAAATACACATCACTTTTGATGGCTTGTAATTTTCGTAGCGAATTTTTATAAAAAGTTTAGGGTCACTACATCCGTAATTAAATAACATAGAAAAATAGTAATAGCTTGCTACATTATTCCTCAAGAAAAAGAAAAGAAGAAAAAAAATTGCTACAATATGATTAAATCAACAGAAGGTGGAGCAACAGATTGAAGATGCTGAAATGCACGAGCTATTTCATTTGGTTGTATTGCTTCATTTTTATCACGAGCTTCAACAATCAAATTTTCAAGACTACTCACAGCATTCTTCATTACACGCAACACAAATTTTAATTCGAATTTGCTCCCAAAATATCCAGACAGCCTCATTGTTTTGAGTCGATTAATCCTATTCATTTTGTTTAAACGGTCCTTGTAGAGCCAATTTGCTTCCTCGTAGTCCGGCTTAGAACTCCATAAAAACTGCAAAACGACATAATTACGTACAACACGAAATCGCAGTTGCATTATATATTACACACTCGATTTTCTTAGTTTTTTCTTTCTTCGATTACAATTTTCCTTGTGATTTAGTTTAATTTTACACTTATTATACATGGTTCATCCTACCTAGGGCTGTCAAAACTGGCCTAGTCCGATTTTAGGCAGGGCCACAATTTTATAGGCCCGAAATATGTTCGGGCCGGCCCGAAAAATTTGTTGGCCTGAATGGGTTGGGATGCGCAATAAAAAAATACGAAATAAATCTTTGGCCCATGGGCTCCTAGCCCGACCTGAATTTTTGGTCGGGCTGGGCCGACTCATAATAAATTGGTCCGTGGGCTCGGGCCGGGCCGGGCCGGGCAACTCTAATCCTACCCAATTATGGTTTATCATGATTTTTCAATTAATAACTACAATCTGAATAATTAATATATTTTAATTGGATAGGATGAACTCTAAATAACTCGTGTAAAATAAAACTAAATCACAAGAAATTGAAATCGAAACAAAAATTGAGTGTGCAATAAAAAATACAAACATAAACAGTGCAATAGAGAAACGACGTTGTAAAGACCATATATTTTAATTCTGCTACGTGACAACATACCTTTATTTCGAGTATCTCCAAGTAAGGACATGCTTCAAAAAATCCAAACAGTTGATGCACACTGCATTTCTTGTCCATTAAAACATTCAACTCCAAATGTTTCACTTGTCTTAATAGGTCACGCATTTTGGGGGTGACCAACTTTTTGCCCTAAAACATGAATAACAATTTGAATATGATTAGCCATATATTAATTAATTACTTGCTAGCCATCAAATTTAATTAACAACAACATTGCCAAGAGAAATGCTCCCTATATATAGTGTATAAACAGGTTTTGGTTCAGGTGAGAAATATTTGTTGGTGTGAGAAATGAGAAAATGTTTATCTTATTGTAATTTAATGCTCAATAGGTATAATTTTATTGCATAATTATTTTGTCCCACGTGTGCAATGAAATTATAGCAATTAAGCAATAAAATTATGACAATTAAGCAATAAAATACAATACGATAAGCATTTTTCTCATTTCTCATACCAATATTTTTTCTCACCTGAATCCAACCCTAAACTATATAAACATACATAAATGCATCCTTACCACCGTTTTATAGTCATCGAGCCCTACACACAACTCGAGGAGACTCAGTTGTTGTAAAGACCAGAATGAAATGTCAGGGAAAGTTCCGGTAGGTATAGCGTCTGTTGCACAACGAGCTCTGATAGCAGCTACCTTTGGGACATCCACAAGATCTACATAGTACAATTCCCGTCCATATAACCTTAACGAAACGAGGTTGATCACGTTGTGAACAATAATGCATGCAATGTGCGAGAAGTTAGATATGATTAAGTGCTTCAACTTGCATTCTCGATGGCCATGCACTTCTATAGACAAGGATTTGGTTTTTGGCGAATCAATCGACAGAAATTCAAGAGCAATACAATTTGAAAGTAATTGCTCCATAATACTTCCATTAACACTGGCTTCAGATATTGACAATTCCTTCAAGAATTTGAGGCCAGGAAAATATCCATCATTCAAAGCTGAAAGAGGAGAAATATGGAAACTAGGGTTATGAATTCTTCTATAAAGAATGCGTATATCAATGGTTTCGATTTCCCTTGACAATGCAAACTCGAGCCACTTGTCAACATTAGCTCTCTCCATGTATGGAAAGTCGGCCTTGAATTTCTTGATAACCCGACCGCCCTCGTAGGAGTCTAGGGTTTCATTGACCCGGCTTATGTAACGGGATAATTCATCTTCGTCTCCCACGACTTGAATGTATTCTCGATGATTTTTTCTGCTACGGCTCATTTCTTGTTGCTTTAAGGGAAAGGGGTAGTCGAGAGAGACGATGTTGGGCTTGATATGGAGATGGCGCCAAGGAGTGGAGAGGGTTTTAGTGAGAGAAGCTTCTCTGAGTGTCAAGAGAGAGATTATGGATTCGAGAATGTCGTTAGGCAGCTCACTGATTCTGTCGGTTGATTCGTTTCTTTGGACAACTAATTCCTTCTCACAACATTCTTCGATTGCTAATGCTAACTCCTGCAATTATTAGCAAATCTCTTGCTAAATTTTGAATGATTGAAGAATATATGAAGTTGAAGTTGAAGTTGATTAATTAAATATAATATGGCAAATATATACTTGCATGCATAAGGTGCTTATATCAGAAGGGCGGGTCAAATTCGAGGGTCAATCCGCAAAAAAAAAATGTAATAAGAGCATACAAAAAATATCAATTCAATATAATAAACGTATATTGTATATAGTAGTTAAGAGAGAGAGAGAGGGTTTTTTTTTTTTTTTTTTAACTCACACACCCGACCTGTGGCATTGAGGAGGTTCGAACCCGTGATTAACGATAGTAGGGTTTTGTTCGAGGATCGATGAATGAAGTTTACCTTTTCGTTTCTAAGAGCTTTAATTTGATTAAAACTTAAAAAATAGTTGAAATTTACCTGTTATTGCAAATAAACTGCCATCAAATTTACAGCGACAACGTATGATTATAAAGTAATTAATAGCAATTCAGTTCTTTACTTACAGATTGTGAGATTAAAGATCTTCAAGGTGATGCATGATCTGTGTTGCTTGCAAAATTCAATGAATATTGTAGAGAGATGCCGATTACCATGATTGATCGATTTAATAGGGATATATATATATATATATATATATATATATATAAGATTGAATTGTCTTGATTATCATGATATGATATATACTAGGTTTTGACTAGAGATGTCAATCTGGCCCGAATCTGTGGTCGGAAAAAAAAGGTAAGGACTATAAAAATTTACTCACTAAAACAATTGTTGGAACTTTAAAAATACATTCAACTAATTTGTGGTAAATTATATTATATTTGGTGTTAATTTGTCAGAATTAAAAGTTTAGATGTTCACCAATCGATAAATTTATGCATTTTAAAGAATTTTTTTTTATAAATTTATGGGCTCGACATACTAACCCGAAAATCGAAAGGTTATTGCTAGAGTTTTAATACTTTTCAACTCGAATTAAATCTATCTCAAATTGGCCAGCCCGCTAGAACTGATCCAAAATTGATTGGACCGGATCGATTGACATTCTTACTTTTGACGAAAACTAATTCAATAAAAATTACTATATCCTTTTGGAATGTAAAATTTTAAGAAAAAGTAATTTACATAAGTTTTTTTTTGTACAATAATTTATATAAGTTTGAAACACGTCCTTTTTTTAATTTATTTTACAGAAAATACCTCTAAATCTAATTAATCTTATCTTCTTATAACCATTTTAACCTTTTTTTTTTTTTTTTTTTTTTTCTTTTGGTATTTTTGGGGGGCAAATCATCGGTGGATCTAGAAAGAAATGTTTGGGAAAAAAAAATATTTCTCAGTCATCAATGAGTGGCTGCAACCGACCGATAACAAAAAAACCTATAAAACAATGATTTGGGTGTCAGGGCGCCCCTAGCCCCAAACCGATCTACGTCCCGATTTCTCATCAGTTATCAAATTCTGTTTTATCTTCTAGTTTATGAGTACTAATATATAAATTACATGTGTGAAATTATGATGTCATTCAATACACATTGCGTGTATGGTTGAAATGATAACATAAGATTTACACGGTTAGTAACAAAGGATCTCGAGTACGTATCTTCAAGTATATACATGGGCGATATGCCTCGATCAAAGACAACAGTAAATGCTCACTGCGTTCGTTGTCCATTACAATTTACAACAATATATTCAACTCTAAATGTTTAAATTTCTTATAGAATCTGCAAGCAAGGGTTGATTTGTATACATATTGAATTGCATCATAAATATTTATGTTATCGTAAAAAAAAAAAGGTAGCCACTTTAAATTGAGAGGATAGTTTTCAATTTTTTAGTTTCTTCATTACACACAACACAAATTTTAATTCGAATTTGCTCCCAAAATATCCAGACAACCTCATTGTTTTGAGACGATTCCTATTCATTTTGTTTGAACGGTCCTTGTAGGGCCATCTTCCTTCCTCGTAGTTCGGCGTAATATGCCGTAAAAACCGCAAAACAACATGATTACCACATGAATTCACAGTTGCATTCTTGATTGCACACTCGATTTTCTTGCTTTTTATTTTTTTCTTGTGATTTAATATAATTTTACATTTATTATAAGAGTTCATCCGCCCAATTATAATTTATCATTACACTAGTTTAATCACGCGTACACTAGTTTAATCACACAAATAATATTCACTACTACTCTAGTAACTCCACTATATAAATTGTCTTCTCTAATTCCTCCAAACAGGGCAATAAACGAATAGAGCCGCTCGCGAGCTATTCGCAGTTCGGTTAGAAAAAAGTTCATTCGAAACTCGTTCGTTTTCTAAACGAGCCTCGGATCGAACTTGGTAAAATTATCAGGCCGAGCTTGAACATAATAGTATTTGGCTCAGCCACCTCGCAAAGATGCTCGAGTTCGGGCTTAATTGAACGTGATTCCAAACATATTCATAAATATTACTAACGGATAAACTAAATAAACTTTTTTTTTTCAAGCTCAAGCTTGGATATGTAAATTTTTTAGTATTTCACGAGCCAAAGTCGAGCATGACAAATATTTATCGAGCCGAGCTCGGACAAAAGGAAAAAAAACTCGAATCGAGCTCGAGCCCATTAGGAGTTCGAATATTCCTTAACGAACTGAGCCCGCACATCAGAATGTACCCTAACTCCAAATAAAAACTGTCTTCATGAATTCCTCCAAAAGTGCCCAACAAAAACATCACACCAAATATCTTGGCATATCATATGTACAATTAAATACACGTTCAAATCATGTAATGTCTTCTAGTTCAAACTACATATCCATGAGAATCGACTGCAATTAGCTTAAAAAAGGTTAGGATTATTACATGTACAATTTGCTACAACACTGTTTCATTACAAGATCCTAGTTAAAAACCACTACTTCTGAAGTACTTGTGAAAAGTTTCTTCTTCTGCACAATGAATCCGAATTACGTGATACACCTCCATTAAGAGCTTAGGAAATCGAGTGGAGAAGTAAGCGTCGAATCCTTCGGGAACCGGCCCCAAAATCGCTTGAATTTCCTTCGAAAGCTCTCTGTAGTGACTCAACTTATTTCGAACGACACGTAGCAAATCGCGCACGCTGTCGTACTTGTATCGCCTATAGCGACCAATGTCATTAATGAAGGCGGTCTCCATCTTGTCATCCCATTTACCGTCTATAGCAGTCTTTCCTCTGTTTTCGAGTGCTTCTAGTAGGTCAGATACACTCTCCCGATCCTCCAGCTCGACTCTATCGCTGACATCACGAAGGAACGAGAGCCTCGTCTCCGAACTCCAGAACAGAGGATGGTGCATCACTTCAATAGCCTTTGGCCTATCACATAATGCAGATCAATCAAAATGTGAGTTTGCAAAGATGGAATGTTTCATGCCCTAAATCCATAAAAATCTTAGAACATGTGCCTTTGATTCTATCATGGTGTCTTTAGAGTGTACCTCATGTTTGGATTTGGGTCCAAAAGTTGAGAGACGAGATCTGTGGCTTCCGGGATATGGTCTATCAAGAACAAGTCTTTCTGCGCATTGACTATATTTACATCGCGTTCAATATTTTCGCCAAAGGGGTGTCTACCGCCGGTTAAGCAGAAAAAAAACATGCATCCTAAACTGAACAAGTCTACAGCACGAGTCTGTCGTTCATTGCGTAGTTGCTCTGGGGCTTGCCACCCTGAACTTCCGTATCCTATGTAACACGAAAGGATTTATAAACGCATAGTTACTCGAAGAGGAAAAGTTAACACTGTAGATGGCATTGCAAGACTCACCGGTAGCGTGGTTGGATAGAGATGACATGTTTCCATCTAAGTGTTTACTGATGCCCATATCAGATATTTTTGCAGATATTGATCTATCTTTAATCACGAGTACGTTTTGAGGCTTCAAATCCCGATGTATAATTCCGAGTTCATGCAAATGGGCAAGTCCGTCGACAATGTCCCTATAGGAACACAAATTAATTAAATTCATATTAGCTACTTGTTTCATTGCTTGATAAATAAATCCTAATGTATAATTCCAACTTCATGCAATATTTAGCAATTTATAGATGTTGAAATTGAACGTACCTCATTAACTTTAACAACAATGCAGTGGGATAGCCATTGACCTTCCACAGCTCGAGTTCCTCGTTACTTCCAAGATTCTTCAACAACTGCATATTAGATTGAATGAAACTCGGTGCTTCATGACTTTGGTCTGAGGTGGATACTTGATTCGAAGAAGTGCAGAATTTGATCAAATCAAATAAACTACACGTACACCGTTCTAGACAAACATAAACAAAATCTTGATCATATTCCACTCCGTGCCAACGGACAATATTTGGATGCTGATCAGATGCAATAAGATTTTGGATCTCCTTCACAGCCACATCGTGATGGGTCCGGACAAGGCGCTTGACAGCCACCGACCGACCTTCATAATTTCCTTCAAGCACAATCGTCCCATTACTCCCCTTCGCGATTTCTTTGTTAGTCACCACCAATCTACCAATCTTACGTCCATATGTAGAAGCACCATTAATATCGGAAGGATTCAGTGTCAAAAATCTGCTAGGTGTTGCATCCTCTTTCATTTCATCCATCACCTTGACCACACCGGCTTGAGAATTATGTTCGTGCCTTTTCCCATTCACAACTGGTTTCCGGCCTTTCTTCCTTTTGGGTGTTACATTTTGCAACTTAAAATCTTCAGATTGTCGATGTAACACACCTTTTTTCATGCTAACTGCACGTCTGGCAAAGTAAAAGAAAGCCATGGCTATTGGAAGCAAGACAGAATACAACATAGAAAGCCACAAATGAGGATGCACTAAGCTCTCAGATTCTACATGGCCACTGATTTGAGGAACTTCATTGCCACGAACACTTCCAATCCTTAATCCTTCATGTTCAGACGTTGGCAAAGCAAGCATAAGTTCTTTCCCGTTGCTACCATAAAGGGCCATTAAGTTGTCGGCAAGCTCATTGTGATCGGTAGAAGGCAAAGAAAGAACTCCACCTCCAGGAAGAGCATCTCCAACCCTATTGGCTATAAAGAGTGGCTCAAGTGAGCTACGATCACGGATACGGTAGACTACAGGCCTCTTTTGACAAGGCATTGGCAACTTCATATCAAGTCCACCTAAAAAATCTTCAATTCCTTCACACTGAAAGGACGCTTCAATATCGGCAAACATTAGATACCATAAAACCTCTCCCGTCTTCGCGGATGTGTACTTTAGAGCATAGTCAGTCCTCGTAACATAGAGTGGCTTCCCATCAGACTCGTTATCCATAGACTTTGTAGGCAACCATTTTTCAATATCAGCTCTAGCCATAATAGAAGTTTCATCATCACCCTGCTTCCCAACTGCGGGAAGGTTATCTGATCTAAGAGTACGAACAACCTTGCCAGTTTTAGCATCAACTACGAATACAGAAGTTTTTTTTGATCCAAGCATAACCCCGCCACCGGCCGACACAAATGGAGTACGTTTAACAAATTCTTCAGCACTTAATGGAAGCTTCTGCAACACAACATGAGAATTTCTGGAAATAAGCGCACCATAAGTAGAATGCTATGCTTCTATCTCGAATATGCAAATGTTAAAAAAAAAAAAAAGATAAGAATTGTTACGTTGAAAAGTAACTAGAAAGGCGTGAAAGTCTCTTCAGAGAAGCATAAACCAAAGAATGTCTGCATCAGTGCTGATTCAGACGAGTGAACATACCACTTTCTTTAGGCCAGTACCATGCAAGTAGAGTTCCCAGTCTTCTCCACAATCTATATAAAAATTATCGCCATCAGAGGCATTGAGCTTTTCACCTTCGTGGTTGGGGATTTGTTGATACGAGGAATAAATTGATGGGCCAGAAGAGAATGACCATAGGATTTTTCCTGAACCAATCTCCACTAAATATACCGTTCCATCAGGAGCAGCCAGTATTGCTGTCTCGTGTTTGCTGATTTTAGGCACCACGAAAGTAGTAGGTTAGAAAATGACGATTAGTATGTCTAAACAAAGAGGAATGTCAACATAGAATATAAAATTTATTTTTCATATATTCAGAAATTGAACAATTTGAAAGAAACAATTGTGCAGCAATGAAGCCAATACTTTATGCTAAACAAAACTGCAACCGGAATAGTAAAATTTCCACATAATTTAAATCCATTTTTCTTGCATCTACAAGGTAGAAAGTTTTCAGTACATTTTCAGACACCGTCATCAACTGCAATAGAACTGAATTAAGACGATAAGCCCTCCATTCAAGTATGACTAGTTTTCTAATTTTCAGAAGCACAAAGCTTCCAACACAAGATTACACAACAAGCCAAAGAAGCAACCTTTACTTCACATTCATCTGTAAATCAAATGCACTGTCACAAATTTGTCTATTAATCCAAGGCAGCAGCATATAATCGCTAATCAACCTAAAATCCCAAAAAATTAGGAAAAAACTGAATAAGAATCGGTACTTTTGTAAATACTATGCCCAAACTGCCAATCCCCAACGGCAGCTTTCTGTTCCTTCATAAAATCTTTGCTCACAATTAATTATTTCACAAAAATATGAACCAAAGCTATCCCAATTTATTGGAAAACGTGAACATATACCCAAACAAAATTGCAAATGCAATAGTCAAATTTCTAAATAATTTACAGAAGCACAAAGCTTCCAACAATACAAAACAAAAGTCCTTAAAAAACAATCAAGTCCCATTTCAGTACAACAAAATACTTCCATGTCTCGAAGCACAATTCGTTTCTTAATCCAATGATATAATCAATTAATCACACCAATCAACCGAAGGCCCCCCAAAAATCACAAAAATTCAATAACAAACATGACTAATCCTTCATCTAAATTAGGCACAAACTGCAATCCCAAAAGTCCTATACAAGCAAAAAGAGTCAACTTTAACAATTTTCCACTCAAAAATCAAATCTTTCACAAAAATATGAACTCTACCTAACCCAATTTCAAAATTGAATAACAATCAGGACTAATCCAACACTGAATTAGGCACAAACTTCAAATCCCAATTCCAATACAATCATAAAAAGTCAGCTTTACCAATTTTCACCTCAAAATAAAATCTTTCACAAAAATATGAACTCTAATTAACCCAATTTCAAAAATTGAATAACAGTCGGAACTAATCCCAAATTCCCAACACTAAATTAATCACAAACTGCAAAACCAAAAGTCCAATCCAAACTTAAAAAAAAGAAGCCAACTTCTCCAAATTTCCACTCAAAAAACAAATCTTTCACAAAAATATGAACTCTAACTTAGCCAATTTTTCCAAAACACAACACATAAACAGTAATTAGATTAAAAAAACTCACGCCGTCAATGGCAGCGGCGAATTATCCGAACCCGGATTCGGTTCGGAGCTGTCGGAGCTCGACGAAGATCCGATCACAACAGCTAAAATCAAGATCACCAAAAACAGAAGCGGAATCAATAATCCCCTCATTTTGAGATGATTTCAATCGATCATCAATCATCAAATTTTCAAAACGAGGGAATCTGTTATCACTGTTTTTACTTTCTCCCCTATTTCTGAGGTTTTCGATTTCTGCGGAGGAATAATATATGAGCTAAATCTCTGTCTTGGGCAAAAATTTAACGCAGGATCACGGCCGTTGCAAGAAGATTGTGGCCGCGTTAGGGCGTGTTTGGGGAAATGGTATATTGGGAAAGTTAACGACAATAACTGCAATTGGTCGTATTTTATTACATCTCATAAATCCCATGAATAATGTCGAGTTGAATTTTGACTTGTTTCACTAGATTTGGTGCATAGTATGAGTAAAATTGAGAGAGAGAGAGAGAGAGAGAGAATAAGTAAACATTACTATATTTTGAAATAAGTTAAAAAATTCTAATCATTAATTAAAATTAAACTGATGGAGGATAGTGTTTTATTTTCTAAAAATACTTCTAAAACTCACTTATTGATATTAATGCATCGGATTATATAGTTCATTAGTTCTAGAAAATACTTCTGAAATAAATATAGCAATGAACCATTTGTTCATTTTTCTTCAACATACACTTCAAACGTAGTTGGCCTTTTTTTCCCGTTGGGCTAGGAAGTGTTATAATTGCAAATATCATTATATCCGGCATATTGAAACCGGCCACTAGAATATACTACTTCCTCTTATCGTTTAACTAAAAATGAGTACCGTTTGCGGATTATCTTGACATAAAAAAAAAGAGTACAATAATTTTTGACAAGAAAATATATATATTATTATCGAATCAATAATTTAATTTAAATGGTTATTTCATTGAAAGTCAAAATTTGTGAAATTTCACCTTTTGTTCCTTAAAAATATATGATTCAAACATAATTAGTCTCAAATTTTATATTTTTTTTTCCATGTTTTATTTTTTTCAACTTTTTGATCGCAAGTTTTATTTTTTACTTTTTTTTAATCCAATACTAATACTTCTGAGATTAAAAATATCATTTTTTCTGAGAATTAGGACTAAAAAAGTCAAAAAACTAAAATTTGTAACAAAAAATATGATTATATTTTATTTTGTTTTCATCATATACATTTATGATTTTCTATATATATTTACGATTATATTTATTTTGTACAAATCTTATACCAAACAAATCATCTATTCGCCAACAATCTAAGATCAGCCTCGATTTTGATTTTTTTTTTTTTTTTTTTGTAAGACGCCCATTTATCTCATCAAATTAACACCAAAATCTACAAAAATAACAAGAAAGCTAAAAAAATCATCAAATCAAATCATATGCCACTACTGACATTATTAATCAGCATGTTAATTATATATTAAGAAAAAATATATACTCCAAAACTAAGAAATCATCATATCATAAGCCATAAAGTAATGACACAAAAAACTCCAAATATATCAAATCATCATAAGCCACAAATAGGGGTGCAAATGAGTCGAGCCGAACCCGAACATACGTATGTTCAAGCTTGTTTGATTATCTATCGAGTCGAGCTCAAACGAGCTTTAATCGAGCCGAACACGAGTCGAGCTTGAGTAGGTTGATACTTTTACACATGTTTGCTCATTTTTTACTTATCGAACTCGAGTTCAAGCCGAGTTTTAAATTTTATCGAACATAAAATTATGTTCAAGCTTGTTTGATATGCTTATCGAATCGAGCTCGAACGAGCTTTTAACGAACGAACACGAGCTGAGTATCGAGCTATTTGGTTTGATTTTCAACCCTAGCCACAAATTAATGACATTATTAAATTTCCTGCTAATTTCCAACTAAACAATTAAAAAATTAATTCCAGATGCAGTCATGATTTGGTGTAAAGGCATTACAAGATCAGTATCTAAACCATATTTTTTCTTTCTTGAAGCAAAAGCCGTCACGACAATCAATTCTTGCAGAGATGCAGCATTGATAAGATCTCAAACAAGAGAGGGTAACGAGCTCTTCGAGTGAGCACAAACTCCTGGTGAATTAAGGGAAGAGAGAAGGGGTTTGAAACAGAGAGAAAGAGATAACTTGATTGTTAATATTCATGCCTCCTAATACAGCCGGTGTCTGCTATATAACAGCAGAGGGTACCCTTGGGACAAAGGCAGGTGCACCCCTTTTTCAGACTACAGAATAGTACTCTTGTACTCTATTATATTCAATAAAACAACCAGTAAAAGCAACAGTAAACAGCAGATGATCAGTACTAGTTCATTTTGAAATCTTTGAATTTGTCGGGAGCTCTAATAACTCGTTTGGGCCTGCCTTGGGCCAATCTCTCATCAATGGGCTCATCGTGGTTAGTCTTTGGGGCCTCTTCCACATTCGTAACATTCCCATTGTCTTCAGAAGACACCTTGTCCTCAAGGTGCAGCTAGGGATGCGTCTTGCAGAGATCGTCCCAATTTTCCCAAGTAGAGTATTCCGGGGGCTCACCTGTCCATTGCACTAGTACTTGTCGTCGAAGTTTTCCTTTGTGAAGGATTTCTCGTGTAGCACAAATGGCCGTAGGCTGTGGCAGCGGCTGAGAATGGTAAGACTCCGGCGGCAAAGCGTGAACTAGAGAGTCTGCATGGCCCTCGAAAGGTTTAAGGATAGAGACGTGAAAGACCGGGTGAATCTTACTCCCTTCTGGTAATTCTAAGCGGTATGCTACAGGTCCAACTCGTCCTATGATCGGGTAGGGCCCATAATACCGTTTGGCAAGCTTCGCCGGAGAGCGCCCAGAGACAGATACTTGGCGGTGCGGTTGTAATTTCACCAAAACATAGTCACCAACTTTAAATTCTAAATCTCATCGCTTGCGATTAGCCATGATGCGCATCCTATTCTGGGCATGCTCTAAGTTGGCTTTGAGTGTGCTCAGAAGCTGATCGCGATCCCTTAGCATCTCATCCAGTGCCTGGATTTGCGACGATCCCGGTATGTAGGTGGGAATGGTGGGTGGCAGCCGGCCATACAGCGCTTGGTAGGGTGTCATTCGTATGCTGCTATGATGAGCCGAGTTATAGCTAAATTCAGCCCATGAGAGATAGGTGGTCCAGGATGCAGGTCGATCTTGAGAGAAAGCCCGCAAGTATTGTTCGAGGCTGCGATTGACGACCTCCGTCTGCCCGTCAGTTTGGGGATGATACGCCGTGCTATGATGTAGTTGAGTGCCACTAAGACGGAAGAGCTGCTGCCAAAATGAGCTCATGAAAACTGGGTCGCGATCGGATACTATAGAAGAGGGGAACCCGTGATTTTTCACGACTATTTCGCAGAACAGAGTGGCTGATTTTGCGGCCGTGAACTGAGTCGGGAGGGCGCCAAAGTGGGCATATTTGGTGAGACGGTCGACTACGACCATAATGGTTGTGAATCCTCTACTTGGCGGAAGACCGGTGATAAAATCCATGGTGACTGCTTCCCATACTTGACTGGGGATTGGCAATGGTTGGAGCAGCCCTGCTGGGGGTTGGGTAGAATACTTGGTCTGTTGGCAGATGAGGCACGAAGAGACGAACCGCTCCACACTTTTACGCATTTGCGGCCAGAAATAGATAATTGCCAATCGTATTAACGTGCGTTTGATGCCTGCATGTCCAGCTAAAAGCGTAGCATGAGCTTCATGGAGCAACATTGGGATCAGAGAAGAGTGTGGACTGACATAGTAACGATGACGATAAAGAAGAATTCCGTGGCGAACGGAGTAATCCGAGCTTAATGTTCCCGCAGCTAATTGGCGATGGAGTTCTTGCAGGTCCGGCAATTTTGCTCCCTCTTGGCGTAGAGTGTCTAGGACCTCTGCGATGGGCACAGTTACAGCTTGCAGGGGGCTGGTTGAGGACGAGACCAGGCCTAGAAAGGCATCGCTGTTCGGATGGCGAGATAGAGCATCAGCAGCCTGATTGGAAGAACCAAACCTATACTCAATACGAAAGTGGAACCCCATCAATTTCCGAACATAGACTTGTTGTTCGGGGGTTTGAATGACCTGTTGGAACAGCTCCTTAATGCTTTTATGGTCCGTGCGGATAACGAAATAACGTCCAAGAAGATATTGACGCCATCTTTTAACCGACTCTGTTATAGCATGAAGCTCCTTTGTATAAGTGGATGCTGCTTGTAATTTTAGGCACAACTTCTTGCTAAAAAAAGCAAGAGGGTGGGATTCCTGCGAGAGAATGGCCCCGATACCCACGTTAGAGGCATCCGTCTCAACTACAAATTCCTTGTTGAAATCGGGTAACTTCAACACTGGCGCTGAAGTCATGGCCGTCTTGAGAGCATTGAAGGCGGTGGTTGCCTCATCCCCCCAAACGAAAGCGTTAAGGCGGAGGTCGGTGAGCGGGGCGGCTATGGAGGCATACCCACGGATGAATTTACGATAGTAACCCGTGAGCCCGAGAAATCCGCGTAACTGCTTTGTAGAGGTGGGAATCGGCCATGCGACCATTGCTTCTATCTTTGTCGGGTCAGCTCGGACACCATCACCAGAAACCCAATGACCCAAATATTCAACTTTTTCTGTACCAAATGAGCATTTGGAGAGCTTGACATGGAGTTGGTGAGTTGATAAACAGTTGAGGATGGTGTGCAAATGAGACAAATGAGTCTCTGTCGTCGGGCTATAGACGAGGATGTCGTCAAAGAACACGACAACGAAACGGTGAAGATACGGACTGAATATTTGGTTCATCATGGCCTGGAATGTGGAGGGGGCATTAGAGAGCCCGAATGGCATAACGAGAAACTCAAAATGGCCGTCTGCAGTTCGAAATGCTGTCTTATATATGTCCCGATTGTGAACGCGAATTTGATGAGAACCTGCACGCAGATCTAGTTTGGAGAAAATTCTCGCATTGCCCAAATCATCTAGCAATTCATCGATTGTTGGAATGGGAAATTTATCTTTCACCGTGACCGCATTGAGTGCTCTGTAATCGACACAAAATCAATAGGACCCATCTTTCTTGCGAACTAGGAGGACAGGTGAGGAGAATGGGCTTCGACTAGGACGAATGAGCCCCTGTTCCAATAGTTCTCCTACAATTTTTGCCATCTCCTCCTTCAAGAATTGTGGATAACGGTATGGTCTGACATTGACTGTAGACGTGCCTGGGAGGAGGTGAATGCGGTGGTCAATGGAACGGTGTGGTGGTAATCCGGATGGAGCCTGGAATAAGTGCTCGAATTCGGTGACCACCTGCCGGAAATCTGGTGGCACGTCGTGAAAGGGGTCAATCCCTTGGGAACGGGAATCCAGATGAAGTGTCATGGCATCACCCGGCGACGGCAACACATAAACTTCAAACAACTGATCTATCTCCTCATGTGTTATCATGGCTTGGAGTTGTGTGAAAGTAGCAAGTTGAGGAGTGTCGGAGCCGGTACCCCGAAGCAGCACGGTGGCTCCATTATGAGTGAACTCCATGGTGAGTTTAGCGTAGTCGTGAGCAACTCGTCCCAACGTTTGGAGCCACTGAATACCTAACACAATGTCAGGCCCGCCAATCTCCAAGACATATAAATCAACGGAGAATGGGTGGTCCTGCAAGCACAGCTGAACTTGGGGACAAATCAGTCGACAAAGCAAATAATCACCGTTACCTATATAAACGCGAAAAGGAGTCACTGGTTTGGTCGCCAAACAAAGCTTCTCCGCCAAAGATGGTTGAATAAAGTTATGAGTAGACCCGCTATCAACCAACACCTGAAACACAGAGTGGCCTATAGCACCGGGAACCCGGAGAGAACGTGGTCTGGAAAGCCCAGAGAGGGTATGCAGGCTAGATATATCCGCCACGTTAAGTTCATCTGTAGTCTCTTCGGCAATCGCCTCTTCAAGACTGGCTTCAGTGTCCTCTGCGTTACTTAGCAACAACAAGAATTGGCCCTTACACTTGTGGGCCATGGACCATTTTTGGTCACAATTGTAACAAAGGCTTTTCTCTCGTCGAGCACGGAGCTCAGCTGGTGAAAGTCGACGTACCGGAAGGGGAGGCGCTGGTAATAGGGGAGGTTGCGTGGACGGTGGCGGCAACGCCGGTTGAGAAGTCCGATTTGGAGGGACAAAGGCCACCGGAGAGGCATTATGGACTGGCGTGGGAGTTGAGACCCCAGTCGGTTTGGCAGACCACCGGGACCAAGTTCGGGCTTCAGCTTTCGTCTCTTCGAGGCGGGCTTCATAAGCTCGGGCTAAGGTAAAAGCTTCCAGCAAGGTGGAAGGCCGAGAAAACGACAACTCGCAATTGGTATTGTTTGGGGAAATGGTATATTGGGAAAGTTAACGACAATAACTGCAATTGGTCGTATTTTATTACATCTCATAAATCCCATGAATAATGTCGAGTTGAATTTTGACTTGTTTCACTAGATTTGGTGCATAGTATGAGTAAAATTGAGAGAGAGAGAGAGAGAGAGAGAGAGAGAGAGAGAGAGAGAGAGAGAGAGAGAGAGAGTAAACATTACTATATTTTGAAATAAGTTAAAAAATTCTAATCATTAATTAAAATTAAACCGATGGAGGATAGTGTTTTATTTTCTAAAAATACTTCTAAAACTCACTTATTGATATTAATGCATCGGATTATATAGTTCATTAGTTCTAGAAAATACTTCTGAAATAAATATAGCAATGAACCATTTGTTCATTTTTCTTCAACATACACTTCAAACGTAGTTGGCCTTTTTTTCCCGTTGGGCTAGGAAGTGTTATAATTGCAAATATCATTATATCCGGCATATTGAAACCGGCCACTAGAATATACTACTTCCTCTTATCGTTTAACTAAAAATGAGTACCGTTTGCGGATTATCTCGACATAAAAAAAAAGAGTACAATAATTTTTGACAAGAAAATATATATATTATTATCGAATCAATAATTTAATTTAAATGGTTATTTCATTGAAAGTCAAAATTTGTGAAATTTCACCTTTTGTTCCTTAAAAATATATGATTCAAACATAATTAGTCTCAAATTTTATATTTTTTTCCATGTTTTATTTTTTTCAACTTTTTGATCGCAAGTTTTATTTTTTACTTTTTTTTAATCCAATACTAATACTTCTGAGATTAAAAATATCATTTTTTCTGAGAATTAGGACTAAAAAAGTCAAAAAACTAAAATTTGTAACAAAAAATATGATTATATTTTATTTTGTTTTCATCATATACATTTATGATTTTCTATATATATTTACGATTATATTTATTTTGTACAAATCTTATACCAAACAAATCATCTATTCGCCAACAATCTAAGATCAGCCTCGATTTTGATTTTTTTTTTTTTTTTTTTTGTAAGACGCCCATTTATCTCATCAAATTAACACCAAAATCTACAAAAATAACAAGAAAGCTAAAAAAATCATCAAATCAAATCATATGCCACTACTGACATTATTAATCAGCATGTTAATTATATATTAAGAAAAAATATATACTCCAAAACTAAGAAATCATCATATCATAAGCCATAAAGTAATGACACAAAAAACTCCAAATATATCAAATCATCATAAGCCACAAATAGGGGTGCAAATGAGTCGAGCCGAACCCGAACATACGTATGTTCAAGCTTGTTTGATTATCTATCGAGTCGAGCTCAAACGAGCTTTAATCGAGCCGAACACGAGTCGAGCTCGAGTAGTTTGATATTTTTACACATGTTTACTCATTTTTTACTTATCGAACTCGAGTTCAAGCCGAGTTTTAAATTTTATCGAACATAAAATTATGTTCAAGCTTGTTTGATATGCTTATCGAATCGAGCTCGAACGAGCTTTTAACGAACGAACACGAGCTGAGTATCGAGCTATTTGACTTGATTTTCAACCCTAGCCACAAATTAATGACATTATTAAATTTCCTGCTAATTTCCAACTAAACAATTAAAAAATTAATTCCGGATGCAGTCATTATTTGGTGTAAAGGCATTACAAGATCAATATCTAAACCATATTTTTTCTTTCTCGAAGCAAAAGCCTTCACAACAATCAATTCTTGCAGAGATGCAGCATTGTTGATGATGTAAGAAGCAAAATCCAATTCCACTGAACTTCCCAAATATCCTATCATTTCTACCTCTTTCAATTTTGGAGACAATGATCTTCTGCAAGAAACGACGATATTCATTTCTTTCCAATATTTCATCTGTGCGCATCCTCAACCCTCCAGTATTTTTCAGATCCCACAACAACTGCAAGACAAAAACTTCTGCATCAAACCGATATGATCGTGCGACCCGAGAAGTTATATACTCCCTTCGTTTCTAATTAAATGTCATTTTGGTTGGACGCACACGGATTAATAAATTAATTGAGTTACCTGATAGTAGTACACTCTTGTGTGTGAATACATTAAATGAGTTGAATATAGATGTATAAATGCGTTAAATGAGGACAAATGTATGAAAAAAATGTGAATTTTCTATCTCGAGTTTGTAGAACGATAATTTTTTTGAAATAAAATTTAAATGCTCGAACGACACTTATTCAGAAGGGAGGGAGTATTGATCAGATGAAAAAAATTCAAATAGAATATTTCATATTTCGTCTATCCCATAGTAAATCACACGTCAACTTATAATTGAATAAAAAATGAAAGAAAAACTAATAATTTTAATATTGGAACACTAGATGAGACACGTAACTTTTGGACTAGAGGATCTAATGTGTTAAAACCCAAATAATAGACTAACCTAATCTAAATAAACAATAATAATTGTCTAATATATAACTTCTCGGGTCGTATCACAAACGGTACCCATATCATTGATATCAAGATCCAAGCTCGTTGGAATATGAGTATTGTCTGACTTCAAAATAATTGAAATAAATCTAGAACGATTAATTACAACATACCTTTATCTCAAGTTTTTCCAATGAACGCCATGCTTCAAGCAAAGGATAAACATGATAAGCAAAGGCAGAATCGCGCATCTCAAGCTCCAACTCTAGATGTTTTACATTTACAAATTCAAACCACGGCTTATTATTCATCTGCAAAAAATACACACATATATAATTAATCTTATGATCGATTGATCTTATGTATGAAATTAAGAGAGAAAAAAAGAAAGAAAGAAGAAGAAACATTTTATTTTATTTTATTAATTAATTACTTACCAGTGTATGATAATAAGAATATAGGGAAGTGGAGAGGTGGAGTAGTTGTAATTGATTACGAATGCAACATGGCATTTTGGCAAATAGTTCAACATATGTAAGTCGACCAGAATATTCTCTATAATCGAATTTAATAAAATTCGGAATATCAATGAGCTGCAAGTCACATCCATGTGGTAATTCATACAACTTCAAATAAACGAGGTTGATCACGTCACGGATCTCTATGGATTTCAATCCCCAAGCATAAGATATATCTAAATGCTTCAACTTCGGATGACCAACGACTTTGACATTGTTCAAGTACTTGGTATACACAATAGACAGAGATTCAAGAGCAAGAGAATTGGAAACGAAAAGCTCGAAGTCTTGGTCATCCACATAAACCCTAACTAAAGACAACTCTTTAAGGCATTTGAGGGCCGTAGGTAATAATCGAATAATATTATTCAAATTCGAAACAGGTGGATGTAAGAAATGGAGACCACGATTCCTTATGTGGATGATCTCAGCTTCCTTAGTCAATACAAACTTCAAACACTTGTGAAAACTAGCTTTGTTCGTATCAACCTTCAACACTCTTACTTTACCTCCTTTATGTGAATCCAAGACACGATGGACGACCGTGTTGATGTAATTTCGAAGGTGTGTCCTATCGAGATTGAATGGTGGGAAATCGAGATGAGTGGTATAGGTATGGAGATATCGCCAACGAGTTGAGAGGATGCTAGTGGCAGTAGCTTCTCGTAAATATCATCGGCAATTGGCTGATTATATCTTGATGCTTCTGCAACGTTATAAGCACATATATATACATATTGATCGATTAATAACTTCATCTGTGTATATATATCGTCACATTATTTTAATTTTTTGAATGATGATTAAGAAGAAAATTGATAATCAAGGGATTAAGTAATATTAATATTCTTCACCTTATGCAGATTGTGACTATCTTTCCTCATAGCTCTCTATATGAATTCCTAAAACCAGCAACAAAGATTCAACCCTTCAAATTAATATGCATAAATCAAGTAAACGCATGCAAAGCAATTAATTACCTCATCCG
Source organism: Perilla frutescens (assembly GCA_026008535.1). Classification (NCBI taxonomy): domain Eukaryota; kingdom Viridiplantae; phylum Streptophyta; class Magnoliopsida; order Lamiales; family Lamiaceae; genus Perilla; species Perilla frutescens. The sequence goes on from BRKX01000003.1 coordinate 75,424,806, forward strand.
ATCGATTTTTCAGAATTTTACAAATGAAACAGAAAAATAATGTATATGAAAAAGAAATCTAACCTTTGGCGTATATGATCAAGCCTGAGTTTTTGTGTTAATTATATTATAATATAGCAGAAAAAATATATACAAAAAAAGAAATCTAACCTTTAATTTTTAGTAGAGAATCCAGCCTGAGTTTTGTGTTATATTTATAATAGGGTAACGTTTTGTTAAACGAAACAAGTTAATTAATTAAGGAAAGGAGGGATTGGGGCAGCTTTCTGATTGAACACGACAATTAATTAATTAATTAAGGATATCTATCCATCTCTCTCTATATACAAGGGTGGGTTCAAATAGGAACCAATCCCCGTGAGAATTTAGGAACCAATCCAATTGAAGGATTTTGATGACATGACGGATAAAAAGACGGTGACATAATTGTAAATATGTAAAATTCGAAATATAAAGGGTAATTCCAGATTTTTTTTATAAAGTGATGTCATCATCTTTTAAATTTTTTTTAAAAACTTTAAATAATCATAACTTACTCGTTTTTTATCCAATTTATGCAAAAAATATATCAAACTAAAGGTTTTTTTCATGCTCTTTCATTTAAGATGCATAGTGCATATGTTTATTTGAGCAAAAATTGATGAAAAATACAAAAAAACTTTTTTTTTTTCACGTATATTCAACTCGTAACTCTCAGACATTTGCTAATATTATATCACAATATTACTAACATGAAATTTATGTTAACATGAAATTTTTTATGCACGACTTTGAATTTTAAGTTGCTTTCATGAGAAAATAGTTAAAGTATGAGCTATATATAGTTATGTTCATAAACAATTATAATTTTATCAATACTTAATATTATTTTGAAAACTTGTAATATTTGAGAATATAAGTCATACTAGCATATCATTATTCATATATTAGCAACATGTTACTAACATATTAGCAAATTATTAGTCACATATTAGCAGTATGTATATTCTCTAACATATTAGCAATATGTTGTATGTATGAATGATGTTACACATGTTACACAATATTATTTTAAATGTGGTCCAATGTTATATGTGTGGTGTTTAATGCGTGTCAATTTAATATTATGATATCGTCAAATTAGCAATATGAGTCTACCTCATGTTAGCATCAAAATCTGTTGATGTTAGCAATATAAATCTTTCATGTTAGCATATTAATACAACGCCAAAAAAGACAACGGTTTTAAAGTGTTGTCTATTTAATTCCGAGAATTGGGCCCAAAATCTGAAAAAATATAACTTAATTTCTAAATTACGAAAATAACCCCGCCTTTATTAAGTTCTCAAATATTACAAGTTTGCCACTTTACTTTGACTAAAACTTTGACTAAATTATGGTCACTAGATCTAATCAAATCTAAGGTTAGGATTGGTTCCTAGGTTCTCACGGGGGATTTGGTTCATATTTGCTCCTTTCTCTCTCTCTCTATATATAGCTTGTGTGTGTGTATATACATATAGGGGAATTTTTTTAAATACTCTCATTTTTCTCTTTATAGCCTCATTATATTAAAAATATAAATATTAATACTATTAGACATTTTTACCCTTTAACATCGAACACTTAAAATCTAACATAGTCCCCAATCAAAATTAAAAGAGATAGAGAGAACGATATACAAAATAAGACTTTAAATCAAAATTAGACTTTAAATCAAAATTTATGTGACTAATGTTAGGGTGGACGCATTTCTTCAAGTTTCTGGTGATTAAAATCAATGTTATATCTCCTACATTGCTTAAAATAAGTTGTACTAGTTTTCTAATAACAATGATTTCGGGGCTATGATAAATTGATAGTCTTATTTCTGTTTCATTCTCTCTTTTAATTTTTAATTATAAAACACAGGGCTTTAATGTGTAGTTTATATATATATTAATATATAGGGAATGGATCAAAATCACGAGCCTTTATCTCAATCCAAGATTGATATTCAATGCCTTTAGCTACTTTGATCCTTCCCGTCCAATTTGGTCTTCGCTCTATCAGAACTTGAAAATTGTGGACATCTTTGGTATTGTGAAATGTAATTTATGTTAACTCAAATGCCAAATTCCCAGCACGACAAACGCCAGAGAGTTTTTCTTCTAATTTGAGGACCTTCTTCAATGCGCCTTCTCGAATTCATAGCACCAACTAGGAATAAATTGGCCCCACTTGTACACATAAATTTAAGAATTAATATGTATGTAACTAAAAAAATTACTAAAATATAGGTTAATTTTATCTATTTAAGACTTCATTCTTCTCCAATCCGGTCTTCCCTCTATCAGAACTTAAAAATTGTGAACATCTTTACTTTTTTAGTGTTGTGAAATCTAATTTCTGTTAACTCAAACGCCAAATCCCAGCACAGCAAACATCAGAGAGTTTTTCTTCCTGGGCCTTCTTCAATGCGCTTCTCAAATTCATCAACTAGGAATAAATTGGCTCCACTTGTACATATAAATTTAAGAATTAATATATGTAACTAAAAAAATTACTAAAATACATTTTACATTTTATCGGTTTAAGACTTGAATTTTATAATGCCTACCAACTCTTTTTGTACTTTCTTATTTAGCTGAAGACATGATAAAGATAATTATCACCCATAATTAAAAACCTCCTCTTAATGTAGCACATTTGCCTACTGGAAATGCTCAGTCTGAACATAGTTATGATGGGTCCTGGTATCCTGATTCTGGAGCTACACACCATGTGTCTCATAATCTGTCAAATTTCAATACTCTTTCTGAATATCATGGAAATAGTCGGCTGCAGATGGGAAATGGAATGGGTGTTGACATTGCTAACATTGGTAACAACTCTCTTAAATCTCATTTTCATTCCAAAAATTTATTCCTTAATAATCTTCTCCATGTGCCTAATATTACCAAAAATCTCTTGAGTGTATCTCAGTTTTCTAGAGACAGTCATATCTTCTTTGAGTTTCACCTTAATTTTTGTCTTGTTAAGGATCAACTCACCAAGGAAGTTCTTTTCAAGGGCACCCTTAGAGGAGGTCTCTATCAGTTTATCTTACACAAGTCCAGCCAGCCTCAGTCTCAGTTTTCTCTTACTTCAAGTCATTTTAGTTGCTTTCAGTCTTCTACTCCTATTGTTAGTGCAGTTTCTTTAGAAGCTCATAGCATAGATCTTTGGCGTCAAAGATTAGGCCATTGTGCTTATGATATTGTGGAGATAGCTCTTAAAAGTTGTAATGCTGTTTTCGATTCCAAGAAATCTACTGGCTTGTGTCAACCATGTTTTTTTGCAAAGTCACATAAAATATTACCTTATTCTAATTCTGAATCTGAACATAGCATACCTCTAGCACTTGTTCACAGTGATCTTTGGGGACCTGCTCCCGTCATATCCTTAAATGGATACTCTTACTACATCAGCTTTATTGATCATAGTAGTCGATACACTTGGATATACCTATTAAAAAACAAAGCTGAAGTTAAGAATGTTTTCCAACACTTCAAAAGCCTTGTTGAAAATCAATTAAATCTGAAAATAAAGTGCATCCAGTCTGATTGGGGATGAGAGTACAAATGATTAACCACTTATCACCAAGAAAATGGGATATCTCATAGAGTATCATGTCCTTATACCCCACAAAAAAATGGTCCTTGCCGAGAGAAAACATAAACATATTGTTGAAATGAGGTTGTCTTTACTTGCTCAATCTAGTCTCCCTATGAATCATTGGGATGATGTCTTCGCTACCTCTGCTTTTCTCATTAATATGTTGTCCTCTAAAGTCTTAAAAAATTGCACTCCTCTTGAAAAACTTTACAAGATAAAACCAAACTACTTTCATCTTAGAGTTTTTGGATGCCTTTGCTACCCTCATTTGTGACCTTATAACCGGCATAGACTCGAATTTAGATCCTCTCCTGGAACTTTCTTGGGTTATAGTGGCAAGCACAAGGGCTATAAGGTTTTGTAGCAACCTCTTGGCTTTGAGGTTCCCTCAAACTCTCCACAGGTCTGTAGGTTGAGGAAGGTCCTTTATGGGTTGAAACAGGCATCCAGATCATAGTCCATCACAATCAAGTCAATTCTTCTCTACATTGGCTTTAAACAATCCAAGGTTGGCAACTCTCTTTTCATCAGGATCCAAGGTCACTCTATTTTATATTTACTCATCTATGTTGATGACATTTTAGTTACGAGTGCCTCGAAAATTGAAGTTCAGTCACTGATACACAAGCTGAGTAATCACTTTTCTCTCAAGGATCTTGGAGAAGTGCATCACTTCCTGGGAATTGAAGTTTCTAAAACAAGACAATGTTTGCATTTTAGTTAAAGGAAGTACATCAAAGACCTCTTGGCTAAACTCAACATGGAAGCAGTAAACGGCAGTACAACACCTATGGTTTCTTCAGTTCAGCTATCCAAATATCAAGGAAACTCCACTGTGGATGAGAAGTTGTATAGAAGCACAGTAGGGGCCCTCCAATATATCACACTTACTAGGCCGAAAATCTCATTTAGTGTTAATAAAGCAAGCCAATTTATGACTTCACCTTTGGACACTCATTGGAAAGTAGCTAAAAGAATTTTGCGATACTTGGCAGGATCAGCTGATCATGGTCTCAACATCTACGGGTCATCTTCCTTTCATCTCACCGGATTTTTTGATTCAGATTGGGCAGCGGATCTTGATGATAGGCGGTCTGTCTCTGGCTACTGTGTGTTTATTGGAAAGAATCTTGTTTCGTGGTTCTTAAAGAAGCGACAAGTGGTATCTCGATCTAGTACAAAAGCAGAATATAGAAGTTTGGCACATCTGGCTTCAGAAGTCACATGGATACCTGCACTCCTTGACGAGTTGTGTATTTATGTTCCTCAAACCCCAAAGTTTTGGGTTGACAACCTTGGTGCAATAGCTCTAGCATCAAATCGAGTGATGCATGCTAGAATGAAGCACATTGAAATTGATCTGCACTTTATAAGAGACAAGGTAGCTGCTGTCTGCTGGGCTCCTTCTTGTTCAGCATGTTCCCTCACATGACCAAGTTGCTGATGTTCTAACAAAGCCTTTAAGCCAATAATTCTTCACCCGACTCAAGAACCGTCTTTGCGTCACTTCCTCGTCCGCGCTCGAATTGAGGGGAGATGTTAGCATGAGTGAAATAAAAGCATCTCCATATCAGCATCAAAAGCAAAAGCATCAATAGTAGAAAATAATCAGTAGTTGGAGCAACTGCTCCTTATTAATGTTTCTGAAGTTATTAAATGAGATTGTAGCTGTTAGCAATAAACCTCTCGTGAGTTTAATGTCTCATCAGTTTGTATCTCATCAATTTGTAAATTCAGCTCTATAAAGAGAGCTTCATTCTGTAATTGTAAAAGACTAAGAAGCAGAGAAATGTTCTTCTAAAATTCAATCTTTTAGTTTTTTAATGGCTTTCATTATTTCAGTTTTTCCAACATGTAAACAAGACACAAATATATCACGGATCTTAATTTTTTTAGAGGTATGAGGTGACCACCTCATTCGTCTCATACCTCAGTCGGCCCTGATTATATATCAATAATATTAAAAAATAAGATGTAATTCACATATCTAAATCCCATCTTTTTTTATATTTAATTTGTTGTCGAATCTTTCTTTGGAATGGAGGCAAAAAAAATTGTGAATGTCCTTGATTGGTAACTGAGTTGGTGTTCATTCGTGCATCAATTCATTCGTGAACTCGTATACTAGCTCATTTTGATTGATACATGCATTTGTGCATTTTGTGTACCAAGTTATTTTTAACTATTGCACGAGTACATTTTCAATGTTGTCATTACAATTCTCGTGGATACGATACTTATGTTCACTATTGTCTACAATTACATCGTGCACCAACAGATGTTTTTTTACTGCTAATAAATAGCGGTCAATATGTCATTTTAATGTCATTGTTAATAGTTTAGAAAAATTCATTAAACAATGACCTCTTCAGATAAAATATAGAAGTACAAGAACTTAGAAATAAATAAATAAATAATAGTACAAGATCCTATTAAAATGAGCTTTTATAGCATTTGGATCTAAATATTCATTTTGATAAATAACAATGAGTATTTTCACCTTCCACAACCATGCATCTGATGATTATCAAATGTTAATGTTATATCATGAATCTTCTTGATAATCATGTTGAGAATGGAGATTAAAGAGGTATATAAATTTGAGTATCACCAATATTATGTTCTAGTTCTAACCACCCAATTACATCACAACTATAAATATTGGTTGTTCGTAGATTAAAAAAAATTGGAATACATACATGAAGAATAATTCAATAAACAATTTGGAATATATACAATAAACAATGTGACTTTACAATTCATGAGTACTTGTGAAGTACTTTTGAAATGATTCTTCTTTTGAACAATGCCTATGAATTACAAGGTACACCTTGATTAAGAGTTTAGGAAATTTTGTGGTAAAAAAAGAGTTGAACCCATCAAGATTTGACCCCCAAATTGCTTGAATATGGCTTGGATATTCGCCATAGTGGTTCAAAATGTTTCGTATAGCACGTAACAATTCACACACACTGTCAAACTTGTATCGCCGTTTTTTTAAAATTTCTGTGATTAAACGAGTTTGAATATCTATATGCCAATATTTACCTTTGAAAATATTTTTCCCTCTCATTTCTAATGCCTTCCGTAGACTGGATGTATTCTTCCGAGCCTTCAACTCGACTCTATCACTAACATCGCGAAAGAACGAGAGCCTTGTCTCTAAACTCCAAAAAAAGGGATGTTGCTTCACTTCTGCAGCCTTCGGCCTATCACATAACAGGTAACAACACAGATCGATGAAAAGATTGATGGTTGAACAAACAAGTACTTCATCACGTACTAAATAGATTGTACCTCATCTTTGGATCATGGCTTAGAAGTCGAGAGATGAGATGTGTGGCTTCCGGAATATGGTTTATCTTGAACATGTCTTTCTTAGCTTTCCAAACATTTACTTCTCTTTCAATACTTTCACCAAAGGGGTGTTGGCCGCCAGTTAAGCAGAAATAAATTAGCAATCCTAAATTGAATTCGTCCGTGGCACGAGTGACTCGTTCGTTACTTAGTTGCTCAGGGGCTCGCCACCCCGAACTCCCATGTCCTACATAACATGAAAGGATTCAGAAACATGCAGTACTTACTCGAAGAGAAGAATCAAAATGATAGATTGTGTCGAAGTACTCACCGTAATTGGATAAAGATGACATATCTCCATCTAATTTCTTGCTCATTCCCATATCAGATAATTTTGCAGTTAGTAAAGATTTGTCTTTACTTATGAGAATGTTTTGAGGCTTCAAATCCCCATGTATGAACTTGAGATCATGCAGGTGAGCTAGTCCACAGACGATCTCCCTACGGTTAACAAGATTCTCAGTTCATGCAATGTTTGATAACTAACATATGTTGAAATTAAACATACCTCATCAACTTTAACAATAATTTAGTGGGATAGCCATTACTGCACAGCTGGAGCTTCTCATTAGTTTCAAGACTGCTCATGAATTCCATATCAGAACAGTTGATACTCGGAGGAGGTTTACGGCTCCGGTCCGATGTAGGTACTCTATTCGACCAGCTACAGTATGTGATCAAATCAAATAAACTACATGCGCATCGTTCCAGACATATATAAATGAAGTCTTCTTCCCGTTCCACTCCGTAATATCGAACAATATTTGGATGGTGATCAGATTCAATAAGATTCTTGATCTCTTTCATAGCCACATCATGATGTGTCTGGACAAGGCGTTTGACAGCCGCTGGACGATTATCATAATTTCCTTCAACTACAACTGTTCCACAGCTCCCCCTAGCAATTAATTTTCTAGTCACCACCATTTTACCAATCCTACGTTTACCCATAGATTCATGATCTTCTCTCTCTTCAGGTCGTGGATGCAACACACATCTTTTCCTGCTAATTGCACGCTTGGCACGGTAAAAGAAAGCCATGGCTATTGACACCAATGCAAAACACAACAGAGAAGGCCACAAATCAGGATGCGATATAGTGTCCATCCCCACATCATCCATAAGTTCTTCCCAGTCGCTATCAAAAGGGAACACATGCGATATACTGTCCATCCCCACATCATCCATAAGTTCTTCCCAGTCGCTAACAAAAGAGAACACAATTAAGTTCGATTGAAACCATAACGTGATTGATAATAGGAGGAAAAAGCAGATGAATACTTTGATCATGAACAATCTCAGCTAAACGCATGCAAAAATACAAAAATAATAAAACAAAAACAAAAACTGAGAATACCATCATTGAATATCAAATTAATATTGCTAATTAATATATTCAGCATTTGAAGAACCGAAAGATTTAGCAGCATTTTTCTTGCATCTGACAAGCAGTGGCGGATCCAGAATATTTTTTTCGAGGGGCGACATTTTTAACTAAACGATCCTTCTTTTTTTTTCGAGGGTAATCTGCAGCTGCTACCGAGATGCGTACTACTGGATAAATTCAGCCCCTATGTAATAGTCTGCAAACTACACAGGGGAGGTAAACCACACTTGACATGCCAAGTGTGACAGGCTAACATCTAGTGGTGTTGGTGGTGGGATTCGAATTTGAGACCTTTGGAGTTTAGAGTTTGCGCACTAAAGAAAGTATGTGATTGTCAACTATTTTATTTAAATCTACGTGTGTAAGTGAAACAATTTTGATTTACATCTAACACCTTATAAAAAAAAGTTATTATTTTTTGAAAATGATGACACAACTCCATTTTTTTAAAATTTTATATAATATAATTTAACATTCACTGAAACTTACATTTTAACATATTTTATTAATATGTAACATTCATAAATCATAATGTAAATTACAAATTCCTAGTTTTTCACTTTCATTATAATCAATAAAATATATAATTTAATATTTAATAAACGACCCCAAATGATATGATAACTAACACCCAACACAATTATTGAGCAAATAATCATTAACAATAATATAAAAATACTATTGAAATTGAAAAAAAAAATACTTTCGACAACAAAAAAATTAAGTAATTTTTAAATACTAAATAAAAACAAAATATTACATTTTTTCACGCTAATAATGAAAATTTCTTATTACTTAATAAAGCAAGTCTATCCTTAAAAAACCAAAGAAACATTTCTTTTTTCTATAACATTTCACAAAAATGCATTAATTCCAAAACAAAAATTGGCAAGATAGATTTATTTGTTATATTTAAATGTGTGGGATTCACTAACTTCTGAATTTTTCTTCAACACTTCTCTCTCTAAAAAAACCCTCATTTCTTCTCCATCTTCACCCCAACTCTACCGACACACGGCTACCATCTCGATCCAAACCTGCAACACCTTCGCTATATATACACATATATGTACACACATACACATATATACAAGGCAGTAACTTCTTCTTTTTACCATTAATGTCCCACAAAAATTTTGACCAAAAATAACCATAATTTCAAGAAAGCAAAACACATAAACAGCAATTAGATTCATAGGGTCGATTCACTCACCTTATGAATGACAACGGCGGATGGTCGGAATCACGAAAAATTTCCCACATGATCACGAAAAACAGAAGCGTAATCAATAACCCCCTCAACATTTTGTGAAGAATTTGAAATTAATCAACGATATGATCTCTCAATTTTTTGAAACAAGGGAAGAACTAAAGTTAAAGACTGTGTTTGTGTACACACATAAATTATAAAAGTGAAAGGAGGTGAAGAAAAAAAACTAAAGCAAAAGGAGCACCGGGCCCAGGCGCATTATCAAGCATTGATAATATTAAAAAAATCTGATTGGAGAAGGAATTATAATTTATTATAAATCTTGAATGATGGAAAACCAAGAATTAATAAAGACCTCAAACAACAGTTAATAATTTTGTTTTATTTTTCATGTAAGAACCTGAGGAATTGAACAAGCTAAATAGTTAGCACATGCATGCTAAAACGCAGTTGTTTTTGCGCTCTTCTTCACTGAGAATCTTGATTTGTACGATGATTATTTCTCCAGAGTTCTTATATATCCAATCGAAGAAATGTGCTTTTGTTTTTGGTGTCATAATAAAATGTTTAGGTTTAACACCGAATTCAACTTTTATAAAAAAATGACTACTACTCCTTTCGTTTCGTTTTATTTGTTGTTTTAGGTTTTTTGTTTTGTTTCAAAATATTTGTTGTTTTACTCCTTCCGTTTCGTTTTATTTTGTTTTGTTTCAAAATATTTATTGTTTTACTCCCTCCGTTTCGTTTTATTCGTTGTTTTAGGTTTTTTATCTAGAATTAATAATTAATTTTGTGAATAAATATATTCATCCCTCATATATGCCACAAAATCTTATTCAATTATATTTACCTAAAATAGGGTTAAATTAGAGAGAGAGTACGTGAAAATATATAAAACAACAAATATTTTGAAACAAAACAAATAAAACAAAACGAAGGGAGTATATTTTTCACACACACTCTCTCTCTAATTTAACCCCATCACAAATCCTATTTTAGGAAAATATAATTGAATAATGTTTTATGGCATATATGAGGAATGGGTATATTTGTCCATAAAATTAATTATTAATTCTAGATAAAAAAAAAAAACTAAAACAACAAATAAAACGAAACAGAGGGAGTATTTCTTAAGATTTTCTGACCGGCTGCATGGGAGGAATGAATTGTAGAGATCTAACATTGAATTTTCTCAACTTTTATGGCGAATGAAATTTTGTGCAACACTTGGTGCTACACAATTAAATTTATTATAAGTGTAAAATTAAACTAAAGCACAATAAATTGAAATTGAATAAAAAAATTGAAGAAAAATTAAAAAATCTAATTATGTGACACTAATTGTTGCACAAAATGTAGCAGAGAATTTCATCCGTGATAAATCCAATTTAATTAAATTGACGTTCCAACCAACATGACATGTATAAGATTAAAAAAGGGCTACTTTAATAATTTGATTTAGTGGTTATAAAAAAACATCAATGCTTCTAAAGCCAGTAAGGAAAGAATTTTTTTATCATCATTGTGTCTCATAATTTTCCTAATAGCAATTTTTGCACAAGCAAGCGTGCACTGAAAAAAAAAAAAAAAGGTATGAAATTAGAGTGTTTTTTGGGATTTCCAAATGATGAAAACTCTTCTCGCATTCGTTCATTGAAAAAAAAAAAAAAAACCTCATACTATCACACATATATATATTATGTATATATATGTGATATATATACACACACGAGCAATCTATTATATATATATGTACACACACGAGCGATTTGCAATAGATGATAAATATATTTGTACATTGCAGCTAATTAAAAAGAAAAATATATAGAAAGACAAATCAATTTAGAATTACAACTAGGATAAAGTAAATAATAGTGGAATAAAGTTTAAAATGCTCGTAAAATTAAAATTTAAAAATTAGAATTACAACTAGGATAAAGTAAATAATTGAGTTTTTTTCTTATAATTTTGAGAAATTAAAGTTTATATATATATATATATATATATATATATATATATATATATATATATATAGAGAGAGAGAGAGAGAGAGAGAGAGAGAGAGTGTGTGTGTGTGTGTTTCTACCCAAATAATGAAAATATAAGGTTCTACTTCAATTGTGTAATAGTCGATTCTTTTGTAACAAAAAAAAAAAAAATTGCTAAAAAACAAGAACTACACTTTAATTGGGGAGGAAAATAGTCATTGCGATATGAGAAATAAATGCTACTCTAAATAATATATTTGGGTTACAAAAGTAACACTATTGCTTCGGAGAACGAATGTATATTTTTTTTTTATCATTATTTTGTGATTTGATTTAATTTTAAGATTATTATTTAGGGTTCACCCTATCCGGGTAGAGTATATAATTATTTTTTAATATTTAATTTTCACTTCTCAATTAATAATTTATTATTATAGTTAATTATTTCAAAATTCAATTTTATAATTTTTAATTCATTTTTTATTGATAAATATTGACTGTGATTATTTATGTTATAATTAATTTTTATTTTATATTAATAAATATTATTAAAATAATAAATTTGATAGTGAAATACATAAAGAAGTGCAACGTGAAATCTGAATAGACAATAAAGTGCCTAATTGAAAATCAACATCATTAAACCCATACAATATTTATAAACAAAATAAAGTTGTCCTTTAATCTTTATAATTTAACATGAGTACTTATGAGACATATCACATACTCTCTCCGTTTCATTTTATTTTTTTATTGTTTTTAGTTTTTTTATCTAGAATTAACCATTAATTTTATGAACAAATATATTCATCCATCATATATGTCACAAAATCTTATTCTATTATATTTTTCTAAAATAGGATTTGTGATAGGGTTAAATTAGAGAGATGGTGTATGAAAATATATAATACAACAAATATTTTGAAATAAAATAAAAAATCTAAAATAACAAATAAAACGAAACGTAATGAGAGTATATATTAACATAATTTCCACGCATATTTTATGTTTGGGCTATTGTGTATTTTATAATTTTTAAAAAGTGATTATTTGTGTACTTTAATTTTGTGGACTATTAGAAAGGAATAATGGGCTTTTCATACGCATTATGATCAGCTCGATCAAATTATATGTATATTATAAGTTTATCAAACTAAGCATAAAAGTGTGTGTGTGTGTGTATATATATATATAATTCATACATTTATATAAAAAAATGGATCAATAATTATAGCCTTCGCTGAAGTAATCTTACTATTTACTAATTATAACATAAATAATTAGCATTTATCCAAATTTTCGGATTATATATGCTTGGTACAGAACATGTGTGCCGTGTGCCCAACTTTTAATTATGAATTTATTTAACAAATGAAATTAAACAAAAATGCTAAACATTAAAAAAATTGCACAAAAAACTCCAAAAATATCAAATCATCATAAGCCACAAATTAATGACATTATTAATATTCCTACTAATTTTCCAATTAAACAATTGAAAAATTAATTTTGGATGAAGTTATTATTTGGTGAAATTGCCTTCTTGCACGATCAAATCCAAAACGATTTTCTTCCTTTCTTGAATCAAAAGCCTCACGACAATCAATTCTTGAAGATATTTTCACTTCATTTGAACTTTCTAAATATCCTATCATTTCTACTTCTTCATGCGACCCGAGAAGTTATACACTCCCTTCGTTTCATAATAAGTGTCATTCCACATAATTGAGGTAAAAATTTTATATTTTTCTCATGTTTATCCTCATTTAATGCATTCAAACAATCATATTTAATTTAGTTAATGTATTCACGTAAGAGTGGATGAGGTAGTTTAATTATCTAATTAATACCTTTATTAATACGTGTTCATTCATCCAGACTCCAAAGTGACACTTATTAATTCAGAAACGGAGAGAGTATTAGATAAAAAAAATTCAAATAGAATATTTCATATTTCATCTATCCCATAATGAATCACACGTCAACTTATATTGGCAATTAGTTAATGAATTCTATTAGACTAAAGCATTAAAACCCCAAATGAGACCCTCTAGTTCAAAGTGTGAGTCACAACATTAAAAATATGTAATTTAATTTATACTCTTTCCGTCCCAATTATATAGTCCATTTTTAACTCACATGTAGATTAAAAATATTTATGAAAACAACATACAAAAGCTATACTTATAAAATTATCCCTATTTAAGATTTATAACTTTCATACAAATGAGTGGCTATTTTTTATTTTCAAAATCTAACAAACGTGTATTTGTAAATTACTATGAAAAATAATATTAGTTATAGTAATAAAACTATATATTTTGGACACTCTAAAATAGTAAAAAAAACTATATAATTGGGACAAAAGAAGTAGTAAAAATAAAATTTATTAAATTATAATCAATCAAAAGTAATATTTATTGCTAATAATTTAAATTTCTAAATAATCAACCATAATAATCAATTATATTAATAAAAAATAAAAATTTAATACTAAAAAATAATTATATATAATTAAATAAAAAATAGAAGAAAAACTAATACTTTTAATACTAGGGAGATTGGATGAGACACAACTTTTGGACGGAATGATCTAATGTGTTAATTAAAACCAAAATAATAAACTAACATAATCTAAATAAACAATAATAATTATCTAATATATAACTTCTCAGATCGTATCACAAACGGTATCCATATCATTGATATCAAGATCCAAGCTTGTTCGAATATGAGTATTGTTTGACTTCAAAATAATTTGAAATAAAATTTAGAACGATTAATTACATCATACCTTTCTTAAGTTTTTCCAATGAACGACATACTTCAAGCAAATGATAGAGATGATAAACAGAGGCATAATCATGCATATCAAGCTCCAGCTCTAGATATTTTACATTGACAAATTCAAACCACGGCTCGTTATTCATCTGCAAAAAATCACACACATATATAATTAATCTCAGAAGAATTATTAATTCAGGGCCTGAAAGATAGGTAATCTATCAATTCAGGACCTGAAATTAATCTAGGACTTAAAAAATCACGAATTTTAATTTTTTTTATTTTCTAATTAATTTTAATTTCTTTTATTTTCTAATTAATGTTAATAATTTCTTTATTAGATTTAATAGATAAGTAGTGAAGGAATTTTCATTAAAAATTAATATAAAATTAATTAAAAAAATAAAAAGAAATCAAAATTCGTGATTTTTGAGGTCTTGCATTGAGAATTTTCATCTTTCGAGTCCTAAATTGATGGAATTGATTGTAGATTCTGATCTTTGTACTCTTTGAAAATGTTTTTCCTTTGTTTCCAACTTTTTTTGTAATATTTATTTTAATTTGTTAAGTTTTTAAGTAATAGGACTATAAGGATAAAAACATCTTAACAATTTGGAAACTCTATTCCTAGCTCACGTTTTTCTCTTTATAATCAGCCAAATACATTAATATATAAATAAATGGAGACCCATGTTTATAGTTGTAGGGAGGGGTATCTAGGAATGATGTGACCTGATCTAATTGACTTTTGGAAATTGATATATATATATATATATATATATATATATATATTAATTACTTGCTCCAAAAATTATGAATACTAATTGGGTGGGTTGAACCCTAAAAATCGTAATATTACACTAAATCACAAAAAAAAAATTAATGAAAAAAATACAAATACAATTAAATAAAAAAATACAAAAAAAACATGTAAAATTCCTAATTTGCATGTGTGAAGCTCATCACTCCATTTCTTGCCTATAAAATAAAAATTGTGTTGGTTGAAGTGGAAATTAGAAAAGCAAGTCATATTTGAGCCGTGAGATTGGGTTTGGTTACATTTGAGGAAAGAGATCGAGGTTTCTAACAAAAAGGAAGTCCAAGTTGTAGCCAAGAGGAGATGGACCATTTCAAGTGGTTAGAAAAGTGAATGATAATGCTTATAACTTCATCTGTCTGGTGAGTATATTGTAAGTGCCACTTTCAATGTTGTTGATCTTTCTCTTTATTTTGGTGATGTAGATTCGATGACGAATCATTTTGAAGAAGAAGAGAATGGTGGAGATGGACCCGACAAGTCTAAAACATACAAGAGGGATCCTTTGATCGTGCTTGATGGACCAATTACAAGGATACGAACTAAGCAAATCAAAGAGGCTATGATGATCACTATAACTGAAATAAGAGATATATAACATGCGTGAGGATTCTACATTTGGCCAAATGGTGAATTTTATTCAAGTTGATGGGCTGCATTCTACATGATGATTTGTGCTTATGTCATGTTCATCTTGAAGGGCTAATTTGGAGAGGTGTGGACATTATTTTCGTGGCATCTTCAAACCCTAAAATAAGAGACTTTTTATTTATTAGATAAGTGTTATTTTTGTGTCTTTTTAGTTCAAGCGTCATTGTCTAGGTTTATGAAGTCTTTGTAATCTCTAAATGATGTAAATGAGCCTTAATAGCTCAAAGAGTGGAAGAAAAACCCTTTGATGTTTGCAATGATGGGGATTTGGCATTTGAGTTAACAGAAATTACATTTCACAACACCAAAAATGTCCACAATTTTCAAGTTCCGATGGAGTGAAGATCGAATTGGACAGGAAGGATCAAAGTAACTAAAGGCATTGAAAATCAATCCTGAATCGAGACAAAGCCAATGATTTTGCACTCATTCATGACAACATCACATATGATGCTGAAGTGGATGAGAGGATGGGGAGGATGACTAGGATGGAGAATGAAGTATTTATATAAAGTTAGTTTGTTTCACTTATGGTTATGTTATTTTTATTTTCTTTTTATTAGCTAAGAGATATAGTAGCTAGGAGACGGGTACTTTTTTCCTACTCGGGAATTTTTTCCATTGGGTTTATCTTGAGAGGTTTTGATGAGGCCCGACTCGATAAATAAATCTTGTTTGTGATTTATTTTTGGATGTAAGTTTTGCGGTATTTATTTTTATATATACATGTGTTTGTGTTTTGTATGTGTGTTTACACCTCCAAAGATTTCACAAATTTTTACTATAAGAAAACTGATTTATAATGACCAAAATTTGGTGATGTTTGTAAAGCCCTCGTTCATAGCACTTGTTTAATATTTTAATTTGTAGGAGGGTAAAACAATGTATAGTTAAAAAAAAGAATTCAATAATTAAAGAAGAACCCATTTCTAAGTTAAAGATTATTGATCCTCTCATTACTTGTGTACATAGGAAACACTTAGAGCATGTTTGTTTCAAAATGAATAGTGGTTGAACATCTATTTATAATGGTTGAAAACATGCATGATATTAATGGATCACACTAAAGTTCTAAAACTCATTTATTGATATCAATGCATCATCACATTATAGTTCTAAAATAAATATAGTATATTCTAGAAATACTTCTAAAACTCACTTATTGATATCGATGCATCGCATTATAGTTCTAGAATATAATTCTAAAATAAATATATTATATTCTAAAAAATAGTTCTAAAACTCACCTATTGATATCAATGAACTATTTGTTCATTTTTCTTCACCGTACACTTCAAACATAGTTGGCTTTTTTTTGTATATATTGGGCGAATTTTTCGGAAGTGTTTTAATTGCAAATACCATTAAATACGGTATTTTATTTAAGAATAATGCTAGCCAGCCAGATTCTGGCTAGCCAGAATTTAATTTTTTGATGATTAATAAAACTGTATTATTAATAAATTAATTATGTTAATTATTAAATGTTATGTTTTTACTATATTATCCTTCTATCATGAAATTAGAGGGCATCAATGTAAATTTATTGAATAATTAGTGTTTTATTAATTAAATTAATTAATTATTAAAAATAATAAAATATTCTGGCTAGTCAGAATCTGGCTGAAAATCACTACTCTTTATTTAAAACCATTAAAATTTGCTATTGTAATTATAAATGGTTCTAAATAGTCATTTTTAAGACAATTACTCCTTAACTAACTAATTAATGTTGTACATTTATTAGGATGACATTTTAATACCATGAATATTAAAATGTATATCGAATTGATTATGAATTTATGCATCCATGCATATGGGTACTGAGAAGATTCACTTACAATTGATTGTAGATTCTGATCTTTGTACTCTTTGAAAATGTTTTTTCCTTTATTTTCAACTTTTTTTATAATATTTTATTTTAATTTGTTAAGTTTTTTAAGTAATGGGACTATAAGGATAAAAACATCTTAACAATTTGGAAATTCTATTCCCAAAATCACCCAAATTAATTAATATATAAATAAATGGAGTCCCTTATTTATATTTGTAGGGAGGGGTATTTATGGATGACATGACCCGATCTAATTGACTCTTGGAAAAGGAAATTAATATATATATATATATATATATTAATTACTTGTTCCAAAAAATAATTATGAATACTAATTGGGTGGGGTGAACCAAAAAAAAAATTGTAATATTAAAAAAAATACAATTGAAGAAAAAAAAATACAAGAAAGAACTCGTAAAATTCCTAATTTACATGCGCGAAGCTCATCACTCCATTTCTTGGCTATAAAATAAAAATTAAGTTGGTTGAAGAGGAAATTAGAAATGCATATGCATTTATCTTATTTATTTTATTATCTTGTGAAGGGGTGGTATCCATTTTTCTCTTTGAATATTATTATGAGCGCTTTGTGAGTTGTGAATGATTTTTGTGATTTAAATTAGATTTTTATATTAAATTTATCCAACCCCATCTACCGACCTCTCTTTAATCTACTTTCAATTCAGAATCATGATTTTTGATAAATATTGTTAATTAAAAGTACTTAATTAGCGTTTCAGTATGGAATTATTCCCTAACGTAAAAAATAAAATAAAATAAAAAATCGTACTATCATATATATACGTGCAATTTGCAATAGATGATGAATATATTTGTACATTGCAACTAAAAAGGAAAATATATAGAAAGACAAATCAATTTATAATTACAATAAATGCATATATATATATATATATATATGTATATATATAGTCTAAATGACTAAATCCATGCAGGGAAAAATTTAGAATCATCCTCTTCTCGTAATGTTTTTCTGCTAGAAAATCTAGCACAACTTAACCAACACTCTTTATTGCATTCATCTTCGCTGAAAATCTTGATTTGCCTGCATCCAGAGTCACACTCTCTCAAGCAATCTGCATTCGGCCTTTTTCTCCCGGCCGCCGCCGCATCCACCACCATCGCCGCCGCAAGAGCCACCAAGAGCACGGCGGTGATCATCCCTTTTCTTGCCATTGTCGTGTGACTCAACTTTTAACTTGTGAATATATATATATATATATATATATATATATATTGAGTAATTGAAGAACAATATTTTGTAAGAATTATTTCTAGTTGAAGTTTGATGAAGCATATATATAGATTTAGAGAGAGAGAGAGAGAGAGAGAGAGTGTGTGAGATGGCGTCTTTTGGTTTTTTAAGTCACGTCGTTAATTTGATTTTTTCGCTCTGAATCGGTGTGTTTGATCAAACTTGACTATTCAGATAATATTAGGGTCATCAAATATATATTAAAAGCTTCAACTAGGTTTCGAGAATTGTTTATTTGATTATTAAAACATTGACCAATTAATTTATTTATACGTACACCATAACATATTTTTGGTCAGTTTAATTAATTGCAAGTTATCGCAACTCGCATTTGACTTGAAAATTATTGGATGCGACCGGGTAATCAAGGAATAAAAAGACTAAATTGTGTCCTCTTAGGGATGGCCTAGTGGTGGAGTGGTGTTTCTTGAGGCCAAAGGTTTCAAGTTCGACCCACCACCAACACCACTAGGTGTGAGCCTGTCACACCTGGCTTGTCAAGTATGGTTTACCTCCCCTGTGTAGGTTTGCAGGCTATTACACAGGGGCGGGGTTTACCCAGTGCGCACCACGGTAGCGGCTGCGGGTTACCCTCGACATCCAAAAAAAAAAAAGACTAAATTGCAATTTAAATCATGATTTTTTTTAACTCAATTTTAATAATTATAATTATTATAGGTTTTCTAAATTTTGTATTTTATTGCATTTCGGACCATGTTATCATTATTCAGTAATGTGTACAACCGGTTTGGCCAATGATGTGTAACGCTAGACCTCGTGATGAGATCGTCACTCCATCAATTACGTCACGTATCATCAGACTTATTGAGAATTATTAAATATTGTGTAAATTAATTATTGATAGGAAGTACAAACCAAAATTGCGTTCATGGAACTAATATTTTTTACTTTGAGAAAGATTTTTGCTTATAAATATTCTTAATATTTTATATTGCTTTTGGTGTCACCGGATACTTTCCCGCGATGGAGAGCATGCTCTTAACATAAACATATAAAACTTAAATTTTTCGTTGTCCATCGATGCTAATTGTGAAGGGACATGAGTAGAGGTGGTAAAACGGACCGTCCGACCAGGACTCATCAGCCTAAGTGCAAAATTCGGATCCGGCCCTGACTTCCTTTCGGGCCTAATGTTGGAGGCCTGGCCCGATCAGTGTATCGGGCCGCCAACGGGCCATAGTGCATTTTTTCATTTTGGGACTATACGGTGTGGCTCGTTTGGGCCATTCATTTTTTCAGGTCCGGCCTGGCCCAAAGTCATTCTAGGCCCATTTTTTTGTAAATCGGGTCGAGCCGAAATTGACACCTTTAGGACATGAGCGGTTAAATTATGTATAATTCCCAAAAATAGGCCCACATAGTCATAGTATTTTCTTTTATTTTTATAAGATTTAGGACTATCTTAAATCACGTTACCTTATTAATTATCGTTCATTCGAAAAAAATAAAAAAATCAAGCACTCCATTTCCTAAGCAACAAAATGACTTTGAATTCAATAGCTACAATAAGGCATTATTTGAGCAAATTCTTGCATGACCCCATTTTCCATTGTGACATGATTATAACAATTTCATCTTAAAAATCTTTAAAAACTTTTGTAGGTGCGACATATCCTACTACATTTCTGTATTGCATCTTATATCTCACTATCACCAATATACATCACGTGCATTAAATACCGTATCATCGTATTGAGTGACATCACAAATGTATACATAACATGTATTAGCGAAGTGAAATATTAGACGTAACAAGGTCGACGTCGAACCGAGGACTATGCTTCATAGACCTTGCATTCCTTATCTGCAGGGCTAGTCTTGCAGAAGTCCTCCAATGGATCCCCACTCCCTTGTGTAGAAGCTCCCGGCCATTTCGCCGCCACTAAATGAGCCAAATCGACCACTCGTTGGCTGCAAAAATTCCGGTACAAAACGATCTAAATGATCTTGAGACGAGATATTGAACAAATTTATTTAAAAAAGTACGATTTTTTAAGGTAAATTTAATTTTTTCAGGGGCCTGAGGTGACCGTCAGTGAGCACGGATGCATCATACCTGTATCCCCACTCGTTGTCGTACCACGCCACTACCTTCACCATGTCGTCTCCCATCACCATCGTCAACGAGGAGTCGATGGTGGAGGAGACATCACTGCACCGGAAATCAACTGAAACGAGAGGTGCATCGCACACGGCCAGCACGCCATCCAGCGGTCCATCAGCTGCCTTTCTGAATGCAGCATTGACATCTTCCGCACTGATCCCCTTCTTCTCGACGTTCACGACGAGGTCCACGACGGAGACATTAGGCGTTGGCACGCGGAGGGCAATGCCGTTCAGCTTGCCCTTCAGCTGAGGTAGAACTAGGGACACGGCCTTGGCTGCACCGGTGCTTGTCGGCACAATGTTAAGTGCCGCAGCTCTAGCTCTCCTCAAATCGCGGTGCGAAGCATCTAGCAGCCTCTGTGGATCAAAGATTTCATTTCTTTTTCAGACAAGAGAAACTTAGTTGATTTCAAGATACATAACAGAACTTATATTATACCTGATCACCAGTGTAAGAGTGTGTAGTTGTCATAGTTCCCTTCACAATGCCTACAAATTTAAAGAAAAATCACATTTTTTTCCTGCTAGAAACAAGAATCTTGCATTTCTAATTCAAATGTCTGATCTTACCAAATTCTTCATCTATGACCTTAACAAAAGGAGCCAAACAGTTGGTGGTGCAAGAAGCATTGCTGTAACAATCAACACGAACACGAACATGAACATGTCACATCATACACAAATTCTTACAAAGACCAGTAAAAAGAACTAGTTCGAATAAGCTGACCTTATGATGTTAGCAACTTCGTGAGAGTAGTCTTGTTCGTTCACACCAATGACGTAGGTTGGAATGTCAGCACCTTTAGCCGGAGCAGTGATAATAACCTTCTGAGCTCCGGCTTGGATGTGCTTGCCAGCTCCAGGACCATCCACGAACACACCGGTCCCCTGCATCCGAGGAGATGATTAGGGACGAACTAATTCATAAACTTCGAATTTTGAGATCATGAATGTGAAGATGGAGTGGTGTGATTTAAGGAGAGATACAGATACCTCAATGACAATGTCAATGCCAAGTTCAGCCCAAGGAAGCTTGAGAGGGTCCCTGTTGGAGACCACCTTGATGGGCTTCCCGTCTACGCTGATGGTCTCGTTGTCGACTACCTTGACCTCAGCTTTGAAGGTGCCAAGCATGGAGTCATACTTCAGCAAGTGAGAGGCCTAATGTTGAAATGCAAATCAGTTAAAACTATCAAAACAGAGAATTTTTTGTGAATGTAAGCTTGTTGTAGGCATGGAGTCATACATTCTTGACACCACCACTGTCGTTCACCACCACCACCTCGAGTGGTGAGTCCTTACGGCCATGCCAGCAGCGGAGGAAGTTCCTCCCAATGCGCCCAAATCCATTTATCGCGACCTTCAATTTGGCAACGGTCTCTCCCTTAACCGGTGTGGATCCTGCAGTCTAAAATTATGTTGCAGAAGAAAAGTGTTAACTCCCATGTTCAATGATTGGAAAGATAGACGCGTTTGAGCTGAGCAAAAGTAACCCTCTTGTGCTTAAACACGAGATATTCGTGCAGGTCGAGTTCTGTTGTTAGTTCATATTCTTTATAATTCAACACATTCCACCTCAACTTCACCACAAACAACTGAACAAGACTGATGTGTAGAATATTGTGAATCTTTTTCCTTAAACAGAATCTTAACTTCAACAAATCAGAAGCCTCATTTCTTCAAAACATGCAGAAATACTACGAGTACCAAGCATCGTTCGTATTCATTCATCTTCGTACATGGATGCATGTGCGGTAGCTAACTCTTACCATAGACGACAAAATCTTAGACAGACACAGAATCATAACATCTCACAGTTTGTTTGTTTTTTCTGGTTTATCATAATGAGAACATATATATGAACAAAATCTTCATTTCTAAAAATTCTCAAATTATTCAGTCAAATAATAGGTTGAAACATGAATCACTATGTACCTTTGGAGTTAGCTGTGCAGCCACTACATCGAATAAAGAAGCCTCCCTAGCATTCTTGGCAAAAGTCACACATCCACTTGACCTAAGGCCGGAGAATTCCGCCACCTCGAGCTTCTACAAACATCCAGATAAACAATCAAACATAGCCCAAAAACCATTGAAAGCAACTTGCAGTAAATATATGTACATGAGATGCAAGAAAAGGGAAGGAAACTAACCTTAGAGAAGCATTGAGCAGGGAAAGAATGAGAGGTTTTTGAGGGAAGTCTTGTGCTAGTTGGGATTCTTGAAGATGCTAGTGCTGCATGGGAAGCCATGGCTGCAACTCAAGCTATAGGGAAAAAAAAAATCAAGATATATATATGTGTATATATAGTTTCAATTTATCCAAGAAATTATCCTTTTTAATTTTATTTTTTTTATTTGGGGTTTTTGGGGTTCAAAATTGAAGAAATTATGGCTATAAATGAGTTGTAGTGAGTGGTGAAGATGATGTGTGAAGATTGATATCAGATAGGATCATGCTTGTTTCTCCACCATCAATTGCACCACAGGACTAATCACTCCATTTTTCTTTCATTTTATTTTGACTACAAGACATAATTCATTATATGGGGTCAACTTTTTTTTTTTTTTTTTGAAGATACCCAATGCTTATAGAATTAATATCTAGACCTAAAAATCAACTAATTAGTTGTAAAAACATGAATAGACAAATAATTGTATAATATAGAATAAATTGATCATTTGGATTTTGGACCAATATAGATACAAAGTAAAAATAAAATCAAGAACCAATGTGAGACTTATTTGTGGTCACAAAATTCATTCCCAACAAGAAATTGGCATTTTTATGTATGTCCCAGCCTGACATAAAGTGAGCAAAAATCACGTACAAAAAGCTCAAGCCATTAGTTTTTTTTTTTTTCTCAAAAGTATTTTCCTCTGGCTGATAAGAAATCATTGGGAAAATGGACAACCTAAGATGCCTACCAACAGAAATGAAAAAAAATCCTGCAAATTATGCTTAGTCATATGCCAATATCTCGTATACGGACAGCTCGTCCGAGTGTTTTCAGACATCACGACCATTTGTATCGATGCCTTGCTGGGACACCACTAATTACCAAGAAATTGCAGCCAGGAAAAGAATGTCTGAACATATGCAGAAGAAGTTATTATTTGCATATCTTCAATCTGGGAATCTCAGTATTGACAGAATGCATAGATGAAAGCAAATTAATGAAACGATTGTGAACTAACATCTCAGGCAACTAATTTTGAAGCATGAACCACCAACTGCTAATGTAAAAAACAAGCGTATATCCCATGACGGTTGTCTCATGCAACAATCACGTAAGAGGCCGACTCAAGACTACTGACATGGTTTAGACAACAGCTTCTATGTCTTCTATGCTCAAGGCTTCTTCAGTTGAGGGTTCTTCTGTCCGCAACTGAGTGGACACGTTATCTATAGCTGAGTTGAGCTGGTCGATCTTCTCAGCCAGTTTCTTACGTTGTTTCTGTAGATAGAATGGCATACAGAGAGTTATAAATGGAAAAGAATAAGAGGCATGTACCGAACTTGATTTGGTAAAGAATTTTGTTATGAGTTATCATTTCGTTTTCCTAATCAGTATGCAGGAGCTTTACCAATCTTATTTACAATTTTCTTGTGAGAGAATGATATGATAGCTTATACAACTTTGGATTTACCCCACATATCATGCTTTCAGTCGAAGTCCAGGCAAATGTCTACTTGAGTTACTTCTATCCATAGAGTCAGCTATTAATTTCATATTTATGATGCACAGCATGAAATAAACTTTATTTAGCCCGAAACTAGTGGTTCTTCCACGTACTATTTTAATCGATGAAGATCTGATTTTTTCTGATGTTGGTGAGTTTAATATATATTTCAAGGTATCAACTAACTCCACGAGCATTTCCATATTTATCATCCATAGGAAGTATTTCAATTGGGATACGAAGATAAAATATAATTGGTCACGTTTACCTCAAGAGCTTTTTCTTCATCATAGAGGAATTTGGGAAGCTTTTTCATCAAATCTTTTTTGTCAGTACCTGTTAAAGCCTTGGTGATCTGTGAGGCAAAAAACACCAGTTAAATGTCAGCTAATAGAGTCATAAATTTTGCTTCTACCTTGAACATGCATGCATTGTGCACGAAACAAAATATTAATGCAACAAAAAATACATATTGATGAGTCATGAAACAAAGTCTAATAAGATGAGCATGCAAGAGAGAGCGTGAGTGGGCAATGCTTCACTCGAAGATAAAATCAACTGGTTACTCATTTTAATCGTATAGCAAGTACCTGTGGTGCATACACACAACCAAGTGTTCCAACAATTAATCCCCCTAGAACAAATCCACTAACAAAGGCACTTGCACCGCTTGACCTTCCACCATTACTGCATTGAATACAAAATGCCCCATGATACTTTTAGATAGTTTCTTCTGATACACATAACACATTGCAATCGAAAAATAATTGAAAACCCACACACACTGATTCACTTTATTATCAGTTAGTCCTAGAGCAATTTCATACCAATTTATAACAAGTTAAAACATCCCTTTTATTACTCACTGATGAAGACCCCATAACAAGAATTGAAACCGATCATATATGACTCTTAACTTCAGTGCAAATCGGGAGCATTATTAGTATGTATGCACTACATATAATCTGTCACATTTATCTTGACAAACAATAAGTATTAAAAACAAGAACAACTTTCTTGCATCAAGAGACTCGTGGAACAGTAAATTGAATGTGAAGACCATACCTATAACTTGCTTGAACAATGAGTCCCCTGCTCTGGCTGCACGATTTCCTAGTGCCATTTGAATTGAAGGCCAAGTTGGAGGACCCAAAACCATCTGCTGATTTCAGAGAAGAACCTAACACAACGAAAAAAAATTAGGGCGTAGTTCTAAATATACGGTGTCATATAAGAGAAGGTGCTACGGTGCCATGCCACATAAATTCAGAAAAGCAATTAAATTGTACGGCCAGTTTGATTGCAGAACTCAAGAAACGTCAACACACAAATGTGATCTAAATTTTTCCTACTAAAGAATCTAGATTCGACAATGAATCACAAGGGGAGGGGCTTGGAAAGCCATTTATCTGGCAGGTAATAATAATAGGCTAATATCAACTCAAGATCAATCAAGAACCTTTGAATTTACATTTTATAACCGCAAACGCTTATACTAGAAGCATGAGTGTAAATGAACTTTCTAAAACAATCAGATAAGATTCGACAAATCCTACATCATAAAACAACTCGAATCAGAAACCATCTAAAGTAAACCACCGAAACTGGAGCACTGGCTTAAATCATACTAATCAAACGAAACCAAAAAATCAAAAAGAAATTTATAAGATGCTAATAACACCACCACATTACTTGAAATCCCAATTCAATCAAACAATTGTCTTCCATATTGAAAACAAGAATTCCCACAAAAAAGTAAGCCCAGAAAACAAAAGATTGAAGACTACAACAGGTTGAAACTTCGCCAAAAAAAATAATATATAAAGTCCAATTCATCAACATTGAAAAAAGAACTACAAAGACAACAAAATGCGAAAAAAAAAAACCAAATATATTAGGAGACAGTTCAACACAGAAACAAAACAGAAGATCTATACATATTTTAATTCCTGCATTAAGAAGAAATAATGAAGCCCATTAACATTGAAAAAACCACCACAAAAACCGCCAGATATGAGCGATAAAAAAGCATTAAATAAACATATTAACAGTGAAATAAATCAGAAGATTTACCAGATGAGAAATGGAGATGAGAGCGTTCAGAAATCACAACAGAACTTGATAGAGCTGACATTATGCAAAGATTTGAGGAGAAAGTGTGTGTAGTGTGTGCAAACAAATCAGAGAAATACAACTCAACTGTGTGTTTTGTGTGTGTGAAAAAATTCGAAGTTTCAGTCAGTTTTTGTTTCTGATTTCAGCTGACGATGATATCAAGAACACCAACTGCCACGTGGCATTGAGATATTATTAAATCAAAATATCTTTATAAACCTTTTTTTTAATAAAAATTAACTTCAACTAAATAACAAAAAAAAAGTGTTAGTAACCATTTAAATAGTTAGATCTAAAAAAAATTAATGCAATTTGAATTTTATAAGTTTTAGTAGCAAGATTTTTTTATTTTTTCACACTTTATTAACTATATTTATTCCAAAGTCTAAATGGTTAATTTTGAAAATGGCAATATTTTTTTTTCTTTTGAGGAATAAAATGCCAATAATAATGTGATAATTAAGTTTTAAAAGTGTTAATTGACTTAAAATACATAAAATTTGGGGCATTTTAGGTTTTTCACACATTTAAAAAAACGTAGTTTTTATAATACGGACTTAGCACTTTTTTGGTTTTTTATCATGATTTTCAAATTCAAACTCTCTAATCCGACTACAATCGATCAAAAATTCATGTCTTTTTAAGATAATTCAAATTCAATGTCCACGTAGATGTATACGTGAAAATCTTCAACGACCACGTCACTTCAGTTTATCGAAATTTGAAAAACATGTGAAAAATCCGAACAAGTATTAAGTTTATATTATTATAACTACATTTTTTAAAACGTTTGAAAAATAAAAAACACCCCCAAAATATATGTATATAAAGACAATTATTTGAAATAAATAAATTAAAGTTTTACGGATAAGTATGAGGTTTTATCTCTAGAGCAAAAATACACCAAATTTTTGAAAATATTAACTTTTTTTTTTTGTATTTATTGTGTTTTTTAGTAATGTTTTGAGGTTGGCTTAATCGTGTTGTTGATTATTGATTTTTTTTTACTCACGCAGCAGACTTGTGGTATTGAAAAGATTCGATTATTATTGTGGTAATCGTTTCTTGTTATATTAAGATCCAAAATTCAATCTCCTTGATCATCAAGATCTCATATCCCATCAAATGATTGTGAATTAATTTGCAAACCTCTAATAATATTTCTTAGTTAAGAGATGCTAATTTTAAAATTTGTCAAATTCGCATCATGCTCATATAATATAAGAAATTAACTAGTTTTGTGTATAATTTCACACACAGAAAATTACTACACAAAGTCTCGCATTTTTTGTATCATTCTTTACGGACCTTAAATCAATAAAACTTGATAACACATTTATTTAATATACTCATAACATTTATGTGTTACATCGATAAGTGCAACGACAAGTATCGCTCAAAACACAAGTGCCTTCTACTCGATTTACTGGGAATCTTTTAGTGCAGAGATCAACACATACATTTTCAATGCATTCTCCACTGCCGCTAGGAATATCAGTCGAACAAATTTCTACTTTACTTTGATCATCACCTGCAACAAAATTTAACAAAATAAATAAATAAATAAACAATCATTTTGTGAATTTGTTACATAATATATATATATATATATACATGAGAACTAATTAAATTAATTAATGGATGGGAAATTAAAAGTTAGAAGAACTTTGTACCAGTGCAAAGTAGAACCAAAAACAGTAGAATCACAATCCTAAGTAAGCTCTTCATGATTTTGAAATTGGAATTTTCTACAATTTTCGAAGGAATAAATTATAAATTATATAGGTTGCATGTGACGAATGGAAATTGTTCAATTTATAGAAAAAATTATGTGATGAAATTTCCTTTTGTAAAATTTAATTATTTTTAAGAGTATATTTGGATATTTATCGAAATCGTGTGTGAATCATTAGTATTAATGTAGTATTAATTATCTTTTAACTAATTCATAGACCCTTTTTCTCATTTTCTATTTTTAATTTTTAATTAAAATCTTGGATCGGTCTAATCAATTACGAAAATCTCGTATCTTCCCAATTCCCATTAAATGAATTAATTATAATTAATTTTCAAGGGCTAATATTTTTCTGTGAAAACCACTTAAAAATAATCGAACAACTTAATTAACTACTACATCGTTTCATATTATTTGATGTTTTAGATTTTTCCACAAAAATAAAGATGTAAATAAATGTGATAAATATACCCATCTTTCTCTCTCCATTTATATCAAATTCTAATAAGTTATATTTATAGAAGATTTTATTGTATTTTGATGGGAATAAAATTGTGTGAAAAAAGGCAAGGTTAAAAGTCTAAACCATCAAATAATAATATGAAACGGAATGAGTAACATATTTTTCTGAGTTCATATAGAGTCGAAGATAATGAGTTTTATTACATTATCGATTGCAATCCAATTTTTTTGGCAAAATGTAGGGTGTTCAATTTTGTAATTTTGCATAGTGAAAAAATTAACATCTAACTGTAAAATAGAACCGGTGTATAAAATGGTTAATTACACCGCAGTACTACGTTTGTTTATTTTTATATTTTTATCTCGAAATTTAAAAAGTTACACTACACTCACACATCACTACCAGATGTTCACACAATATACACTTTTAGTGCTACTAAAAATTTTTTGACGGATCAAATAAAGAAGTGGACTGTCGGAAAATTTACGTAGATTTAATTTTCGCTCGATTAATTAAAATAACATGGAAATTGAATTTAACACTCGCTAAGCAAAACAACACTATGTGTAATGTGTGTAAACACATCAGAGAAATACAACTTAGTGTGTGTGAAAAAATCGAAGTTTAAGTCTTTTTTTTTTTTTACTCACACATCCAATCTGTGATATCAAGGAGATTCAAACTCGTAACATTTGATCTCCAAGCAATCTTACTCCAACGAAGAAGACGAACTGCACCGTGGCAATTCTTTAAACTTTATTTTTTCGGGAATAAAATAAAATTCAACTAAATAACTACATTTATTCCAAAGTTTAAATGGTTAATTTTGAAAATGCCAATATATTTTTCTTTTGTGGAAGAAAATGCCAATTGGTTAAGTTTTAAAATAAATTTAAAGTTTTACGGATAAGTTTGAGGTTTTATCTCTAGAGCAAAATACACCAATTAATTAATTTTGAAAATTAATTTTTTTCTTGTATTTGTGTGTTAGTTAGTAATGTTTTTGAGGTTGGCTAATCACATTTGATTCTTGAATTTTAACGACAAAACACTAAAAACTTGTTGATGTTGTCGTTGTTATATTAAGATCCAAAATTCAATCTCATTAATCATGAAGATCTCATATCCCATGAAATGAATGAGAATTAATTTGCAAATCACAAATATTTTTTTCCTAGTTAAGTGGTGATGATTTGAGTTCATTTTAAAATTTCTCAAATGTGTATATATATCATGATCATATAATATAAGAAATTAGCTAGTTTTGTGCATAATGCCACACACGGAAGATAGCTAAACAAAGTATCACGTTTTTCGTCTCACTCTTTTCGGACTTTAAATCAATAAGTCTCGATAACACATTTATGGAATACATCGTAAAATACAACGACAAGTATCGCTCAAAATACAAGTGCCTTTGGTTGGGCCTCCCGGGAATGTTTTGATGCAGAGACTAACACATGTAGCTTCGGCGCATTCTCCACTACCACTAGGAAAATCCCTATAACAAACGTTTACTTTACTTTCATCATCACCTGCAACAAAATTTAAAAAAAAAAAAAATTATTTTATGAATTTGTTACATAAAATATATATGAGAACTAATTAAATTAATTAATGGCTGAAAAATTAAAAGTTAGAAGAAGTTGGCACCAGTGCAAAGTAGAACAAAAAACAGTAGAATCACAATCCTTAGTAAGCTCTTCATGATTCTGAAATTGGAATTTTCTACAATTTTTGAATGAATAAATTATATAAGTTGCATGTAACAAATGGAACTCGTCCAATTTATAGAAAAAATATGTGATGAAATTTCCATTTACTATAAAATTTCATTTTTTATGAGTATATTTGGATATTTATTGAAACCGTGTACAAAATCATTAGTATTATTTTTTACCTAATTCATGGACCCTTTTTCTCATATTCTATTTTCGATTAAAAATTTATAAGGTCTGGTCTCATTAATTAAGAAAATCTCGTATGTATCCTATCAAATGAATTTAGAGTTAATTAAATTGTAATGACTAATATTTTTCTATTAATGCCACTTGAAAATAATCCAACTTATATATTAGCATATTTATTTATTCCCGGTGGGGATGATCTAGTGGTGGAGTGAAATTATTTGTAGATTAAAGGTTACGGGTTCAAATCTCCTCAATACCACATGTCGGGTGTGTGAGTAAAAAAAAATAAAAAATACTAGCATATTTATTTGACTTCATAGCAAAGATAAATAGTTTATCACAAATATTACTTGAAAATTGAATTATAATGACTTCAAAAAAAAGTCGTAAAATTAGGATTTTCCATTCCAATTTTGTAATTTGCACAATCTCACATTGGCTTGATTGTCGTCACCTACATCAAAATTAATGAAGGTTAAATTGGAATAAATTGAATGGTGAGAAAATGAATATATACAAAGTAGAACCAGTGCCTAAAAGAATCTTCACGTGATACGATCTTCCAATTTGTAGAAAAAAGAAGTAAGAGATTGCATATCATATATAAAATATGTCACGCACCAATTTTTATAAAATAAAACAATAACAATAATAATGACAAGACATCACTTTTATTAAAATGTAAAATATTTAACATTAATATATACATCGGAAGCTAAATAATAAAAAAAAAAACTCTTTAATGGACCATCATCACACGTCACCACGCACATCGTTTGAGTAAATCATTAACTTGAAAAGTGTAATAGCTTTGGGATGAGTGTTATTGACTCAGGGGTGAACACATTTATCCAAGTTATATAATTATAACAAATTATAATATGGGTAGTATGCGGCTAATATATCGGGACATATGCAGCTCGTCAGCCAATAATAATAGTTGTAACCCGTAGGTTAATAATTGTGAACCTGCGTAAGAGCATAATAATGATAAATAATAATGTGCGTCACATCGGATTTCCCACATTAACATTGACTTTTAAAACTCGACTTGACTGAAAAGGAACTTAGTTACATCCGTGCGCGCAACCTAATATCAAATATAATATAATAAGTATAATAGCTTTAAAATAATTTGCATGAAAATATGATTTTAAAGAAATAA
The DNA here is from genome assembly GCA_026008535.1 of Perilla frutescens. Lineage (NCBI taxonomy): Eukaryota > Viridiplantae > Streptophyta > Magnoliopsida > Lamiales > Lamiaceae > Perilla > Perilla frutescens. The sequence goes on from BRKX01000003.1 coordinate 75,456,924, forward strand.
TATAATTTGGACCCCCTCGAGGCGCCCGTTGCCCCCGCTGCGCTCCCAGCCGAGAGCCATGCGCCCCGCGGCGCCCATGCAGCCCGCCGGTGCGCAGGCTGCTCCCTCTCCCTTTCGGGTCCAGTTCTTCCCCATGTTGCAATTCCACTCCTTTTTCTATCCGCAAGCCTTCTCTGCATACACTCTTTGGCATCATGTAAGATATATATGAGTTTGTATGTCATCCCACTTTTTTACTTTCTTTGAATTAGTAACATGTGCTTTTAAGTATCACTCTATGAATCAAAGATGTTTTGAAAGTATGTATTTCATTGTATTGATCAACGAATTGAATGAATGAGATATTTCATGTTCTCTTGAATGCTCTATGATAAACGCTCTGGATTAAATTTCAATTGATCAGGATAATTGCTCAAAACAAAATTTATGTACCCTTCTTCTTCCTAAAGAGAAATGTGGAATGTAAGGTTTCTGTTTGTTTTATGTTATTCTATGTGATCTCAGTAGAGAAGGAAGGAAAAGTTAGATTTTCATAGTTCACACACACACACAACTCTTCATCTAGAAAAATCTATTATGTTATGTATCTTTCACTACAACAAAATATGGTTATAGGGATGCTTATGTGGGACGCTTTCAGTATAAACGTCCTATTATCAGTTTAATAGGACGCTTTAATTAAAAACGTCCTTATTAAGTTTTTTTTTCTTTTTTTTGAATTATATTTAATCATAAAAACTAAAAAAAAAAATTATTATTTGAAAGGTCATTTAAAAGCGTCCCATTTTTTCTTTTTAAAAAGAAAAAAATGGTTAAAACGAACTTACTATGAATCGAACACAATATCTCCTCTCCTCTTCTCAAAAAAAAAAAAAAAAAACACATCTCCTAATTCGTGTTCCAATTCGTGTGACAATTCCTAATCATCAATTGAACTCTAATTCCTAATGGAGAGAGATAAGTGACCGAGAGCGAGAGCTCACTATAGAGCATCGAGTTCATTATTTTAAATACACCAAAATCATTTCTAAAGTATTTCAAGAGAAATAGTTTTCACTCAAGGGGTGTATGTGTGTGTGTGAGTTCTCTTGCATTATCATTGGGAAGTGTTTTGGTTATTTTCTTTAGGTTGTTGTTGTATTGATTTGTGAGACGAGCTTGTAGAATTAGGATTGAAAATCATGCATCATTATTTCATTCCAATTAACATTACAAAATAAAATAGATACAAAGTGAAATTTCATGAATTTTGACTTCCAAAGAAATACCCTTTTGATTAATTAATTAGATTCGATAATGATATATACGTTTTATTTATTATTTTAAGTTTGTTATCTAAAATTAACAATTAATTTTGTGGACAAATATACTAATCCTTCATATACGCCACAAAATCTTATTCAATTATATTTTATTTGTTATTTTACATTTTTCATCTAAAATTAACAATTAATTTTGTGAACAAATATACTCACCCTTCATATATATGTCACAAAATCTTATTCAATTATAGTTTCCTAAAATAGGGTTTTATGGTTAAATTAGAGAGAGAGTGTGTGTGAAAATATATAAACCAACAAAATTTTGAAACAAAAAAAAAAAAAAAAAACCTAAAACAACAAATAAAATAAAACGGAGGAAGTATATTTTTTCTTGTCAAAATCATGGTATATATATACTCGTTCTTATAAGTAAGACTATAAGAGGAAGTAGTATACGAGACTTAAAACTCTAATAAATATAAAACCACCCTAGAAATAATTAATTTAAATAACTAAATAATTCTACTTGCCAAAATATATATATATATATATAATATCCTTAATTAATTAATTGTCGTGTTCGACAAGAAACTTGCCTCAATCCCTTCTTTCCTTAATTAACTCGTTTCATTAACAAAACCCTATTATAAATATAACACAGAATTAACTCAGGCTTGATTATTGTATGCGCCAAATTAATTAAAGGTTAGATTTCTTTTTCATATATATTATTTCTGTTTATCTGTAAAATTCTGAAAAATCGATCATATGCGGTAATTAATTGCTTTGCATGCGTTTACTTAATTTATTCATATTAATTTGAAAGTTTGGATCTTTAATTTGTTACTGTTTTAAGGAATATAGGGAGCTATGAGCGGAATTAGTCACAATCTGCACAAGGTGACGATTAAATTACTTAATCCCTTGATTATTAATTTTCTTTTTAATCATCATTCAAAAAATTATGATATACGTATATGTGTTAATGTTGCAGAAGGAGGAAGATAGAATCAGTCAATTGCGCGATGATATTTTGATATCGATACTAGATAGGCTTACAATAGAAGAAGCTATCGCCACCAGCATTCTTTCAACTCGTTGGCGATATCTCCATACCTATATCACTCATCTCGAATTCGTGTCATATTGTGATCTAGAGATAGAAAGAGATATCGCTCATGTCTTGGATTCACATAGGGGCGATCGGGTAAAATTGTTGAAGGTTGAACTCGATAGCGACAAAGCTAGCTTTCACAAGTGTTTGGAGTTTGCATTGACTAAGGAAGCTGAAATCGTCGACATGAGGAATTTATCACCTCACGGAGGATGCTTATTTCCACTTACTTTAAATTTAAATATCATTCGATTATTACATGCAGGTGTCGAATATCTTAAGGATTTGACTTTATCCAACGTCCACGTGAATGACCAGGACTTTGACATTTTGGTCTCCAGTTGTCTTGCTCTTGAATCTCTATCTATTAAGTCCTCATATGAGCACTTGGAAAATGTGAAAATCATCGGCCATCCAAAATTGAAGCATTTAGGTCTATCCCGTGTTAGGACAATTAAATTGATTGAGATCCACGACGTGATCAACCTCGTTTCTTTGAAGTTGTGTGAATTACCAAGAGACTGTGCCTTGCAGCTTAGCAATATTCCGAATTTTATTAAACTCGATTTTAGAGAATTTCTTTATGGCGACCTTCAAAAAAAAGAATTTTTTGCTAGAATGCCATCTTGCATACGTGATCAGCTACAACTATTCCACTTCTGGCTTCCAGGTAATTAAGAATCTTTTTTTTTCTTATTTGACTCGATAGACATAGGGTAAAATTACACTCCGATACCTATATTTTGGTACTTTTTCAAAAATGGTCCATTTTTTCAAAATTAACAAAATAGTACCCACTTTTTTAAAAATTTTGTAAATCTAACATTTAATCAATTTTACGGCCCGAAAATCGTATATAATTGAATATTTCTTGATTGGATTAATTTTTTCTACTCGGATGAGGAAATAGGGATATATATTAAAATACAATCAAGTATGTACGATTTTCAGGTCGTAAAATTGGTTAAATGTTAGATTTGCATTTTTTTTTGAAAAAGTGGGTACTTTTTTGTTAATTTTCACATTTTTGAAAGAAGTGCCCAAAATGTAAATATCAAAGTATAATTTACCCTTATATATATTGCGTACTTAATACAAATTATTTATGTGGTTTTTGCAGATAAATGATTACGAGCTACCGTTTGAATTTCCAAGTATGAAACATCTAGAGTTGACGATTAATGTGATCAGAAGGGAGCCCAATTTTGTTCATATAGTCCATCCTTGGATGGAAGCATGTCATTCATTGGAAAAACTTAAGATAAAGGTATGTTGTCAACTTGTCACGAATCGTTTTTCGGATTAAATTATTAACGGCCTTGGATTTAGATATGGGTGTTGTTTGACGATCTGATACTAGTTTTTGTACGTATCGCAGTTACCGACGTGGTGGGTGACTCCTCATGAAAAAATAGAGGCATCAAATGCATATCGTAGTCTCTTGCAAAAGAAATTGTCTCCAAAATTGGAAGTAGAAATCATAGGATATTTAGGAAGTCCAGATGAAGTGGAACTTGCTTCTTACATCATCAACAACGCTGCATCTCTTCAAGAATTGACTGTTGTGACTGCTCTTGATTCTAGATGGAAAAGATATCACATTGAATTTGATCGTGTAAGAAGGCATCTTCACGGAATAATAACTCCACCCGAAATTAATATTTTAGTTATTTAATTGAAAAACGAGTCATTAATTTCGAGTGAGATCCTCTATTCCACATTTGAGTGTTTCAATCCGTGTTCCACGATCGAATTTATAAATTTTTTTCTTCAACTTTAATTTATTGGGGTTGATTCTGTCCGATTATGATTTATATTTATTTTTACTATTTAATTTTCAAAGCAATGATTATTATGTTTGATTATTTATAACTATGATTTATAATTTTTAGAATTTCAATCTTTTGTTGATAAATGTGACCGGATTGATTATGTTGTAATCAATTTTTATTTTTGTAATGTTTATTATTAAATTTATAAATTCGTCTGAAACACTAAACGTGAAATAGAGGGATACCATCTGCATTAATTTATGGCTTATGATAATTTTGTATTTTAGGAGTATTTTTTTTTCTTTCTTATTAATCTATAATGATGTGCCACAACAGAAATCAGTACGAGTGCAGAGATGCACTATTTTTGTGCAATTTCATTTTTTTAATGTTTATCTTTTTTGTTTAATTTTAATAAAAAAATTATTAATTAATGTTCTTCAAGTACTTGTTTTTTTTTGTACAAATATGTTATTAATGGTGTTTCTACACGTTCAAATAAACTCTTTAAAGTGTTTTTCATGTCAAAAAACACACGAAATATTGCAAATTTTAGTTCGATCATTGTGTCCCATTTTAGACAAAAGTTGACCTTATTTTTTAAAAAATTCAAAATTTACATAAAAAACTCTAAAATGTTTATGAATTATATATGACTTTAAATGAAAAAAAAAATCCATATCAAAATTAAAAATTAAACTAATATGTATAAAAAAATACACAGATTTTAATTCGACCATTATGAGTTATTCACTCAGTTTTTATATATTACTAAATATTTAAAAGACTCAGATTAAAAGACTAGATAAACCATTGACAAGAAAGAACAACTAGAACGCAATCTTCGGAATAAAAAAAAAAGATTGCTTAATTAAGTATATATTACTAAAATTACTATAAGATTATAAGTGTAAAACTATATTAATCAATAACCAAATTAAATTTTAAAGGATTATCTACTAAATATATAAAACATACCTTAATTATGAATTATGGTCGTCACTCATTTGGCAAAATAGCATTACCTAAAATGCACTTTAAGAATAAAAAAATTACGAGCATCACTAATTAAATCATGTGCAACACAATTGGTGCTTCGACGAACCGGATTAAGTGAAAAGTTATTTGAATACTCAAAATATTTGCGACAACTAGAAATAATCGAACCAAATTTATAGATGGTCGTTGAGGAAGATTTTATTTTTATCCCTTGTGTTACTTTTTTATTTTTTTTGGTCACAAGTTTTATTTTTTAATTTTTTGACTTTTTCAATCCCAACACTAGCACATTTGAGACTAAAATTATCACTTTTGTATTAAAATGACATTTTAAAGTTAAAATAAAATAAAATTTGGAAAAAAAAATATGATTATATTTTATTTCGTTTTCATGATATACATTTATGATTATATTTATTGTGTGCAAATCTTAAACCAAACAAATCATCTGTTCGCCAGATTTTGAGTACCGTCTGTGGGTTACTCACGACATAAAAAAAAAAAAAAGAGTACTGTAATTTTGACAAGAAAAAATATATATTATTATCGAATCTATAGTTTAATTAGATGGTTAAATCATTGAAAGTCAAAATTTGTGAAATTTCACCTTTTGTTCCTTAAGAATATATGATTCAAACACTCTAAAGTCTCAAATTTTATATATATATATATTTTTTTTTTTTCAACTTTTGGGTCGCAAGTCTTATTTTTTACTTTTTTTTAATCATAATACTAATACTTTTGAGATTAAAATGTCATTTTTTCCTGAAACTTGGGACTAAAAAATTTAAAATAAATATAAAATTTGAAACAAAAAATATAATTATATTTTATTTTGTTTTAATGATATAAATTTATGATTTAATTTTCTATATATATATATATATATATTTACGATTATATTTATTTTGTACAAATCTTATACCAAACAAATCATCTATTCGCCAGCAATCTGAGGTCGGCCTTGATTTGTTGTTTTATTTTGTAAGACGCCCGTTTATCTCATCAAATTAACACCAAAATCTAGAAAAATAACAAGTGAAATTAAAGCTAAAAAAATCATCAAATCAAATCACATGCCGGCCACTATTGACATTATTAATCAGCATGTTAATTATATATTAAGAAAAAAATACTCCAAAACTAAGAAATCACCATATCATAAGCCATAAAGTAATGACATTAACATTCCTGCTATTTTTTTCCAATCAAAAAAGAAAAAAATTAATTTTGGGTGAAGTTATTATTCGGTGAAAATCCCTTCTTGCAAAATCAAATTCAATACGATCTCTTTCCCTTCTTAAATTAAAAGTTGTCACAACGATCAATTCTTGCAGAGATGCAGCATTCTTGATGATGTAAGAAGCAAGTTCCAATTCCGATCGACTTCCTAAATATCCAATAATTTCCACCTCTTTCAATTTTGGAGACAATTTATTGTGCTTGAAACCATATGTATTTGATGCCAATTCATGATATATCTTTGATGCCTCTCCTTTTTCGAGGCCCGACATTTTATCAACGGACTCCCTCCACGTGAACTGCAATACAAAAATTCGTGTCAGATCGTCAAATGATGCTCATATCAAGATCCAATCCCATCAGTAATTTGATCGGATACAACTAGCTACTACATACCTCTATCTTAAGTTTTTCCAATGAACGACATGATTCAATCAAAGGATGGACTAGATAAACACAATTGGGCTCCTTAATCATAATAAGTGTCAACTCTAGATGTTTTACTTTTGGAAATTCAAACATTTCGTAGTCCATTACCTGCAAAAATCACATACATGTATAATTTGATTATATATATATATATATATATATATATATATATATGCAATGTGTTCTGTAGATTAATTTAAGAAGAAAATCTTAATTACCGGGAAGAGAGTAGTCGAGAGGTTCAGTAATTGTAGTTGAAGCATTTAAGTCTATCTCGTGTTAGGACACTTAAATTCATTGGGATCCACGACGTGACCAACCTCGTTTCTTTGAAGTTTGTGAATTACCAAGAGACTGTGCCTTGCAACTTTGCAAGATTCTGAATTTTATTAAACTCGATTTTAGAGAATTTTATGGTGACAACCTTAAACAAAATGAATTATTTGCTGGAATGCCATCTTGCATACGTGATCAACTACAACTATTCTACTTCTCGACTGGTGTTCTCGCCCAGGTAATTAAGAATCTTTTTTTTTTCTTGACCCAGGTAAATTGATACTTAAGTTTTGGTACTTTTTCAAAAATGGTCTATTTTTTCAAAATTAACAAAACAATACCCACTTTTTCAAAAAATTTATAAATCTAACATTTAATCAATTTTACGCTCCGAAAATCATAGATAATTGAATATTTCTTGATTGGATTAATTATTTCTACGCGGCTGAGGAAATAAGAATATTGAAATATAATCAATTATGTATAATTTTCAGGCCATAAAATTGGTTATATATTAGATTTGCATTTTTGAAAAAGTCGTATTTTTTTTTGTTCATTTTCAAATCGTCGATCATTTTTGAAAAAGTGCTCAAAATATAGGTATGATTTACACTTATGTACGTGTGTGTGTGTATTGCATATTTAAGACATATTGTGTGTGGTTTTTGCAGAAAGATGATTACGAGCTACCGTTTGAATTTCCAAGTATGAAACATCTAGAGTTGATGTTTAATATGAGAAGGGAGCTCAATTTTGTTCATATAGTCAATACTTGGATGGAAGCATGTCATTCATTAGAAAAACTTAAGATAAAGGTATGTTGTAACGAATCATTTTCCCGATAAAATTATTGACGTCCTTGGATTTTGATATGGGTGTCATTTGACGATCTGATACTAGTTTTTGTATGTATCGCAGTTACCGACATGGTGGATGACTTCTCATAAAAAAAGAGAGGCATCAAATACATATCGTCGTCTCTTGCAGAAGAAATTGTCTCCAAAATTGGAAGTAGAAATCATAGGATATTAGGAAGTCCAACGGAGTTCGAACTTGCTTCTTACATCATCAACAACGCTGCATCTCTTGTGTTCCATTTTAGACAAAAGTTGACCTTATTTTTTAAAAAATTCAAAATTTACATAAAAAAACTCTACAAATGTTTATGAATTATATATGACTTTAAATGGAAAAAAAATCCCATATCAAAATTAAAAATTAAACTAATATGTATAAAAAAAATACACAGAGATTTTAATTCGACCATCATGAGTTATTCACTCAGTTTTTATATATTACTAAAAATTTGAGGGAAAAGAAAAACTTAGATTAAGAGACTAGATAAACCATTCACAAGAAAGAACAACCATAACGCAATTTTCGGAAAAACATCAATATAGAATAGAAAAAAAGATTGCCCATCGAGTCCAACTATATATTAATTATTTGCTTAATTAAGTATATATTACTAAAATTACTATAAGAGTATAAGTGTAAAACTAAATTAATCAATAACCAAATTAAATTTTAAAGAATTATTTACTAAATATATAAAACATACCTTAATTATGAATTAAGATCGTCACTCACTTGGCAAACAAAATAATTCCAAAAATAATTTTGGTCCCATTTTGATATCAATTTTGGTCCCAAACAAAATAATTCCAAAATTGTTTTACAAGTTAATTGGAGGCAAAATTGAAATGATTTGGATATAATTACTAGCATGACCCTTCGTGCGATGCACGAATAATATATTTACTGTTATTATTATTTTATTAGAAATTGCAAATATGAAATTAATATTATACAACATATTTAAACTAAAAAACTAAAATAGTGGCATATAAAGGGGATCGAAATAAATCCGCTGTCTTTAATAATGTTTTTTTTTTCAGAAAATATATGTTAAATTGTTTTTTTTTTTTAATTCACACACTTAACCTGTGGTATTGAGAAGATTCGAACCCGTGACATTTGGTCTGCAAGCAACCTCACTCCACCACTAGGTCATCCCCACCGGGACATATATGTTAAATTGTTAACCATTAATTAGTGATATCCGTTTTAGTATCGGGCCCTCTCCTTTATTGGTCGAGCTCATATCCAATTTTTAAAAATACTTTTGGTCCCATAAGAATAGTGGTCAATTACATGTACTTATAAGTCTTATATTTTTTGTTTTAAATTCTATTTTTTTTAATTTGTTTATCTCAATTTTCAGAAAAACGACACTTTTAATCTAAAAGTGATATTTTTAGCCTCAAAAGTGTTAGTATTGGAATTAATAAAGTCAAAACAATTAAAAGAAAAAAAACTTGCAACCAAAAAAATCGAAAAAACGACGCATGGGGCAAAAACTGTAAAAAAAAAATTAAGGGGTGTTAGAATCATATTCTTAATTAAGAGACAAAAGAGTGAATTCCACGAATTTTGACTTCATTAATGAAATACCCTTGTGATTAATTAATTATATTCGATAATTATATATATATTTTCTTGTCAAAATCACGGTACTCCTTTTATAAGTAAGACTGTAAGGGAAGTAGTGTACGAGACCTAAAACTCTAATAAATAGTATAAAACTCTAGAAATAATTAATTTAAATAACTATATAATTCTACTTGCCAATATATATATATATATATATATATATATATATATACCCTTAATTAATTAATTGTCGTGTTCAATCAGAAACCTGCCTCAACAAAACCCTATTATAAATATAACACAGAATTAACGCAGGCTTGATTCTATGCGCCAAATTAAAGGTTAGATTTCTTTTTCATATATATTAATTATCTGTTTATTTCTGTTATATTATAAATGTAACACAAAAACTCAGGCTTGATCCTATACGCCAAAGGTTAGATATGTATATTTATTTCTCATTTATTTTATTTCTGTTTTATAATTATTTGTAAAATTCTGAAAAATCGATGAGATGCGGTAGTTAATTGCTTTGCATGCGTTTACTTGATTTATTCATATTAATTTGAAATGTGGGATCTTTGTTGCTGTTTTTCGGAATATAGAGAGCTATGAGGGAAAATAGTCACAATCTGCATAAGGTGAAGATTAATATTTCTTACTCTGTACCTTGATTATTAATTTTCCTTTTAATCATCATTCAAAAAATTAAAATAATGTGATTATATATATAGAGACGAAGTTATTAATCAATATGTATGTATATGTGCTTATAATGTTGCTGAAGCATCAAGATATAATCAGTCAATTGCCGGATGATATTCTGATATCGATAATAAGTAGACTGAAATTACGAGAAGCTACCGCCACTAGCATCCTCTCAACTTGTTGGCGATATCTCCATACCTACACCACTTATCTCGATTTCCCACCAGTTAATCTCGAGAGGAAACATCTTCGAAATTACATCAACACGGTCGTCAATCGTGTCTTGGATTCACATAAAGGTGGTAAAGTAAGAGTTTTGAAGGTTGATACTAACAGAGCTAGTTTGGGCAAGTGCCTCGAGTTTGCATTGACTAAGGAAGCTGAAATCATCCACATAAGGAATCGTGGTATAACATGCCACGATTGCTTTCTTCGACTTGCTTCCAATTTGAATATTATTCGATTATTACCCGCATGCCTCAAATGCCTTAAAGAGTTGTCTTTAGACAGGGTTGATGTGAATGACCAAGATTTCGAGATTTTGGTTTCCAATTCTCTTGCTCTTGAATCTCTGTCTATTGCGTTTTCTACCTACTACTTGAACAATATCAAAATCGTTGGCCATCCCAAGTTGAAGCATTTAGATATATCTTATGCTTGGGGATTGAAATCCATCGAGATCCGCGATGTGATCACCCTCGTTTCTTTAAAGTTATATGAACTAAATACGGGGTGTGACTTGCAGCTTAGTAATATTCCGAATTTTATTAAATTCGATTATAGAGAAGAATATTTTGGTCAACTTTCATATGTTGAGCTCTTTGCCAAAATGCCATGTTGCATTCGTGATCAACTACAACTACTCCACCTCTCCACTTCCCTTTCCCATTTATTGGTAAGAAATTAATTAATAAAAATAAAATAAAATGTTTCTGCTTTTTTTCTTTCTTTCTTTTTTCTCTTATACATAAGATCAATCGATCATAAGACTAATTATACATGTGTGTGATTTTTTGCAGATGAATAATGAGTGGTGGTTTGAATTTGTGAATGTAAAACATCTAGAGCTGGAGCTTGATATGTGTGATTATGCTTCTGTTTATATACTCTATCCTTTGCTTGAAGCATGTCGTTCATTGGAAAAACTTGAGATAAAGGTATGTTGTAATTAATCGTTCTAGATTTATTTCAATTATTTTGAAGTCAGACAATACTCATATTCGAACGGGCTTGGATCTTGATATCAATGATATGGGTAGTTATATATCGGTTTGATGCAGAAGTTTTTTGTGTTGCAGTTGTTGTGGAATCTGAAAAGTATTGAGTCGACGCATCTCATAGAAGAAATATTGAGAAGAAATACATATCGTCGTTTCTTGCCGAAGAAATTGTCTCCAAAATTGGAAGAAGTAGAAATGATAGGATATTTAGGAAGTTCAAAGGAAGTGGAACTTGCTTCTTACATCATCAACAATGCTGCATCTCTTCAAGAATTGATTGTTGTGACGGCTTTTGATTCAAGAAAGGAAGAAAATCGTTTTGAATTTGATCGTGCAAGAAGGCAATTTCACCAAATAATAACTTCATCCAAAATTAATTTTTTAATTGTTTAATTGGAAAATTAGCAGGAATATTAATAATGTCATTAATTTGTGGCTTATGATGATTTGATATGTTTGGAATTTTTTGTGCAATTGTTTTTTCTTATTTTAATGTTTAGCCTTTTTGTTTAATTTCATTTGCTAAATAATTTCATAATTAAAAGCTGGGCACACATGTTCTGTACCAAGCATATATAATCCGAAAATTTGGACAAATGCTATTAATTATTTATGTTATATGTAGTAAATAGTAAGATCACTTCTGCGAAGGCTATAATTATTGATCTATTATATATATAGTAGAGCAAGTATAATGAGCCTTAAATGTATGAATTATATATATATATATATATACTTTTATTCTTGGTTACACTTGTGTGTTGACGTGGCTGCCAACGTGGTTTTTAGACCAAATACGCCATACTTAACTCATCTTAAAAAAATTGGGGATATTTAATCCCACACAAATTAAAATGCGGTGTTATAATTGACTAGATTTAAACGTGGTGTCTAATTTTTAAAAGAGTGTGAACGTGGTGATTTATTTAGCAATTAACCCTTTATTTTAATATATGTATAGATATTTGTAAAATGCAAAAGAGAATGAAAAAATAGATTATGAGGTTTTATGTTAGATAAAGTATAATTTAATAGAGGTTTTAAATATTGGTGGCTATGAGGGTAAAATCATCTAATAAGATAATAATTATATATTAATTACTTTGGGTGATTATAAAGAGAAGAGCGGGAGCTGGGATTAAAATTTCCCAAATTGTTAAGATGTTTTTATTCTTATAGTCCCATTACATAAAAACTTAAAAAAATAAAATTAAATATTATAAAAAAGTTGAAAACAAAGGAAAAAACATTTTCAAAGAGTATGTGAATGTTCACAGTATCCATATGCATGCATGCATAAATTCATAATCAATTCGATATACATTTTAATATTCATGGTATTAAAATGGCATCCTAATATATATACAAGATTGATTAGTTAGTTAAGGATTAATTTGTCTTAAAAATGACTATTTAGAACCATTTATAATTACAATATCAAATTTTCATGGTTTTAAATAAAATACCGCATTTAATGATATTTGCAATTATAACACTTTCAAAAAATTCGCCCAACACACAAAATACAAATAAAAAGGGCCAACTATGTTTGGCATGTACGGTAGAGAAAAATGAACAAACAGTTCATTGATATCAATAAGTGAGTTCTAGAACTATTTTTAAGAATATACTATATTTATTTTAGAATTATATTCTAGAACAGTAATGCAATGCATCGATATCAATAAATGAGTTTTAGAAGTATTTTTAGAATATACTATATTTATTTTAGAACTGTATAGAATTCTAGAACTATATTGTGATGTTGCATTGATATCAATAAATGAGTTTTAGAACTTTAGTGTGATCCATTGATATCATGCATACCTTCAAGGTTTCGACCATTATAAATAGGGGTTCAACCACTATTCATTTAAGTAACAAACAAATATTAATACATTTAAGTTTTTTTTTTTTAATATGGGTGATAATGATCTTTATCGGGGCCTTCAGCTAAATAAGAAAGTACAAAGAAAGTTGGTAGGCATTATACAATTCTGAGTCTTAAATCGATAAAACGTAAAATGTATTTTAGTAATTTATTTTAGTTACATATATTAATTCTTAAATTTATGTGTACAGGTGGATGCCAATTCACTTCTAGTTAATGCCATGACTTTGAGAACGTGCATTGAAGAAGGCCCTCAAAGGGTGGAAGAAAAACTCATTGATGTCTGCAATGCTACGAATTTGGCTTTTGAGTTAAGTGAAATTACATTTCACAGTACTAGAGATGTCGACAATTTTAAACATCTGATGGAGTGAAGACCAGATTGGATAGGAACAATCAAAGTAGTGAAGGGAATTGAAGACCAATCTTTTATTGAGGAAAGGGCCAAGGGTTTTGCAAGCAAACATGAAAACGTCACATATGATGGTGAAGAGGATAGCGAGGACGACGAGGATGACGATGCCGAAGTGGATGAAGAGGATGGCAAGTGAAGTATTTATATAATTTAGTTTGTTTTACTTATGCATAGTTATTTTATTTTTATTGTTTTTTATTAGCTAAGAAATGTAATAGCTAGGAGACGAGTACTCTTTTTCCTACTCGGGGGTTTGTCCCATTAGGTTTACCTTGAGAGGTTTTAATGAGGCTCGGCTCGATAAATAAATTTTATTTGTGATTTGTTTTTGACAAATCCTACATTATAAAACAACTTGAATCAGAAATCATCTAAAGTAAACCACCCAAACTGGCACACTGGCTTAAATTAATATGATCAAACGAAACCAAAAAATCATAAAGAAATTTATAAGATGCTAATGACATCACCACATTACTTAAAATCCCAATTTAATCAAACAATTCTCTTCTATCTTGAAAACAAAAATTCTCACAAAAAAGTATGCCCGGAAAACAAAAGGATTGAAGACTACAACAGATTGAAACTTCGCCAAAAAAAATTATATACAGTTCAATTCATTAACATTGAAACAAGAACTACAAAGACAACAAAATGTGAACAATAAAAAAATTAAATAAATATATTAGTAGACAGTTCAACACAAACAAAAAACAAAAGATCTATATATAGTTTAAATCCTGCATTAAGAAAAATAATAAAGCCCGTTAACATTGAAAAAACCACCACAAAAACCGGCAGATATGAACCATAAAAAAACATTAAATAAATATATTAACAAATGCAATTAGGGGTGTAATCGAGCGAAGTAGTGGCTTGTTCGAACTCGAACTCAACTCAGATAATTGAAAGCTCGAGCTCGACTCGGTCGAGTTCTATTTTTTCGAGTTCGAGCTCGACTCGATGGCGAACTCGTTAAACTCGAGCTCGACTCGATTGATACTTTCGAGTCGAAGCTCGATTATTTTCATTTTTTCTAATTCCTACTTAATTGAATTAATTGCTGGAAAATAAGAATTAAAGTTTCAAAACATCAAACTTACAATCAGATAAAAACAAAAGAAATAAACTAAACTAGACAATCAAAGTTTTGAAATGAGTAATCTTATAACAAAAACAACAAATTTTCAGCAACATTTCTTTCAATAGTCCAAGTCCAACTCCAACATATGGGAATGACTGCAACAAAAGAAATAAAAAGAGGGTCAACTGCAATAAAATCAAGGGTGAAAAATTAAAGTAGTCAAATTCAAGATAGCAAATGCTTTTCTAGCCAAGATTGGTAGGTCATGCTTTTCTATTCAAAAAGTGATGTAAAAGTCCTATATGCCCTTTTTGTCTCATGTGAACAATTCCCATTTCTTTTGTCATTTATTAAAAGAAGCATATGTGCCAATTTAAAAAAAAATGAAAAATCTGGGAATCCAATTAAATATGGGTAGTTGGATTGTGGTTGCATGCATTTAATTCCAGAATCAAGAAAACACACAATTGATATGCACGCAATTTTCAAACCAAGCTCACCTCATTTTTACAAAAAATTGTTGGAGAAACAACAACACATAGCCAAAAAATTTGAGGTACATTTTTTAATTTGTATAACCGTCAAGTTGTTCTAATTAGTCGAGTTTAAAGTCCTTTTAAAATTTTAAGCAATTTATCCGTAATTTATGTTAATTTCATAATAGATATGTTTAATAGTTATTGATGTTATAAGATGTATGTTTTTGTAATTTTTAATGATCCTATATGCATAAATTATTGTAGATTAGGATATTTTGTGGTAGATTAACTTGAAGTTAGAGATTTTGATGTTTTGAAAAGATTAGTGGCATTGAATTTTTTTTTCGGCTATACAGTGTTCTCGTGAGTATTATTGTCACAGTTCATAGATTTCGTGACTATATTGTCACGAAATCTATGAACTGTGACAATAATACTCACGAGAAGAAAACATCTCGTGGCTAAAAATTTATTGTCACGAAATGAATAGATTTCGTGACAGTAATTTTTTTTTTAAAATTGTCAAGTTTTTGCATTTCGTGACAATATTGTCACGAGATCATAGAATTCGTGACAATATTGTCACGAGATCACCTAAACCGTGACAATATTGTCACGAATTCTATGCTTCCGTGACAATATTGTCACGAGATTATTTATTTTTTAAATTACTTTAATTACTGTTTATTGTTGATTTGCAGATGGCTTGGCAACGTATTGTTGTCCGACATAGCGGTAGATGAGAGAGATCTGAGTATGTGCATGGTGAAGATCAGCTGGTGCACCTCCCATTTGACAATTTATCTCGTGATAAATTGGTTGAAGAAATTCACGATTTTATGGAGACATCTCCAACAAGTGTTAGTTATACACTGAGTTATTTGACGAGGTCATTGACAGAGAGAACACTAAAAGGACTTTTGAAAACGGATGTTGATTTAGCTCGTTTAGTTCAGGAGCAAGATGAGTCGGTTGTATACGTTACTGAGAAATCAATTCTGCAAACTCCAAGTGGAGTGCCGTCAAATGATGCTAACGACGAACCAATTGGAGATGATAGTGTTGATGATCTGTCTTGGGATGATGATGATGATGATGACGACGACGATGAGAATTATGAGAGTGAAGTTCAGCGTAAGCAAATTGCCGAATTTTGTGAATGGATTCGCGAGCCAGGGCGTCTCGATGAGTTTGTCAATATTCTACAGCATGGTGGACCTCACAACTTCTCATCTGAGGATGTTGCTCCTGATGTTGAAGCTCTGAATGTAGAGTTTCCTCCCTTGGGACACTGGTGATCCTCACTAGTACTAGACGTGAGGGTCGCTAGTCTAGGACGCTTGTCTGTAGGGCAAGTCTCGTATCTCCTGGATGACTCAACTGCACCCGTAT
Source organism: Perilla frutescens (assembly GCA_026008535.1). Classification (NCBI taxonomy): domain Eukaryota; kingdom Viridiplantae; phylum Streptophyta; class Magnoliopsida; order Lamiales; family Lamiaceae; genus Perilla; species Perilla frutescens. The sequence goes on from BRKX01000003.1 coordinate 75,473,640, forward strand.
CTGCACACGTGCGAGGAATGCAACTCCTAGATCGCCTGGAGTGAGAAGGAGCTTTGGGAGGAGAGGGATCTCTGGGAGGAGATGGAGCTCTGGGATGAGAGAGAACTTTGTGCTGATGGGCTCTAGCCTGCTCTCGATAAGTGGGCTTCATCCTCTTATTGCGTCGCGCCTCATACGTCACGCCCATATAATCACCGAGCAAGACACTTCTGTAATATGGAGTGGTCATCTCATGCTCACTCGACTGTAAATATATGAAGCATAATTGCTGTAAATGGTAAAGAATTGATTAGAAACACTTCAAATAATCAAGAAAACACACATTCTTTAAAATAAATGCTTACCTCATCAGAAAACAATGTGCCCAGACGCGCAGTCTTCGTCTTAAAGGCCCACTTCAAACACCTGGGCAATGCGGCTGGTGCTGGGACCTGTGCACAATGTGCACCCAGTCGAGGTAAGGCCTCATATGCCCACACCTGTAGAATAAGATATTGATCAAATTATATTCAATAAAATAAGATTACAGTCATAATCGTGACAAAATTGAGATTTATACCAGTAGAGCCCACACCGGTCCATAGAAATGGTAAGACAATCTGGTTTTTTCCTCTGTTTTCTTGAATTTTCTCCTCAGTTCCACCTCAGTAAATGTTACCAAACTCATATAATGCGTCAAGAGACTGGATGCATAAGCTCCCAATGGAAATGAGTTCCATCGATCCTGATCCTTGGCTAAGACCCATACACAGTCATCTATCATGTGTGTCTGATCATATCCAAAGATCATGGTGTGCAGAAATAGGACATTGACGACCATGATGTAATCCATGAGGTCATCTCTTAGTGAATAGGTCCTAAACCTCTCAGTAGGTCATTCACTCTCAGAGGTGTCTTATTCAACTCATGAGAATAAAAAGATCTCCTAGAAATCTGATGTGATGCAGACGGATCAAAATCGGATCCTCCGAACTGCAGTCCAGTCACCAGAGCAAACTCACTCGGAGAAAATCTAATATTGGTTTCTCCAACTCGAAGCCAAATATTGTGCTCCTCTGCACCGTCAATAATCACCTCCCTACTCAACAATGCGTGTAAATCATTGTTACAACTGTTTCCACCCACGAAATCTATCAAATGCCCAAAACACGACTGTCTCCTAAACTGTTTGAATAGTTCGGGCCCACTACTGATCACGTGTAATACTTACCTAATTACACTCATATTGTCCTTCCAGTATAAATTAATCTCGCATGTGATGTTCTGTAAAGCCTCTCTTCTCCACACCCAATCACGCTAGTTTTTAAATAATATACAAAAAATTAGCAATAAATAATGCAAAAATAAAACAAATATAATTAAATTAAAACTAATTGGACATGATATAGATATCTACATGCTGAGAATTTACCAATGATTGAGAAGAAGAATTAATTCTAACATAAAAGATGCAAGCAAAAAATAATTATAAAAAGAAAGAAAAAAAGAAATCGTGACAATATTTTTACACGAATTCTGTTCTCGTGTAAATATATTATCACGACATCGCTTCTCATGAGAATATATTTACACGAGAACAGATTTCGTGTAAATATATTCTCACAGTTTTTTTACACGAAAAATAGAATTCGGGAGAACTATAGACACGAAAATAAATCTCGTGTAAATATATTCTCACGAGATCGTTTTCGTAAGTAAATATTCCCACGATATCAACATAAATCCAGAAAACACAGGGCAAAAAAACGATTCAAAATCTACAAAATTCAACATATTTCAATACTTCGCAACATTCAAACATATTCTCATACCAAATAGCCTAAAATTTGAACATAATATCTCATTTAAATTGACAAAATAAAACGCATCCAATTCCACATATTTAAATTGACGAAAATTCAACATCAAATCATTTGAGTTCAAGGTTCGAAGCCTAACCTTTTGAAATTCGATAGCCCAAGGCTCCAAATTGTCCATTGCTCAAGATCTCGTCAGTTTGTTGTTGCTTTCTTGCGGAAATTTGAACGGAGGGGATTTCATGAGTTTCTTCTTGTTTTCGTGCAGAAAATTGCTTGGAGAAGTGAATGGTTTCGTGAGAAAAATTGGATGTGGATCGGCTGCCTCGTGAGGAAAATTTGGATGGGGATCGTGAGAAAAATTTCAAAGTTACCGTGAGAAAAATTCTCACAAGAGTGAGTTTTGTTTTTTGTTGTTTTTTCTTGCTCTCGTGTATATGGCTATCGGCTGATAGCGTGAGGAAAATTTCAATCAAAGGAATTTTGGTGTATTTTGTTTTTTCTTGACTCACGTGTATTTTGAATCTCGTGTATATATGCTCAGAGTTTTGGTCCATTTGCCCATGAATATTTTGGTCACGGTTTTAATTTTTTCAAATTCATAGATGAGTCAAAGAGGTAGTTGTTGACTGGACCCACCATTTAGTAAGGGTATTTATGACATTGTGAAAAAGTTTGAATAAAAAAGCATGAATTATCAATGTTGGCTAAAAAAGCATTTGCTATTTGGTTTTTGAATACTTGTATTCATTTACACTAAAATCAATATGCACTACAAATCTGCAATTGTGTTTTTTTTTGAAATACAACCAATATTTAAAAAAAAAAAAGATTTTAACTAAAATGAAACAAACACACATCTATGTAAAGCATTATCAACTTCCAGTGTTCCACCATCAAACATATTCTCACTTTGCATCATCAAACACCAATAAGTATACATTCCCAACTGATATACACAATATTTCCAATCATCAAACATCAATAATTAGAACATTAACACCATCAAACACCAATATATTCATTTCACTATTTGAAGTTGCATTACTGCGTATACCTTCCAACATCACGAAATGGGCAATATAATCTCCAAAGGCTTCTTCTCACTCTACAAAAGCAAAAGAAAATTAGGAGATATGAAAAGTTTAAAAAATAGTTCCAGGTAGTTTTAATAATGAAAAACCGTTGCATTGCGACAAAGGACACATAGTGCTTAGCATGTGATTAATTTCTTGTAAAAAATGAAAAAAAGAAATACAGTGTCAACATTGGCCGCTCTGCTCAATATGAAATGTGAAAAAAAAAATAGAAAATTAGACTTGCACTGCCACCAACGGCCGCTAGCTTTCTCACCAAAACCATCGTTTTTTTTTTTTGGATTCTCACCAAAACCATCATTTTTTTTTTGGAGTTGATAACTGATAAGTAACAACTAGTATTTGTTATCTTATTTTGATGTCGTGAAATGGGATTCTCTAAACTCCATTACAATATTATAATGTGTACATTATTCAATATCCTCTTTCACACAATTTGTTACTCACCTATAATTAACAAACACCAACAAACAATTTCTTCTGCTTGATTGCCTGAGATGAACGCCGTCGCCGACTCGCCGGAGGGTTAGAGCTAGGAGACTGGGCAACTTCAGAAATCAGAACGATTAAAAGGCTGAGCCGCTGAGAGGCGAAAGGTTGAGAGGCGACCTAGGAGAAACGGAGGGGGTGGGAGGCTACGCCTAAGATGCTTCAGAAATCAGAAAGGTTGAGAGGCTGAGGCGCCGCTGAGAGGCGAGACGCGAAGAGGTTGAGAGGCGAGAAGAATTGTAGATCTAGGGTTCCAAATGAATTAATGAAAATATGAAATACCTACCAACTCTTTTATATTATAGGGTATAAATGTAAATAAAAAATAACAAAAAGGATAAAAATTTGACAGTGTGTGTAGTGTGTGTAAACAAATCAGAGAAACGCAACTCAGCGTGTATTGTGTGTGAAAAATTCGAAGTTTCAGTCAGTTTTTCTTTCTGATTTCAGCTGAGATATTATTAAACTGCCACGTGGCATTGAGATATTATTAATCAAAATATCTTTAAACTTTTTTTTTTTTGAAAAATAAATAAATTTCAACTAAATAACAACAAAAGATGTATTAGTAACCATTTAAATAGTCGGATCTAAAAACATATTAGACCAATTTGAATTTATAAATTTTAGTAGCAAGAATGCACACTCTATTAACTAGACTAATTCCAAATTCTAAATGGTTAATTTTGAAAATGCCAATATAATTTTTTTTCTTTTGAGGAAGAAAATGCCAATTGCAATAATAATTTGATGATTTGATTGGTTAAGTTTTAAAAATAAATTTAAGTTTGCAGTTTTATCTCTGGAGCAAAAATACACTAAATTTTGAAAAATATTAACATCTTTTTTGGATTTGTGTGTTTGTTAGTAATGTTAACGCTTTTTAGATTGGCTTGACCGTGTTTGATTATTGAATTTTAACAACAAAACATTAATTTAAAACTTCTTCTTGTCGTCGTTGTTGTTTTATTAATATTGTATCCAAATTCAATCTCATTAATCATGAAGATCTCCTATCCCATCAAATCAATTTGAATTAATTTGCAAACCACTAATATTTTTCTTAGTTAAGAGATGATAATTTGAGTTAATTTTAAATTTTTCAAATCTGTCTCGTGCTCATATAATATAAGAAATTAACTAGTTTTGTGAATAATTTCACACACAGAAAATGACTAAACAAAGTCTCACATTTTTTGTCTCATCCTCTTCGGACCTTAAATCAACAAAACTCGATAACACATTTATTTAATATCTTCATAACATATGTGCGTTACATCGATAAGTAGAGAAAATTTCAATTTTGGTCTCACAGGACATGCCCTAATCCGATTTTGGTCCCACCCCTATCACTTTCGGTCCCAAATCAAAGGAAAATTATACTTTGATATCTACATTTTGGGCTTTCACTACAAAAAAAAATTCACGTTTTAGTGATGGAAGTGCGTCAACCCAAGCCCAAAATATTAAAAATAATATAAAATAAGAAAAAATATATAAAATAATAAAAAAAATTAAAAATTATGAAATAAAATAAATCTGAAAAAGTAAAAATATTAAAAAAATTAATAATATTAAAAAGATTAAACCAAAACCAAAAAATTGAACCAAACCGAGCTACTCGGTTTTGAATATTGAAACCAAAACGTAATTTGGTTCGGTTTTGATTTAAGTAAAAAATATTTTGGTTAAAATCGAACCAATCAATATATATATATATATATATATATATATATATATTATTTATAATTTATACTTCTAATATTAATTAAACCTAAATTTAAGATATCGTTTGTTATCTATTGAGTGCATGGAAGTTAATTTAAGACTCAAAACTTTTACATAACTACTATATAATACCCTATAATTTCTTTTGAAATGACTACTACGCCTCAAATCTTATTTCAAATATGCATTCAAGCCCAATATTTTCATGAAATACCAAAATTTACCATAGTAGTCTTGAACGTTCCATGCTAGTCTAGAACAATAAAAAAAATTACACTTCGACCCTTAAAGTTACATAATATGTTTTGGTGCCTATACTATATGAAATTTCTTTCATCCCTAAGTCTCTTAAATAGAGGTGTGCAAATAGTTAGTTTGGTGCAATCTATATATATATATATATATATATATATATATATATATATATATATATATATATATTATAATACACTTTTGTTTTCCCGCTCATTTACAAAAGGGCATTGTAGACATTTTATTTAACATTATATGAGCATTATACTAATATATAAAATTATGCATCATCACATTTTATTTTGATACTTTCCATATACACATATAATGTATGTGTATAAATAAATGATTGTACTAATCTACATATTATCCCAATTTTTGACGGAGCAAACATATTTTTTTGAAGCAATGTCTCATCTCTTAAATCATTTTTATTTGGTCTAATTACGCTTTCCTTTTTCTTTTTTATATTGTTTCTTGAATATTTATTTACTCTCATCACATTATTAGTTATTTTAGATTTCTTCAAAAAGTTTAAATTTATATTTTGTGGTCATATTTCTATATAATTTTGATGTATGTATATTTTTTTTATTTAATCAAACACGAATCATTTTTTCTTTTAATAAATAATAATGTCAAAAATTTCAAATTAAACTATGTATCAATACAAAAATAACAAATTTCATATACAATAAAATGAACCTTGAAATTCATGAATTTAAAATATTTTTTCTTATTAATCTAAAAATAATTACAACAGTGTACCCATTCATTATGTTGAAGAAAAATATAAATTTAAGATATTTAAATTTAAAAACTAAAAAATTTAAAATCAACATGACAGAATATCTTATATTTTTTATAAAATTATAATGAAAAACTAAACAACAATAAAACCAATCATTTTCTTTTTATTTTCGAATTGAGATAACGGGGAACTGGTAAATTTTGATTCGAGATGTCTCATTTTTACACATGATTTCTACTATTTGGGTCTTCGTGAAGAGTCGGGACGACCCCAAGCTCGCATATCTTTGAGATTCGCAGTTCTTTGAAAGTTATTGTATAGATTTTAGTTTAAATATGTTGTATAATATTAATTTCATATTTGCAATTTCTAATAAAATAATAATAATAATAGTAAATATATTATTCATGCATCGCAGGAAGGATCATTCTAGTAATTATATCCAAATCATTTCAATTTTGCCTCCAATTAACTTGTAAATTTTTTTTGGAATTTTTTTGTTTGGGACCAAAATTGATACCAAAATGGGACCAAAATCGATAATCCCATTAACCCGTCAAACACCCGTCTAAATCGTGGGACCAAAATTGATAGTCCATGTCCTATGGGACCATATTTGATATCAATTTATGAAATAGGACCAAATGTGGTAGGGGTGGGACCAAAATCGGACTATGGCATATCCTGTGGGACCAATATCGAATTTTTCTCTCGATAAGTACAACGACAAGCATCGCTCAAAAGTCAAAACACAAGTGCCTTGGACTCGACTTACTGGGAATCTTTTAGTGCACAGATTAACACATAGTTTCAGTGCATCCTCAACTACCACTAGGAATATCCTTCAAACAAATTTCTACTTTACTTTCATCATCACCGGCAACAAAATTTAACAAAAATAAAAATAAAAATCAATAAGCATTTTGTGAACTTGTTACATAAAATACTAGCGTCACACTCGTGCGATGCATGGGGTGTCATATTTCAAAATTTTGAAAAATTAAATAATTCAATATAAAAATAGTGATAGTAAATTGAGATAATCTTTATAATATATATAATCATTTGACGATTATAGAATCATGTTAAAAATGTAAAATCAACAAAATATCAACTATATGGTCAAATTTATTAAGTTTCATGTAGATATGAATTTCAATTCATCTATAAGAATACTTTTATTGTCAATACATAACTCCATACGTACAAAGCTAGCTTTCACAAGTGTTTGAAGTTTGCATTGACTAAAGAAGCTGAAATCCTCGACATGAGGAATTTATCACTGAACGAATGCTTATTTTAACTTACTTCAAATTTAAATATCATTCGATTATTACATACATGCGTCAAATCTCTTAAAGATTTGATTTTATCCTATGTCCTCCTGAATGACCATGACATTGACCTTTTGGTCTCCAATTGACCTTTTGGTCTTCAGTTCTCTTGCTCTTGAACCTTTATTTATTAAGTCCTCATATGAGCACTTGGAAAATGTCAAAATCATCGGTCATCCAAAACTGAAGCATTTAAGTCTATCCCGTGTTAGGACACTTAAATTCATTGGGATCCACGACGTGACCAACCTCGTTTCTTTGAAGTTTGTGAATTACCAAGAGACTGTGCCTTGCAGCTTAGCAAGATTCTGAATTTTATTAAACTCGATTTTAGAGAATTTTATGGTGACAACCTTAAACAAAATGAATTATTTGCTGGAATGCCATCTTGCATACGTGATCAGCTACAACTATTCTACTTCTCGACTGGTGTTCTCGCCCAGGTAATTAAGAATCTTTTTTTTTTCTTGACCCAGGTAAATTGATACTTAAGTTTTGGTACTTTTTCAAAAATGGTCCATTTTTTCAAAATTAACAAAACAATACCCACTTTTTTAAAAAATTTATAAATCTAACATTTAATCAATTTTACGCTCCGAAAATCATAGATAATTGAATATTTCTTGATTGGATTAATTATTTCTACGCGGCTGAGGAAATAAGAATATTGAAATATAATCAATTATGTATGATTTTCAGGCCATAAAATTGGTTAAATGTTAGATTTGCATTTTTGAAAAAGTCGTATTTTTTTTTGTTCATTTTCAAATCGTCGATCATTTTTGAAAAAGTGCCCAAAATATAGGTATGAGGGTATGATTTACACTTATGTACGTGTGTGTGTGTGTTGCATATTTAAGACATATTGTGTGTGGTTTTTGCAGAAAGATGATTACGAGCTACCGTTTGAATTTCCAAGTATGAAACATCTAGAGTTGATGTTTAATATGAGAAGGGAGCTCAATTTTGTTCATATAGTCAATACTTGGATGGAAGCATGTCATTCATTAGAAAAACTTAAGATAAAAGTATGTTGTAACGAATCATTTTCTCGATAAAATTATTGACGGCCTTGGATTTTGATATGGGTGTCATTTGACGATCTGATACTAATTTTTGTACGTATCGCAGTTACCGACATGGTGGATGACTTCTCATAAAAAAAGAGAGGCATCAAATACATATCGTCGTCTCTTGCAGAAGAAATTGTCTCCAAAATTGGAAGTAGAAATCATAGGATATTAGGAAGTCCAACGGAGTTCGGACTTGCTTCTTACATCATCAACAACGCTGCATCTCGTGTTCCATTTTAGACAAAAGTTGACCTTATTTTTTTAAAAATTCAAAATTTACATAAAAAACTCTACAAATGTTTATGAATTATATATGACTTTAAATGAAAAAAAAAAATCCCATATCAAAATTAAAAATTAAACTAATATGTATAAAAAAATACAGAGAGATTTTAATTCGATCATCATGAGTTATTCACTCAGTTTTTATATATTACTAAAAATTTGAGGGAAAAGAAAAACTTAGATTAAGAGACTAGATAAACCATTCACAAGAAAGAACAACCATAACGCAATTTTCGGAAAAACATCAGTATAGAATAGAAAAAAAGATTGCCCATCGAGTCCAACTATATATTAATTACTTGCTTAATTAAGTATATATTACTAAAATTACTATAAGAGTATAAGTGTAAAACTAAATTAATCAATAACCAAATTAAATTTTAAAGAATTATTTACTAAATATATAAAACATACCTTAATTATGAATTAAGATCGTCACTCACGTGGCAAAATAGCATCACCGTTCCCTCTATTTGAGTTTGCTTATTGTTTTTTCCCCAATCCTTAAACAGAACATTTGTTGTGTTATTTTTATTTTTTGTGTTTTGTTAACTTAGAGATGTAGCAATATATATGCTGCATGAACCTAAAATGCACTTTAAGAATAAAAAAATATATATATAGTTTTTTTACGAGGGGGAGGTTCAACTCAACAATAAGGGCTTGAAAAATCACAAGCATCCATAGCTAAATCATTTGCTACACAATTAGCGCTTCGATGAACCGGATTAAGTGAAAAGTTATTTGAATACGCAAAATGTTTGTGACAACTAGAAATAATCGAACCAAATTTATATATGGTCGTCGAGGAGGATTTTATTTTGTTCCATGTGTTACTTTTTTATTTTTTTGTCACAAGTTTTATTTTTTATTTTATTTTTACTTTTTCAATCCGAATACTAGCACTTTTCCTACTAAAATTATCACTTTTGTATTAAAATGTCATTTTTTTTAAAAAAAAAAGTTAGGATAAAAAAAGTTAAAATAAAATAAAATTTGGAACAAAAAATATGATTATATTTTATTTTGTTTTCATGATATACATTCATGACTATATTTATCGTGTGCAAATCTTAAACCAAACAAATCATATGTTCGCCAGCAATCTAAGGCCTCCATTTTATTTTATTTTTGTAAGACACCCATTTATCTCTTCAAATTAACACCAAAAAGCTAAAAATTCATCAAATCGATCATATGCCACTACTGACATTATTAATCAGTATGTTAATTATATACTAAGAAAAAAAATACTCCAAAACTAAGAAAGCACCATATCATAAGCCATAAAGTGAGGAAATACTACTAAAATATACTACTTCCTCTTACCGTCTAACTAAAAATGAGTATCGTCTGCGGTTACTCACGACATAAAAAAAAAAGTACCGTAATTTTGACAAGAAAAAATAGATATTATTATTGAATCTATAATTTAATTAGATGGTAAATGATTGAAAGTTAAAATTTGTGAGATTTCACTTTTTGTTCCTTAAGAATATATGATTCAAACACGTGAAGTCTCAATTTCTTTTTTCATGTGTTATTTTTCAACTTTTTGATCGCAAGTTTTATTTTTTTACTTTTTTTTAATCACAATACTAATACTTTTGAGATTAAAATGTCATTTTTTCCTGAAATTTGGGACTAAAAAGGTCAAAATAAAAATAAAATTTGAAACAAAAGATATAATTATATTTTATTTTAATTTGTTTTCATGATATACATTTATGATTTTCTATATATATTTATGATTATATTTATTTTGTACAAATCTTATACCAAACAAATCATCTATTCGCCAGCATTCTGAGGTAGGCCTCGATTTGTTGTTTTATTTTGTAAGACGACCATTTAATCTCATCAAATTAACACTAAAATCTAGAAAAACAACAAGAAATTAAAGCTAAAAAATCATCAAATCAAATCACATGCCACTACTGACATTATTAATCAGCATGTTAATTATATATTAAGAAAAAAGATATACTCCAAAACTAAGAAATCATCTATCATAAGCCATAAAGTAATGACATTATTAACATTCCTGCTATTTTTTCCAATCAAAAAAGAAAAAATTTAATTTCGGGTAAAGTTATTATTCGGTGAAAATCCCTTCTTGCAAAATCAAATTCAATACGATCGTTTTCCCTTCTTAAATTAAAAGCTGTCACAACGATCAATTCTTGCAGAGATGCAGCATTCTTGATGATGTAAGAAGCAAGTTCCAATTCCGATCGACTTCCTAAATATCCAATAATTTCCACCTCTTTCAATTTTGGAGACAATTTCTTGTGCTTGAAACCATATGTATTTGATGCCAATTCATGATATATCTTTGATGCCTCTCCTTTTTTGAGGCCCGACATTTTATCAACGGACTCCCTCCACGTGAACTGCAATACAAAAATTCGTGTCAGACCGTCAAATGATGCCCATATCAAGATCCAATCCCGTCAGTAATTTGATCGGATACAACTAGCTACTACATACCTCTATCTTAAGTTTTTCTAATGAACGACATGATTCGATCAAAGGATGGACTAGATAAACACAATTGGGCTCCTTACTCATAATAAGTGCCAACTCTAGCTGTTTTACATTTGGAAATTCAAACATTTCGTAGTCCATTACCTGCAAAAATCACATACATGTATAATTTGATTATTTATATATATATATATATATATGTGCAATGTGTTGTGTAGATTAATTTAAGAAGAAAATCTTAATTACCGGGAAGAGAGTAGTGGAGAGGTTGAGTAATTGTAGTTGATCACGTATGCAAGATGGCATTCTAGCAAAGAGCTTATTTGCAAGGTCATCATAATATTCTATATAACCGAGTTTAATAAAATTCGGAATATTACTAAGCTGCAAGGCACACCCTATACGTACTTCATACAACTTCAAAGAAACGAGGTTGATCACGTCGCGGATCTCAATGGATTCAAGTTTCCAAGCACAGGATATATCTAAATGCTTCAATTTTGGATGACCAATGATTTTGACATTTTTCAAGTACTTATTATAAGTGCACTTATCATAAGAGCACTTAATAGACAGAGATTCGAGAGCAAGAGAATTGGAGAGTAGAAGCTCAAAGTCTTGGTCATTCACAATAACATTAGACAGAGACAATTGTACAAGGCATTTGAGGCCTGCAGGTAATAATCGAATAATATTCAAATTTGAAGCAAGTCGAAGAAAGCAATCGTGAGATGTACCACGATTCCTAATGTCGATGGTTTCAGCTTCCTTAGTCAATGCAAACTCGAGGCACTTGTCCAAACTAGCATTGTTCGTGTCAACCTTCAACGCTTTTACCCGAGCCCCTCTATGTGAATCCAAGACACGGTCGACGACTGTGTTGACGTAATTTTGAAAACTCGTCTCTCCCGAGAAATTAGATGGTGGCGGGAAATCGAGATGAGTGACGTAGGTATGGAGATATCGCCAACGAGTTGAAAGGATGCTAGTGGCGGTAGCTTCTCGTATCGTAAGCCTACTTATTACAGATATCAAAATATCATCCGACAATTGGCCGATTCTATCTTCATCGTTCTGTTACATTAACACATATACGTGCATATTAATTATCACATTATTTTGAGTATACTAATTAATCAAGCATTGAGTACGCAGTAAATAATAATCCTCACCTCATGCAGATTGTGACTACTTTTCTTCATACCTCCCTATATTAATTCCTAAAAACAGCACAAAGATCAGAATAAATCAAGGAAACGCAAAGCAATTATCGCATCCATCCAATTTTTCAGAATTTTATAAATAAACAGAGAAATAATAAAAGAGACCAAAAAGAAAAAAGAAATAATAGATACCTTTGTGGCGGTATAGAATCAAACCCGAACACAAGTTTTTCTGTTTTTGTATTGTATTTATAATAGGGTTGTGTTAATAACAAATTGATTAAGGAAAGAAGAGGGATGAAGCAGGTTTCTGCACGCCACAAATTAATTAACTGAAGTTTTTTTAAGGACTAATTAATAATTTAACTTAATTTATTGAACACGTATTGATTCTTGAATCTTAGTGGGTCCCTTTCATGTATATTTCTACTAGAGCGGTAAAAATCGGCCCAGCCCGACTCAGCCCAATTTTGGATCCGGGCTGGGCTATAATTTTATAGGCTGATTTGATTCGGCCTGGCCCGAAAAAAATGGCCCAGTGAGAAAACTGGAATTTACCCTTAGGTCCACGGTGGCCCGACTCGGCTGAATTTCGTGCAAGGCTGGGCCCATATTTTTTAGGCCCGATGACCCGAAATTTTTTTTTTGCCCGACCCATTAGACAACTATAATTTCTACCAACCGTTATTTATTTATTTTTAATTACGTTCAAGTTCAAATATATTAATTAGCTAATTACATATTACCAATTCTATTCGGATAAAATCCCCTACAACAGTTCATGCTACATGATTAAATTTATTAATTTTTTTCCATTTTGTTATTCAATTTCATTTTTTTTAATAATTCATTTATTAAAATACATGAACTTTGAACCGATTGGTTTCACCCATGATTCAAAAAATGTAGTTCTAGCTAATTACATAAATTTAAAATATTTTACAATTACAACATGATTTTACATTTCCCACCAATCGAAACGGACGTGGCAGAAATCACATACACCGTACGCGTGGCCAAAATCAATCCGATGTGGCAACCACATCTATAATTAACAAAATTTTGGTATGAAATTGATTTTTTTTTCAATTGAATAGGTTAAAATATTTAATTTTGGTATGCATTCCCAAAATTTAATAAACACCACCATCACCATCACCATCACCATCAACTACGCCATACATTCAAAACACAATAGAAATTTCTATATATAATTTATTCAATTTCACTTGTTTCATCTCATGTTAAGTCTAATCTCAATATATTTGATTAATATTATCTTTATAAAACTAGAAAAAAAATTATCACAAATATTTTAATTTAATTAAATTTAAATTGTGTAAAAAATCAAAATCGATTCAATGTTAATGTATCTTAAGGTAGTTTGGTGTTCACACATATGTATGTGTGCACAATATGTTATACATAAAAATGTTAAGTTTATGTTATTAGAGTTACGTTTTTTAATTCATATAAAAAAACTAAAAAAATTATAAAATTTTAAGGTAATTATCAACCTCAAATAAAAGATGTGAAAATCTCTCTCTCTAATACACAAAGCTCACGGTCACGGCAGAAACCCATACAGCAATCTTCCCTTCCCTATTCATCACCGTTTTCCGTCGCCGCCGCCGCTACTACGGCCCTTTTCTTCCTTTTTCCCCTCTACATTCTTAACACTGCGTATTTACATGTAAAGTTGTCGTGTGTGCGAGTTTGAATTTGAGAGTATTAATTAAACTGAAGAAGAGAGTTTAGCTGGGAGAGAAATTTTCTGTATATTCAATTATTAAGAAATTGTTACAGAACACTTTGTTTTATAGGAAAGCTTTTAGCAATAAGCTAACTAATCCTACTCTGAGACTGATGTTTAGTCACTTCATTGCCCAAAAAATAACTCACTTTGCCAAGAGTTTTGAGAGCAAACTGGGCATTGAGAAGCTGAATGACTTGAAGAACTTCTTGAGAATTATCACTAGTAAGAAGTATTTCATCAACATATACCAATACCAACAAAATCTCACCCTTTGAATGCTTGTGAAACAAAGAGAAGTCAGAAGTGGATTGTGTGAAGCCAAGAGAGATGAGATAACATCGAAGCCTGTCATACCAAGCTCGAGGAGCCTGCTTCAAACCATAAAGCGATTTCTTTAGTTTGCAGACATGAGATGGTCAGTCTGCATCTTTAAATCTCCATTTAAAAATGCATTATTTACATCTATTTGCTGAATTGACCAATTTCTAGTGGCTGCAAGAGCGAACATTAGACGAATTGTTGAGAACTTTACAACTGGACTGAATGTTTCCATGTAGTCATCAAAACCCCTTGCAACTAAACGGGCTTTAAGTTTATCCAAAGTACCATCAGCCTTGGTTTTCACTTGAAAAACCCATTTGTTGCTGATGAGTTTCTGATCATGAGAAGAAGGAACCAAATCCCAAGTGTGTTGTGCTTGAAGAGCTTGAATTTCAGCTTGCATTGCTGCAAACCAACCAGAATGGGATAGAGAGCCTCCTTCACAGAAGAAGGTTCGGTAAGAGAATCAGTTTGAAGGGAAAAAATCTTGGGTTTAGAAATACCATTCTTAGCTCTAGTAGTCATGTGATGGGAATGATGAGAAGGTGAATCATGAATTTCAGGTGTATTATGTGATGAAAAAGGATGGTCAATTGAAGTGGTAACAGGAGGAGGAGATGATGGAAGAGGAAGAGAAGGAGAAGATAAGGAGAGTGTTGAATATGGAAAGGAAGAGGGGGTAGATGATATATCTGAAGAAGGCTTTGAGAATATCTCAGCATAGGGAAATTCAGTTTCGTTGAAAGCAACAGTGTCAGCAGTATAGATTCTCCCAGTTGAACTCAAACACTTGTAACCTTTATGATGAGCACCATATCCCAAGAAAACACGCTTAGAAGATCGAAACTGTAGTTTATGGTTATTATATGGCTTAAGGTATGGATAATAGGAACAACCAAAAACTTTAAAATGGTAATCTGGATCAGACTGGAACAAAATTTGATAAGGAGATTTATTGTGAATGGTGGAAGATGGTAACCTGTTAATAAGATAAACTGAAGAGTCAAAAGCATCCCACCAATATGAGAGAGGTAAACTGGCTTGAGCAAGAAGAGTAAGCCCAGTATCTACTATATGCTGATGTTTTCTCTCAGCTTTCCCATTTTGTTGGTGGATATGATGAGGACATGAATGTCTAAAGTGGATGCCTGGGCCCTGTAAATGAGATACAAGAGGTCTAAACTCCCCTCCCCAATCAGTTTGAATGGCCATAATTGAGCTAGAGAACCGACACTTAATCATTTGGATAAATCGTTGAATAATGATTGAAGCTTCAGATTTTGTTGTCAAAGGATATATCCAAGTATATCAGGAAAAATCATCAATAAAATGGATGTAGTACCTGAATCCTTTGAAGGATGGAGTATGAGAAGGACCCCAGAGGTCAGAATGAATGAGTTGGAATGGTTGAGTGGTTTTAATGGGTTGGGAAACATGTTGTTTCTGATGTAATTTACCCATCTTGCAAGCAGTACAGAAAGATAATGACTCAGGAGTTGCAATAATCTTTAAATTCTTAGCAACTTGCATCAAGATTTCAGTTCCTGGATGGCCTAACTTCTGATGCCAGATATTCAACTCAGAATCACAGCAACCAACAGCTAAACATGTATTTGTATTGTCAGCAGACATCATTTGTGAATATTGGTTAGCAGACTTGTCCATATTCATTAGACTATCATCACACTCCAGAGCAGAACTATCCAACATACTATAGTCATAGTTTTCTGAGAGCTACTTGGTATCTTCTTTATTACATCTTGTTCATTACTAGTTCTAGGTATGACAGAGGAAAACGAAGCTAAACCTGAACCAAGTGCAGAAGGTTGTGAAGCTTTATTTTGAACCAAGTGGACTCCAATTCCATCCTTTTGTAGCTGAAGTGTAGAGATATCAAGTTGGTAGAGTCCCTTTCTCAGCGTTCCTTTCATCACTACCTTGTGATTGAGTCGATCCTTGACAAAACACATATCATGATGAAATTCAACATACACTCCATTATCCTTAGTAAACTGTGAATTGCTAACCAAATTCTTAGTAATTTCTGGCACATATAGAATGTTGTTGAGGAGTAGAGAAGTGGCATTATGATGTGCTTTGATTTCAGAAGATCCAACAAGAGAAATAAGTAGAACATTACCATTTCCAACAGTCAACTGAGAGGAGACATTGAGATTTCGTAAATCATTCGTGACATGAGTTGTGGCACCACTATCCACAAACCATGGCATTGCACCTTCTTGATCATAAACAGTCCTCCTGTGGATATTCATATGGAGAGTAATCAGTCACATAAGCCTGTGGAGAAGTAGAAGAGGTGTTATCCGTAAAATGCACGTCAAAGCGTTCGAAGCATTGATTTTGGACTCTCTGGAGTAACCTCGACCGCCTCTACCTCGGTTAAAAAAGCCTCTTCCTCCATTTATAGGATATCCAAAACCAATCGGAGATCCCATATTCTTACTAGCAGAGCTTCCATGTTTGTGATATGCAACCTTAGCAGTAGGAAACTCAAACATAGAATGAATTTGACGTCGGATTTCATGTGCTTGCAGTGCGTATTGAACCTCCTGCAGATTCAGAGATTCACTTCGATTAGTAAGATATACCACAACTGCGTCATACTCTCCACCGAAGCCAGCAAGAATATGAAGAGTAAGATCTTCATCCGACACCGGTTGTCCAGCTGCAGCAAGTAGATCTGCTAAACCTCTCATTTTGAAGAAAAAATCCTCAACCGATTGATCGCCTTTTTTCTGTGTTTGCAACTGCAGACGGAGCTGCATAACTCTGGCCTTAGAACTTGATTGAAACAGACTAGCCAATACAATCCACATGTCACGAGATGTCTGGCAACGCGTGACATATCCTAACATCGATTCGCTCATGAGAAATTGATCGCGGCGGATCCAATTTTGGAACACAGGATTGAGGGATCCAGGTGTGGAGGAGGAAGGAAGAAAACTTTGGTGGTGGAAGAAGAGAAGAGTCAATTAGATCTTCAAAACCGTGAGCTCGAAGAGTGGTTAAGATTTGAGCTCTCCAGAAGGTATAGTTTGTGCGATCCAACCGAATTGAAATAGAATGAAAATTTGGTAACACAAATGTCACCGGAGCGGAAGCCATTGAAGAAGAACTGGATCGAAAAATAACAAGATTGAAACAGAAATTGGATCTGTAGAGAAATTGATGATCTGCAATTGAAATGCAGATTTGCGGAGAAATTGATTACCTGCAGTTGTAGAAAAAAATTGGTTGAATCTAGACAGAGAACCGGGCTCGTGGTACCATGTTAAACTGAAGAACAGAGTTTAGTTGAGAGAGATTTTCTGTATATTCAATTAAGAAATTGTTACAGAAGACTTTCTTTTATATGAAAGCTTTTAGCAAATAGACTTGCAAATTTTTGGTTTTGAATGGAATTAAGTTGGAGTTTTAATAGAAGTCATTGTAGCTCTCTTCTACAATATGATTATTATGGACCTTTTGTGAGAATTCCTTTAGATTTAATTTAAATAACTACACTATTAAAGCTTGACCAGCATTTAAAACTACTTAAATAATTTAGACAAAAACAAGAAATCGCAAATAAGATAAATGAGTTGGCCTCGTCAAAACCTCTCAAGGTAAACCCAATAGGAAAACCCTTGAGTAGGAAAAAGAGTGCCATCTCTACTATATCCTTAGCTAACTAAATGAAAAAAAAAAATGGATAAATAAAAAACAAAACAAACTTCACATAACGTATATATCAGTCATCATCTTCGTCATCATATGTGACATTCGCATAATTCTTTGCATGCTCTACCGCGCTCAACCGAAGCCAAATCTCCATTTTAGGGTCAACTATATTTTTTGGCACTTTGAGCTTTCCCGTCCAATTGGGATGCTCCTGCATCAACATTCGAAAATTGTCATTGTCAACGTAGTTGCGTAGTACTATTGTTTCACTTACCAATGATGCCTTTTCCACGGCATCATTCAACTCATTCTCTTTTTCTTCCAATTCTGAAACACCTGCTGTGATATCATCTTTGGCATACATAGCTCTAACTATGCATGTGTGGGACTTTTCCTGTACACATAAATTTAAAAATTAATATATCTAATTAAGAAAAAACTATCAAAATGAGTTTTATGAGTTTTATCAATTTAAGACCAAATTTTATAATGCCTACCAAATCCTCTGCATATATCTTAGGATGAGAATCAGTAAAATCATCATAATTATCACCCATAATGAAAAAAAGATTTTAATATATTAGAATTTAATTGTTTGTTATATAAATAAATATTGGTCGAACCTCTATTTATAATTAAGGGCTCAGACTCTTGAGGACATAGCATGATTACATTTATTTATTTTCACTTCATTATTGATATCAATACATCACAGTATAGTTCTAGGATGTAGTTTTAAAATAATATAGTATATTCTAAAAAATAATCATTTATCGATATCAATGCATCGCACTATAGTTCTAAAATAAATATCATACCTTCTAAAGTATAGTTCTAAAATCTAGAACATTCGAACATTTAGTGTTGCATTCCTTGTTGCACACTTGATTTTTTTTTTTAATCAATTTTTTCTTTGATTTCAATTTATTATGATTTACATTTGTTATTTAAGATTCATCCAACCCAATTAGGGGTTAATATATTTTTTTAGTATTTAATTTTTTTAAATAATCAATTAATGACTAAAATTTAAAAATTAAATACTAAAAAATTATAATGCATTCTAATTAGGTAAGATGCATAATAAAAATAATAAGTGTGAAATTAAACTAAAACATAAGAAATTAAAATAAAAGAAAAAAAATACAAAAATTAAATGTGCAATAAAAAATACAACACTAAATGTGCAATAGATGATTTCAACTGCATCTAGAGAGCTACTATGGTTCTAAACTAAATTCCAAAAGCTTATCAACATATAAAATTAAATTTATAGTTCAGTGAAGATGATATGGTCCGCAAAATCTTTAATTTGAAAAGGGAAACTTATTGATACGTGGATATTCAGATGATATCTCATATCCTAAGTAACACTTGTTATTCCATTATTAATATTTTTTACATTTTCCCTTTTATTTCGACTTTAAGTGATTGTGTTTAGGTTTAATTTTACATTTATTAATTAAAACTAGTTCTATCTAATTAAAATATATTATGATCTTTTGGTGTTCAAGTTTTTAAATAAGCAATTAGTAACTAAAAATTAAATAATAATAGTGTATTTTTTAACAATATAGTGAAAAAAACACAACATTCTTATTTATACAGTAGGAGTAGAAAAAAATCAAAATCAACATAAATAAATAGAGGCAATATGGAAAACTAGCTACGTAGAATTTTTAAAAACTTTTTTAGTCACTATTTTTAAAAAATATTTAATTTATCCACATTTACTATAATTCCCTCATATTAATATTTTCAAAATTAAAGAAAGAAAATAATATCAGAAAAAAAATGGTGTTGCGCAGCCCCGACATGCAACCGACCCTTTTCTCGTCATCCCCTCCCTACGCTCTCTACCCTCCCAAGCCCCGTCATCGGAAACGGCCTTCCCATTCCTCTTTGGTGCTTTCTGCTCGCCGTCATCGAACTACAATGAGAATTCCGCCATGGATGGAAGAAGGGGGTGGGTTGGGTTGGGTTGGGGAAGATGGTTGTCATGGAGAAGAAGATTTGCAGATGTGGTTTGTTTATTTATTTTTTTAATTCTCATTTTTTAGTTTTCAAAAAAAAATTAATTAAGGATAATTTAGTCTAAAGTGGTTAAAATAAATATATTTAAAATAAGTGGCTAAATAATTTTTTTAAAATTTTATATGGCTAAAAAAAACGTTAGCTCTAAATAATATCTACTGGTGTCATCATTTTTGTCCCCGAAATATAATTTGTAAAAATATTATAAAACTATTTTTAGAAATTAAAATGAAAAATATGGACCCACCTCGATCCCGTAAGGGCGGCATCCAACTTTCCAACCATTTTAAGTCTATTACAAGATATACAGACAGGGCTGTAAATGAGTCAAGCTACTCGTGAGATACTCAGAGATCGATTCAAAAAAAACTCGCTCGGATGTGGCTCGGCTCGTAAACGAGGCGAGCTCGAGCCCGCTAAACAAGCTCGAGCTTTTTGTCGAGTCGAGCTCGAGCTTGGGGGTGCTCGGCTCGAGAAGCTCGCGAGCTTACTCGGCTCGTGAAGCTCGCGAGTAGTTAATCGAGCTGTCTCGCGAATAGTTAATCAAGCTGTCTCACGAGTAGTTAATCGAGCAGTCTCGTGAGTAGTTCTCACGAGTAATTACTTGAGTTAGTTCATGATACAACTTTCAAACTATATTCGATTTGAAACTCAAAATATATATATTTTTTTTTCTTTCTAATGTTTTTAAAATAAAATTTCCAATTAATAATAAAATGGAATCAATGGTAATATACATTACTGGCATTAGATTTAAAACTTCTCAATTAATTAAATAAAAACTGTGAAATGAAATAATTTTTCAATTCATTGACAATTTAATATGTGTGCATCGATCAAGGTGGATTAAATAATAAATATAAAATAAAACAATAGTTTTATTTAATACTATATTATCAAAATAAATATTAATATTAACCAAATATTATGAAAAACAATACTTTACATGAAATATTAATTGAAATTAATAATTTTTAATTGATATTAACAAAATCAATTAGTTGATCAAAGTCAATATAAGTTAGTAACAACTAGCAATACTATCGAAATCAATAGTAATATATCATATATACATTGTAAATAGTAATTTATATATTTATATTACTCTATTTTATATATCCAAGAATCGAGATAATATATACTCTAAATATATATATATATATATATATATATATAATCTTTCTTAACTAGATTTTAAATTATTATATCTTCTTAAGTAATAATTAAAAAAAATAACAAAAATCAAGACTAATATTGACAAATTAATATTCTTCATTCTTCAATCCATTAAGAAATAAATATAAAATAAAATTATATTTTTAACTAATATAATGGAAACAATGACTAATATTAACAGAAAATTATACTTAACTGGAATATTAATTGAAATAAATAATACACTATATATATATAATCTATCTTAATTAGATTTTAAATTATTACACCTTAATTAATAATGAAAAAAAAAGAAATAAAAAAATCAAGACTAATATTGACAAATTAATATTCCTCAATCGATTAAGTAATAAAAATAAAATAAATCAAAATGATAATTTTATCTAATATTAAAAATAATGACTAATACTAACAAAAAATATAGTTTACCTGAAATATTAATTGAAATCAATAATTGTAATCTCTCAATTAATATTTTCAAAGTCAAAATTTTAAATTAAGGAGCAATAATAACATTTTTATAAACAAAAGTCAAAATTATTGAATATATCCTACATCCTATATCATATATACATAGTAATTACTAATTAGTAATTAGCAATTTAGCATAGTAGTAGTATTCTATCCTATATTCGAGATAATATTAACACTAACATTATATATATAATCCATCTTAACTAGATTTCAAATTATATCTTAAATAATAATGAAAAAAAAAGAAATAACAAAATCAAGACTAATATTGACAAATTAATATTCCTCAATCAATCAAGTTAGAAATATAAATAAACCAAAATGACAATTTTGTCTAATATAATCAAAATAATGACTAATACTAATAAAAAAAAATATATGACGTATGTTGAATTTTGTTTGAAATAAACCAAAATCATAATTTTGTCTAATATAATCATATTCAACTTTGTCACGTATGTTGAACTTTGTTTGAAATATTTTAGGAATTTTGTTAATATGCGGGGCTATTAGTGTCGATTTTTTTAGTTCCAGATAAACGAGTCGAGCTTAATTTCGAGTCGGACTCGAATATAACATAAACGAGTCGAGTTGGAGTTGAACTCGAATATATCATTAACGAGCCAACTCGAGCTTAATTTCGAGTCGGACTCGAGTCGAGTAATCGAGCTCGAGCTCGAGCTCGAGTCGAGTGTTCGAGCTCAAACTCGAGTCGTGTATCGAGCTCGAGCTCGAGTTATGCTCGAATAACAGTTAAACGAGCCGAGCTCGAGTACAAATTTTTCTTCTCGAGCCGAGCTCGAGCTCGAGTATAAAGCTCGAGTCGAACTCGAGCTCGAGCTCAGTGATACTCGACTCGACTCGGCTCGTTTACAACCCTAATACAGTCATATTCAAGGTCAGTTTACAATATCATTTGAATTTAGTTTTACTTGTATATAAGATTATTTTTACCGATTTATTTGTATTATACACATGAGAAGATGATGAAGATGCACCCCATAAATTTTCGGAAAATAACTCTCCATAATCTACATTAAAAAAATATAAAAATAATAACATGGAATCACAATTTGCAATTAATATAAATTTAGAATGAATTTAATTCTATAAAGATTGTAATATTAAAATACATAATTTAATGGGATGTGTCTTGAAAAACCCCGACATGAAGTACACATGAAATTTCTTGTTACATTTTGTGTTGCATTTTCAGATTATGAGTTTTTCTTGTATTTTTTCTTCAATTTTATTTTAATGTAATTTATTTTAATTTTATGATTGTTTCTTAGTGTCCACCCACACAATTAGAATTATAAGTATTTTTTAATATTTAATTTTCAGTTTTCAATTGATAATTCGTTATTATGGTTGATTTTTTTCAAAATGTTTTATAATTTTTAATTCATTTTTTGTTGATAAATGTTGAGTATGATTATTTATGTTATAATTAATTTTAATTTTATAATAAATATTATTAAAATTATAAATTTGATAGTAAAACACGAAAAAATACAACATAAAATTTCAACCAGACTAAGTAGGTCAGTTATGATATGTTTGAGCTCTTTTTTCGTTTTTGCTTGGATAAATTACACTTTAATACTTACATTTTGAGCACTTTTTAAAAAATGACACACTTTTTCAAAATTAACAAAATAATGCTCACTCTTTGAAAAACATTGCAAATGTAACATTTAATCAATTTTACGGTCTAAAAATCTATGTAATTTATTATACTTAATATTCCTATTTTCCCAATCATATAGAAAATATTCATCCAATCAATAAATATTAAATTACAATGAATTATATATGGTTTTCAAACCGAAAAATTGATTAAATGTTAGATTTGTAAATTTTTTGAAAAAATGGGTACTCTAAATTGAAAAAGTGGACCGTTTTTAAAAAAAATATCTAAAATGTAGATATAAAAGTATGATTTACCCATAGGTCATTGTACTATTTTTATTTTTATTTTCAATAAGTCCTTATACTTATATATTTTATCTCAAAAGTTCATTTTTTTAAAAGATTTATTTAAAACACCAATATCAATATCAACTATTAAAAGAGAACTTATTTAAATTTTAAACACAAGAAGTGTACAACGAGAATCGTCAATAGTATAGCAACCTAATATAATAATTAAAATCACTGATACAGATTGTTAATTAATTTATATAAATGGCATACAATAATAACAAAGAGATATATTAAACTTGGCAAAACGCGATAGAAAATATGTGAAAGAAGATTAGAGCTATAAAATTAAACTATTAGAAAATTCAAATTAAATTAAATTAAATTTAGTTAAAATTGGCGACATTTTCCAAGTAGCTATAAGGGAAATAATTTTATTACATGAAAAATGTTAATGGAATGATTAATTTATTCTCTACCTACACAATTTCTTTATACTTTTTTTTGGTACATTTTGAATTTGAAATAGCGAAATTTACTTTAACATTTTTACTTCAAAAGATTTTTAGGAGAATTGTTTAATAAAATAAGTTTTTTTTAGCAAAAATAAAATAAGTTTTTTAAATAATAATACTTGATGGTTTAAGTAAATTTGTTAACTATTGGGATCAAATATAGAAGTACAGGGATGTAAACAAAAAATAGTACAAGGAACTAAAAATCATTTTGCCAAGGTACACAGACCTATTAAATTGGAAAAACTGTATAAAGAGTTAATGAAACAAAATACAAAAGTATAGCAACCTAAACATACATTTTGCCTATTTAATAATAGGGCCATCTCTCTCTATTTGCCCAAACATGAGGTCCCAAATGTTCAATTTCAACTAATTTGGCAGAGTTAATGCCCTGAGCCTTATTTGCTTGAAGAAAGGAAATGTAGTTGTTTTTTGCCATAGTAGATACCTGGGGGCAAAGATACACTGTGCCGGAGAAAGTCGGTAAAACCTCTCGGATAAACTCCAACTCCACATCCTTCTTCACATAACATTCTTCCATCGCTGACATCTTTTCCCGACGCTCTTCATACTCTCGATGTAGCTTCTCTAACTCTGATCGTGCATCGTGCATCGCCCGAAACTTCCTTCTCAGGTTTTTGAAAGCCGCTTTGGGAGCAACGTAAGCTGCCCACTCTGCCAACCTAAATATTTTTCCAAACATAAGGTAAGTATACGGATATCAGTTAATAAGTGGTCGATGAGTGTGTATAGAAATTATTAATGTACCCTCTGCGATGTTCTTCTGGAATTGATTCTAAGACTTTATTTGCCCGTTCCATGTCATAAGCCATCACAAGACTCCTAAACTCCATAACACTCAGGGGCAATGTATATCCCACAAGCCTGCAACATACATTCAAATGCCATTTTAAGATATGATTAAAATTAAACAAGCGTCTCTTCCCCTCGCATTACCAAGACAGAGGTACTCACTTATATTCTTTGTCAAGGAGACAAACACGACTCTGGCTAGCAAGATATCCGAGCAGGAAGATAGAGGAACTCACTTATATTCTTTGTCAAGGAGACAGACACGACTCTGGCTAGCAAGATATCCGAGCAGGTACATGGGTCGGTCTAATTCTAAACGACACATTGTTGTCACCTAAAACATCACATACCACAACATTACTTCCTCATGTTCTGGATATAACATCAAAGTTTGTAATAAGATTACATATGGAGACATAAGTCCTACCTCACCACCTATGCAGTAGTTGAGTCTCTGGGAAGAGTTATTGTAAATGAAACAATCCCCAACCCAAAGTCCAGTCCATACTCGTTCTTTAATTTCATAAAGAAGCTGAAAAGCATCTCCAACACCCCCTTCTTCTGCTGGTCTATTTGCATCTAGATGTTTAGTTACAATCTCACGCTGCAACATGTAAAGGCCAATTCAATTACTAACACACTTGCCCAAATAGAACACTAGTGTACATTCATGATATTTATAATATAAATGAATGCCTTACTGCGTATTTAAGTATGTAGAATGATGTATCACTGGCAATGGTCACCAAATCATGGCTGTCAGCCCAGTAGAGATTCTGGAATATATTACCAAGAAACAGACCCAAAGAAACATAACCTATATGGCCAAAACAGTATGATATGTACCAAGTACCTTAATATGCAATTTTCTTACTTCAACATTGACAGTAATTTTCCATATCAACGTGCAGTCACCTAAATTAGCCATATCAACCGTATCATCATCAGTTTCATAACCAGCAAAATCAGCCACATAACACAAATCAGCCCAATCATAGAAATGAATATTATCATTCGAACACATTGCCAATAAATTGCCCCCATATATGTGCTCAACAGAAAAGGTGGGCCGGATGCTTTTCTTCCTCTGAAATAAAACCATTGGAATCGTTAATGAATGATAAACATATATTAATCATTTTCTTTATTCAGAAGAACCATGCACCATAGCAATGCTAAGATCAGAACTGTAATAAAACTAAATGCAAAACTTAACAAAGAGCATAAAGAGGCACAAACAATGTAAAACAAGATACTACAAATGGTATCTACTTAAAATTCCAATATTACTAGAACAGAACTGTAACACAAAAAGGATAAATAAAGTCAGATCCCCAACCTTGAAAGTTTTGGAGAAAATCGTAATCTTTGATGTACTTTCTCTAATTGCACAATGTCCTTCCGTTGACCAAACAAATTCCAGTGCTGGGCCAAATTGTTTCCATCCCCCAGAAGGTGTGTGTATTGCGTATGAACCATTTCCACATACACAATAGAACTCACCATTAGGATGATGCGTTAAGCTCTGCCAGATAAGAAACAAGGAGAGGGAGGACAAGCTAATAATATGTCAACCTTAAAAGTAAAAAACTTAATCATTTCAACCAGCATTGTTCTCAAATAAGCAACATAGAGATTTTGAGGTGTCGCTATCAATTTATCATGTAAGCAAATAGCCTAAAGCTTCTAAAGTAAATTCCAGTTCATTCTCAAATGATGTAAAGCAAACACCATTAATCATGGATAATCTAATGACAAATCATACGCCATAAACCAACTAAAGATGACAAGTATGAACCAAAAAAATTGTCTATACAATTAGGTAGCATATTCTGAACAGAAGCATCACAAGGATTCTCACACACAATCCCACTTAAATACTTAAAGCAACATGTTCATATTAGTGAAAGAAAACCTGAATATAAGGACGGCTAGTTCCAAATTCCTCAACTGTCAAAGGCAGGCTGTCTCCATCAACAACCTGGGGAAAGTTGATCAGAAAACTGCAATTGTCTTTCAATAGTGTTTTTAAGTTTAAAAAAATACATACCTCATAATCCGCCCCAACACTCTTGATATTGACAGTCTCCATTTTCTTATGCCTGGCCCAAATTATTTTCCCTTCACTGTCCATACTAGCAAAAGGCACCTCACTACTAAGTTTTACCATGATTGTCCCTTTATCATAACCGATTATGACCCTGTGCAATGAAAGTAATTTGGATGTCCTCTCCAAATAAAAGAGACACACATATAAACATTTAATCTTCAAAGAATTCTCTACAGTTCAAAATTTGCAAATCTAAATTGGGCAAGATACCTTGAGGAAAACCCATCCACTACTATACAGTTCACTCACACTACTCTTAGCAGAAACCACTATTAAATTTATTTCCAAGAATGTCAAACAATGTGGAACTTGGGACTTTTAGAAATATTGAAGAATCAGAAAATAGATTAGACAGCCTCCAATCACTAAATCCAATCAACTGCAGTAGGACTTACCTCAGCAAACTTTTTATGTAGCTGACTGCCCAAACACTTTCTGGGCCATAATTCAGAGTGTATTCAAGTCTGCAAATTGACACATAAGTGAGGCATCTTATGCACGGAAGATGGAAAGAGAAAAGTGGGAAAAAAGACGAGTTCATGATGGTTAGTTCATACAAAAAAGAGGGATGTGTAACATATTCTGCAGGGGCAATGATGGTTTATTAACATTTTCAGATCACTAGATGCATATATGCTTTTTCAGGCTTTCCAATCTGATATGGCACATGTGGAATTGTAAATTGTAACTAAATCCACTTTAGATATCACAAAAAATGATATAATTCTAGCAAGAATAAATATAAATCCAAGAGGTTTGGGATTTTACATAAAAGTTCAAGAATAGTGATTCCAGAAGTCAATTCCTCCTATACATCCCCCCACACACACACGCGCAAATGATGTTACATTAATTGCAATATTTAATAATTGATACTCCAAGAAACCTAAATTTAAGAAAACAGTAATGACATGCGGACAGTAAGACATGATAGTTTAGAATTAAGAACTCAACAGGAAACAAGTAAAATAGGGCAAGTGTAAGTATATAACCATCTTTAGCACAAAACTCACCTGTAACTGGCTGCATGCCAAATGCGTACGTTACCATCATCAGAACCGGTTATAATAATAGGAAATCCAGGAAGGAAGCAAACTGCAGACACATTGTGTGTGTGGCCTTCTAATGTTTGCACACAGCTCTTTGTCTCGTAATCCCATACCTATTTGCAAGTTTCAAATATATTTTAAATTCGTCAATTGAAGCTCCACGCTCCATAAGGATAAAGGTAGAACAATGCACAAACCTTGGCAGTGTAATCATCAGAGCCACTAACTAGATATTGTGTATAACCACCTTTGACATAATCTACACAATTAACTCCTTTGAGATGACCATCCAGTGTAAAGTCTGGATCAGGAGAGCCAAGATTCCAAATCTATAAAATCAATATTACAAGCTTATCATGCCATGTCAAGTTTGCAGAAACCAGTGTAACGTTTGGATCAGGACAGCCAAGATTCAAAATATATAAAATCAATATTATGAGCTTATCATGCCATGTCAAGTTTGCAGAAACCCCCTCCCCTCACTTCCCACGATAACAAAAATAACAACTAATATGCGGACAATTCCATTCATACCTTAATAGTGTCGTCAAGTGAAGCACTTGCAAACGTATGGGTATCTCTTGGGTTAAAAGTCACTTGCATTACACAATTTGAATGACCCTTGAAAGTCCGAATGCACAACCACCCATTCTCCCAGTCCCAAAGCTTTATTAGCATATCATCTGAGGATGACAGCACATAGGGAAGAGTAGGATGAACAGCCACACACCTAATACCATTTGTATGGGCCTCAAACTCTTTTGTCATATCCATGGTACTGTAATTGTACACGTGAATGACTTTATCATCAGCGCCAGCAACAACCCACTGCTTTCGTGCAATAAACTTTGCAGACCTGACTGCAAGATAATGCAATAGGAACTAATATAAACATATTTGTCATCACAATAAAGGTTTTCTAGTATCCAAAGGGAAAAAAAATCCTTCTAATCATGTACCTGGTAGCCCTGTAACCTTAACAGATCCAACCAATGTCTGCAGCAGTAGAAATTAAGTTTCAGAACATAGTTCAAAGTATGAATGAGAAATAATATTCGAAAGCTAGTTACATAAGTGTGTAGGAACTTCACATCCCTTCTCAAATGATTCTTCCTGAAAATGCACATCTATGTTATCATATTACAAACATAAGCATATTTTAGATTCTTGGTTCTCAGATAAACCAGCTTCTTAAAGTTGAATGCCATAGATCTTAATAAGGCAACTAGTAGATAAAATATACCATGAAAATTCACCCACGAGTGCGGGCACATAAACAAGGAAAGTACAGGACCGTCTCATGTGACACAGCACTAAGAAGCCTATTTTTTATGTGGAGACAGGGGATAAGATGATTGTTCTTTCAAAACACCAAATGAAATCAATATGATTAACACAATTTGAAAATCTCAGATCATGGAAATAAAGTCAACCTCATTTGCAGCAAACTTATGTAAAAAATAATTCCTCAACTGGATGAGAATGTCATGCAATCTGACAAGTTGTTTAAACTTTGAAACCTTATTTTATTCTGAAGTTTACAAAGAATACCAACCAGTGATCCTATCCCCATACCTGAGTGGAGTAATTCCAAATGCAAACAGTCCCTGAATTCAAACTTGTCAATATCCTGTAAAGCACGCGAAATGTGAATAATTAAAATTTAATGATAACTAATGTGGAGGGATGAAGAAACAGATCTATTTACATCATCCCATATATAATTTAGTAAGACATATAGCCGATCCCAGAACAGCAAACAACTCAATCAATGTGTTAAGCATCACTCTATTGCATAGATTCAGTAAACTGACAAATATACCAATACCTAGAAGTTGATTAATAACTAATCACAAAGAGCTGCATCAGTTTATCTCTCTTACATTTATAACTAGGAAAAATCTGGTAGTATGTTAAAAGTTAACTTTTATCATGAATTAGTTCAGTATTGCTAATTGAAAATGCAAAGGCAACTACTAGAACTAATTAGTTGATCGAGCAGAAACATACCATGGCTCTGCTGGATGTTCATCCACGGAATACACTCTTTCTGATAGTAGTGTAAATTCCTCCTGATAAATCAATTAAAATAGATGGAAAAAAAAAGTAAGCTAATCACACTTATTTCTATGCAGACAATGAAAAAATCACACGCACTATCTAAATTGAAATGGTTTTGGTACCTTGATTTCTAACTTGAGCTGCTGCGCCTAAATTCAGAATAATAAACAAACAAAAAAATAGAGTCAGTATAACATCAGCCCAGGCGAAAACAAATCCAAGGAAATTACAACTCTACCGCTCAAAATCAAAGCAGTCCAAATGTCGACTCTCATCCCAAATATTACCGGCAAAATCAATCGGAACACAAGCTAAATAACATCAATTCGAGTCTCATCCCAAATATTACCGGCAAAATCCATCCGAACACAAGCTAAATAACATCAATTCGAGTCTCATCCCAAATATTACCGGCAAAATCAATCGGAACACAAGCTAAATAACATCAATTCGTCTAACAGAAACTCACCATTAACGGGAAAGTCCAAAGGGTGAGATTTCCGAAGGAAGAGTGAATCTATCTACTATATCTATCTATAATATATAATAACATAATCTATATCTATATCTATATCTATATATTTATTATAACCGACTCCTGGCAACATCTTTTCCCGCCCATTTCATAAGGGAGTTTAATTTATAAACTAGTATACCACGATGCACAGGGGATGTTATTAAAAAAAAATTATGTACAATAATAAAATTATATTCAGTCATGAATTTCGCATATAAATATATGAATTATATCATGGCGGCCGCCCAGATGGTCTCGACATCGATTAATCGGTCAATTAGGCACGAATATTTTTTTTCAATTTTTTAAAATACTTTTGTTCAAAATATAATTAGATAAAATTTTTGAGGTTTCCATCCTTTTTATACAACAACCTACATTCCAATGTTTCAATCTACAACCAATGTGGGATGTAGGAAAATTAGAAAAAGTTGCGGAATTAATTTGAGATTTCGATTTAAGATTACACACTTTTTTATACAACCCACATCCCAATATTTCAATCTACAACCGATGAGAGACGTAGGGTAAGTGAAAACTTAATATGATAAATAGCAATATGTAATAATCTATTATAAAAAATAAAAATAAAAATAAAAATACTTAGGCGAAAACAATCTAAATGGAATTTGATATGTTATTATATGTAACTTTATGAACCCACTTGTGGAGAAAGAAAACATCATAGTTCCGATGATTGATATTTAACTTTAGAACTTCGTAGATCTACGCGCACGCGCACGAATGAGGAATGATAGAAAAAAAAAATATTTGTTTATTGAAAAAATCAAATACATTATCTTTAAAGATTTTAATTCATTAAGAGATTTTGGATGTGGATGTTGATTTTTTAAATATATTAATTATTATATTTAATTCAATCGTAATTCAAAAATATTTAATTTCTAAAAATTTAAAATGTATCGTATTAAATTGATAAAATCAAATATCAAATATTATACTTGATCTCAATTTTCAGAGATCATTGTTGCCTCACAATTCATAATTTGTTCATATACAATATTATTTCTTTGTTCTTCAATGTGAGATAAATTTTGGTTTAAAATTAAAATATATATGTTTTAACTATTTAAAACATCTTTAAAGTAGAAACTTTATATATGATGACTTGAAAATCTTAAAATTATCTAACACTAAGGCAATGTTTGGTAGCCTAGATAAAGGCATATATACTAAGATTGCTACGCCAGAAACTGTAACCGAGGGGGGGCGTCGGATACATTATCCAGCCGAATCAGTAAATTACACCCCGAGCCTCGCGTTAGGACATGGCCTCGCGTGAACGAGCAATGGCTACCAAACACACGGTTCTTGCTGGATACCTTTACTAATATGCCTTTATTCAGGCTACCAAACATTGCCTAAAATGATAAGATCAAATACATTTCGAGTTTTGACCATTCAAAATTTAAATATATTTTATTTAAAAATTCGTATGCAGATCTTGATTTTTTAAAATATATTTAATTAATGGGTGTTTCTAAATACACCACTAAATTTTCTTTATACACCACTATTAAATTTAATTCAAAAATAAATAATTATTAATTCACATAAATATCATTTTTAATTTTAAAAATTACTTAAAAAATAAATAAAATAAAAATAAATAACCCCATTCTTCTCACCCCAGTGACCCTAGCAGTCGCATTACCCCCACAATTGCTCTCTCTTTTCCCTCCATTTAGGCTAATCTCCATTTCTCTCCTCTTCTTCCATATTTTTTCTTTGTAAGAGTTGTCTATATATGAAACTAAATGTGTGTATTGATGTCATATATTTTTTAGGCTAACAAATTGATTTCGCTAACTTCTCCAATCATAGGATTTGTCGCATAAATGTTTGAAGAAATACATATATTTGATTGAGAGGTTGAAATTTGGAACATGGTGTTGACGATAATACTTTAAAATCTGGTGACGTTGAAAAATTTGTCAGAATATTTTATAAATCTCAAAAAGGATTGTGTCAAAGTTTGAACACTGTGTTGACGGCAACTACATCCTTCTCTATTTTATTTTGAAAAATAAATTAATTATTGGGGAAGAAAAGCGAATGTGGCGGGTCAGGAAGAAAGGTGACGGCGACGGAGGGCGGCAGGTCTATAGTATGGAGGGAAAAGAGTGAGGGTGGAGAATAATTTTTATTTTATTTTCTTTTGAATTATTTTTTTTAATTTATTCTCATAGTGAAATGATAGAAATGACTTTTATCGTGGTGTGTAAAGATAAAATGTGAAAATATGAAATAGATGTGTGATGTATAAAGAAAAAAAAAGTGGTGTATATAGAAACACTCTTAATCAATTAAAGAGTAGAAAATTTAAATCAATATTTTTAAAAAAATTCATTTGAACTATTTAATATATATAATTTAATTCAAATCTATAAATTTAAAATATATTTAATATTTAATATTAAAATGATAATATCAAATATCTAAATATTACATTTGATCTCAACTTAGAGATCAACAAATGTGGAAATATCATTGTTGGGACTCATACTTTATAATTTGTTCATGCATAACAATATTTGTAAGTTTTTTTATGTGAGATGATTTTTGTTTGAAAAACTAAAAGTATAAGCTTTAATTATTTAATATATATATATATATACATATACATGTATATATATATAATATATTCATGACATAAATATATTTAATAATTAATTGCTAAGTTCAATTAATACATTTAATTCAAAAATTTAAGTAGATTTAATTTTAAATTCTCCATGCGTATCTTGATTAATACATTTAATTTAAAAATTTAAATATATTCAATTGAAATTTTGATGTGGATCTGGAATCATTTTAATATATTTAATCAAGTTAAAATTTTAAAATATTTTTAAATTATTATATTAGAACATTCACTCATAATAGTTAAAAGAATGATAATGAACATAAAATTATGATCCATTGTAAAGAAAAAAATAGATGTTTAGAAAATTCACATATAAATAAACAATTTAAAGACCACATAGTTTATTTCATCTTATGAACAAAATGATTTTTAATAAAAATATAGTATTTTTGCAAAATAAAAATAATAATTTATAATATTGAAAATCTAGTATTGAATGACTATATAATATAGATATTAATTAATTAATAAATATTTTATTTTTATTTATAGAAAGTGCATTTAGGCGGGAAAACTAATTATTACTATTTATAGTGACTATCTTACTTTTAGATATAATATAGATGGTATTATGCAAATTATAATTAATGTCTCTGTACTTAAGAGTTCTTATATTTTTCTTTAATTTATAAATATATATTGACAATTGTCACGATTAATTACTATATATGGTAAAAAAATTGAATTATCATCTATATATTATGATTTTATTAAATAGGATGTGATGGTAATTATATATATATATTATATGTTTATATATAGAAATATATTTATTTTATGCATGATATATAGAATGAAAATACAATATAGTAGAATATATATACACACACGCGTAATTTAAAAATAATTGTTTTAATTTATATTTTTAAAAAGAATATAATGGTACAAAATGAATTTATAATTGTAGTTGAACTCAAAGAGTAGGGTATGTTTTTATGGTCATAAAATATAAGAATTTTCAGAACTTATAAATCTGGATTAGCTTTGTTTCTTTATGCACGTATATTTAAATGAAAAAAATTACTATTTTGTTATCTACTTTTTGCATAGAGCGTAAGTAGTGAAGGGAGATATAATGACACAAAAAAAAAACTGATACTTTAAGATGAATTTGTTTATTTAAATTGTGTTTAAACTATGTGAATTTTTTTTTTGTAAATAGGTGGATTTGTATCACAATTGTGGATAATATTTCTCATTAGAATGATTTTGAGACGAGTCACTATTTGAAAATGTGGAATTGAATTCAAAAAAAAAAAAAAAAACTATAGCAGGTTTGTTGCACTCGCCTTTTATTGGAACTACAATTTGACGAAGCTTAACAATGAAAACATGTTTCACAGCAAGGCATGTTTCGCCTCGACGTTGATGCGTCTATTAATGATGATACTCACTCTTTTGGAGTAGGTGTTGTGGTACGAGATTGGGAAGGGAAAATTCGAGAAGCTTTGGCTGCACCGATTGCTATGTCGAGATCAGTGGTCGATGCTGAGATGAACGTTGTTCTGTATGGTGTGAGCCTTTGCCTACAAGAAGGAATTGTTCCTGTTGTCTACTCAGATTCACTTCTTGCTATTCGACTCCTTAAGGAGACCTCTGCTGAAGAATCTTTTATTAACAAGGAGCTGGCACCTTTAGCTGAGATCATTGACGCTGGAGTTGTGATCGATTTTTATCATATGTGTAGGAAAGCTAATTCTGTAGCGCATAACCTCACTCGATTTGGAGTGTGTTGTGATGGTTTGATTACGTGAAATGCTATGTATCCTTACTGGTTGAGGAACTTAGTTGGATGAATAAAAGTATCCATATTTAGAAAAACACAATGAAAACATATTTCTCTTTGTTCTTTGCTGATAAAATAAATAATAAGTTACCTTAAATTATATTTAACTTCAAGAATGATATTAGCGAAGTTTGGAATTTGTAAAATATGGATTGTACATTTAATTTTTCTAGAATTTATATTTTTATAAAAATGTGATATATTAATATCCAAAAATTATGTATATTTTGCTATAATTAAATTAAAGATAATTAAATAAACATTTAATTGTGTGGCTAATTATTCCACACTATCTAGAAATTCAGTCATCAATTTGGACTCTGAACATAATAACCGTCATTATGGTAATTATATATTATAAGATTGTCATATTAATATTCAAAAATATTATATACATTAATTAATTAAATTGAAAGAAACATATAATTTCATACTATCTCTTTCTTACTTTTATTATATATAGATTGGTTATTCTATTATGCTAATTACACTATTTATATTAATTATATCAAATGCAATTTAATACTCCAAATTTAAAATTCAATGATTATTAAAAATACAATTTAAAATTCAAAATTTGAAATGTAACCCTTTGAGGTGGATCATTCGATGTTTAAAATATTTGCTTGCTATATCCGAATCCATAACTCAAACTGTTATGTTAAATTTTATTGAGACTAATGAAGGTTATTATTTTTATATGTTTCATTTTTATATGTTTTATCATTTGATTTTTTTTAACTCAAACTTGAAGTTTGAATAATCCGTTTATATATATTTTTTATCATTTTATTTTTTTATTTTTATTTTTACTATTTTGCTGCAGAGAAATATGGACATTATATCCTTGTGCTTGATTAACACAATAAACTGCATAACTAATATATATTGAAAAGAATAAGGGGGGTGTATTGGATGTGGATTTCGTTGGATTTCATTGGATTTTTAAATGTCTATGGATTTGATAAATCCATAGACTCCACATGGAGTCTCCCAACTCCACGCAGAGTCTGGTGGATTTCGTGTATGGATTTCGGACCGATTTTGAAAGATTTCAATGGATTTCAATGGATTTCAAATCCATCTACCCAGCGCTCGTTGGAATACAACGATCGTGGTGTTTGGAAAAAAATTGAACCCAACGACCGCTGGAAGCCAGCGGTCGCTGGGTGGCGAGCCGAAAGAACCCAGCGATCGCTGGCCTCAACGACCGTTAGGGTACGAGTCGAACAAAGCCAACGACCGCTGGCACCCAGCGGCCGTTGGGAATTAATAGTATAAATGCGCAGAAAGCCCCAAATCGGGCAGAACAGCCCTAAAACTCATTTCATACGCGAAAACGCGAAAAAATACTTCTCAAATCCATCCGCCGCTGCACTCCAGCCACCGCTCCACCGACCGTTGGAAGCCCACGACCTACCACATTCTCAATCATGGTTCGCACGAATAATGCCAACATCGAGGCACACGAAGAAGTCGAAGAGGAGGACCTCACGATGAGGTACGAATGTCCATTTCCTTTAAAAACTGAATGGGAGGGACAACTATTTACAAAATTCAATGAATCTATGGTTACCATGCCTCGTTATCTTGATTGGGATTTGTTGCAAGATTTAAAAATTGTTGCAAAAGTGACGAAGTATTTGAAGGTTTTGGGGTTAGAACATTATGCTAAGCATGTTGATTATTCTGGTTATGGAGACTTGTGCTATGAATTTTTGTCTACTATGTATGTGATTGATGAACACAAGAAGCTTGGGGTTAGGATGAACGGGAGAGACTACCAAATTAGTTTGCCTAGAATGAAAACTGTGTTTGGATTTCCTACTGGTGGGGAACGGGGGAGACCCAATTCGTTTAGTGTGGAAGCGGGTTGGCGTGAGTTGACTGGGTTTGATAATTGGAATAATACGGGTAAGTCGAATGGGTACATTCAAGACCCGGCATTGGCAATTGTGCACAAATTCCTTGCTTACAATGTGTCTGGGAAAGAGCAGGCGAATAAAGTGAACGCAAATGAGGTGTATTTGTTGTGTTGTGCGTTGAGGGGCACAAAAGTTTGCATTTCAAACTTCATTTGGTCGGCTATGAGGCAAATGCAGACTCGTGCAGGCACGCATCCTTTGTTTGCTCCTATTGTGACAGGATTGGCACATAATTTCGGCGTTCTCAGTGCCACGACGGGTTATCAGGAGAGGCATGATGAAATCAGTCCGTATTCGATCGATTTCAGTGAGCTAAAAGGTGCTCAAATTATTAAAGATCGATTCACGTTATTACCTCCTGCTAAGAGGCCATGTGTGAGCAGACACACAAATGATTTGCTTGTCAAGAGTCAAGGTGATTCTGGTGCCGGCCCGTCCACTGGTGGTGATGAAGGTGAAAATGAAGATGAGGAGATGGAGGAAGAGGAGGAGGAAGAGGAAGAGCAACCTGAGCAGCCACCTCATACAATGTCCGGAGATTATTATGGGCGATTCCAAAATGATTTGATGTCATTTCGGGAGCATATCGACGCATCCTTTGGATCACTGAGGCAGCAGATCCACGATGGGTATGAGGCGCATACCCAACAGATGAACGCCCGATTTGATGCGCATACCCAGCAAATGAATGCTCGATTTGACGCGCAGGATGCACAAATTGCATCCTTACAGGCTCAGTGGGATGGTTGGACTGCCTTCTATCCGCCACCACATCCACCACCTGACAATTAATGGTTTGTTTTTTGCATTTCATGGATTATATTTTGATTGTTTGAATAAATGTTTATGTTTACTGTTGGTTTTTGGTTGATCTTTGGTGTTTGTGAATCGTGTAGGTGTGATCGCTCGAGAAAGGCAAATGCCGGAGGCGGAGGACCCAACTGCCATTGTTTGGGTTTTTTTTTTTTTAATTCTGTCGTTGAACTGTAATGTTTTTTACTTTGTTAAACTATGTGTTTTCTATTTTGTTGAACAATATGTTTGTGAACAATGTTTATCTCGATTATGTTTATTTTTCATTTCATTTTACTTCTTTAGTACGATGATTGAATGGTGCATAAAGTGTTAAAAAAGAATACAAATATCAACATAAACATTGTACAATAGAACACATAGCGAAAAAAAAAACCATACTTCAAGCCCAGCGGCCGCTGGGAATGTTTCTGTCCCATATTCCCAGCGCGCGCTGGATCCCAGCGGCCACTGGGCTTGAATTATGGCCGTCCGAGCGGCCGTTGGACTTTATGTTTTTTACACGAATATTTTTTTATCATATGGATTTTCAAGTATTTTTATGTCTACTACATAAGTATGATGATTCATCGAATACACAAGTTGTGGAAGAAAAACACAACAATTATAAAAAAATGTGTTATTCAAATTCGTTATAAAAATTTAACACAATAAGCACAAATTGTTTATAAAATACCAATTATAGTCAATGTTTCATAGTCATTTAAAAAAAATATTACTCAGCATTTTCATCTTCGGTTTCATCATCATTTCCATCACCGTTATACGTGGGCCTCGCTTCCCACATAGCATTGGCAATGCTCATTCTCCATGCATTAGCTTCCGTTCTTTGTTGTAGTTGGCTTTGAGATAGCCATTCCATATTTTCTTCTTCTGGAGGAGGTGGTGGTAAATCTTCATCTCCTTCATCATATTCCACTGGAAATTCATCAGAGCAGCACTCTTTTCGGAGAAAATTGTGTAAACCAGCACAAGCCAAAACTAATTCAGCTTGGATTTGAAATGAGAAGGGAGGTACCGTTTTGAAAATTGTGAATCTAGATTTGAAGACACCAAAAATCCTCTCAATCACATTCCTTAACGATGCATGACGAAGATTGAATAATTCACTTGCATTTCTGGGGTGACGACCTTGACCACCAAAATCTTTTAAATGATATCGAACACCACGTAATGGAGCTAAAAACTGACGTCTATTAGCAAATCCACAATCCACCAGAAAATATTTACCTACAACAAAATAATTTTATTATTATTTGTCAAATAGATGCCTTTACACTATTTAAAAAAAACACACAATTATAAATATGGTACATACCTTGCGGCACCTGAAGGCCATTTGTTCTAGATAATGCATGACTTAAAAGCTTGGAGTCATGTGCTGAACCTTCCCATCCACTTAGCACATACATGAACTGCAAATCAAAGTTGCAAGCTGCCAAAACATTCTGTGATTGCATACCATGACGATTACGAAAACTGCTTACTTCTCGGCCTGTTATCGTTGCCGGAATATGAGTTCCATCTATAGCTCCGATGCAATCCTAAAATAAAGTCAAGATAAGATATAAATAAACAAATAAAACGTTAAAAATACAATACATAATAAATGATACATACCTTAAAAAAAGGCATAAATCTTGTGCTTTCCTGAATTTTAGCTGGGGTCGATATAGACGGCTTAACCATCATGTCTGGTGCTATCATGTTCAATGCCTTTAATACTTTGTTGAAATTTTGACTAGTGGCAAAATGAGAACGATTGAATCTTTGACGAACATTACAATATCTGTCGTTGTGCCCGACAATGATCGAGAATGTTGCCACCATTTCTTCAACACATATGTGTCTTGTATTTTGTAGTGGCGTTTTATCTCTTATGATAGAGCATAACTTCAGAAACACATCAGGATACATTCTATACAACTGTCGAAAACTTTGTGGATCTCCCTCAATCATATCTTTAACAAAATGATATCCAATTCTCGTAATTGGTCGTCGCTGCAAAGAACGTTCAATATGCTGACGCATCATATCAATTTCCCCTAATAGTGTTAACACTGTCTTGACTGTCAATAGCAAGAGCTTAACATTTTCATAGAATTCTGTCTCCTCTTCCTCATCAATTTGTTCTTCCATCTCTTCATTTTCAATTTCTTCTTCCAATATTTCATGATTTTCCATGCTATATAATCAAAACATAATGTTAATTTCGAATAAATCAAACATGTTATATAATCAAAAAACATAATTCATAACATCAAATAAATAATCAACATAAATTCTAACAAGACATCCAAAAAAATACTAATAAATCAACATCAAAGTATGTCAAATATGAAGCAAAATATCCTTATTTCTTAATCTTGTAAGCTATCCACTGAGCTCGTTCCTCAACACTCATCTTCAAAAAACCATCTTTTTGGGACTTCATGACAAGCAAGTCAAATGCCTTAATCCGAGTGTCTGCATCCAAATTTGGGATCTCTTTGATTGCATCTCATGTAGTGTACGATCTTTCTTTTTCTCTTTTCTCCAATTCGCTATCTCTTTTCAGTAAGAGACCGTGAACTTCACCAAACAGTGTTTTCACCTCTTCCATGATCTTTTCACTAGAGCCAGAAGTTGCTTCATACTGAGTTCTACTTCTTTTGGCTTGCTTTGGTCTTTGAGTGGAGCTCTTAGTCACTTCAGGCTGCCCAGAAAGTGGTGTGAAACTAGACG
This sequence comes from Perilla frutescens, assembly GCA_026008535.1. Classification (NCBI taxonomy): domain Eukaryota; kingdom Viridiplantae; phylum Streptophyta; class Magnoliopsida; order Lamiales; family Lamiaceae; genus Perilla; species Perilla frutescens. Next base: position 75,514,444 of record BRKX01000003.1, read on the forward strand.
GCAATTGCTCATCTTGTGATAGTGCGATAAACGCATCATTCTCAGGATCAAACGTTAAATCTTCTATGTGCGCATTTCTATTTTCATCTTCTCCTAATGTATTTTCATCAGTAGCAATTCCCAACCCAATTGAATTTCTTCCGACGGCAACACCATTACCCACCGCAATCCTCAAATCCTCATAATCAGTGGTATCTCCATATCGCAAGTGTGTGTCTTTCGGGTGAGACTATAAAAAAATAAAATCAAAATAATTAATTCACTTTATTAATTAAATAAAAATATTGAATAATAATTTTGTAACCAATATGATACATACCGATAAGTACGCATCCCACACTTCATCTGTAGCCGTGAATTTTTTCATATTGTCGTCATATCCAAAACCAGAACTATACTTCAACAGGTTCGAATAACTGATCCAATGACTCTTAAACCATTTGAGCCGGCTTTGATAATTACTGTAGGTCCTATTACACCTGAGTCTTTCATTAAACACAGTAAGTATTCTTTCTTTCACAGTGGCTTTGCTAAATATGCCACTATTATCACGCCATCCGCGACGCGCACTATCAACCATAAGTTCTAGCAGAAGGTCAGTCTCTTTCTTACTCCAAGGTTCATAAGATGTCCTCTTTTTCGAATCTTGTTGTGAGTCCCCCATGATAATACTAATATAATATGTTGTATACACTATTAATCATCTTATCATTAATAATAACACCATATATACTAGTTTTCTATGATTTAATAATCAGTCAAATTATATCAAAATCAAAAGAGAGTAATTCAAGACAATTAATGAATACACGAGTTAAAAATAATAATCATAATCGAATAGTATGGAGAGTACCTGACGAAGATTGTAGGCGCCGCCGTTAGGGAATAATCGTTGCCGCCGCTGCCGTTCTAATCGTTGCCGCCACTGCCGTTCGTGGAGAAATTGTGGAGGAAAAAAGAGTCCGTGCACGAATATTTATTAGCGGACTATGTCAGGCCCAGCGGTCGCTATACCCAACGGCCGCTGGGATATCACCGCCTTAAACCCAGCGGCCGTTGGAAGCCAGCGGCCGCTGAGGTGCCATCCTCAGCGACTCCAGCGGCCGTTGGGTCGAGCGACCGCTGGGAGTCCCAATTTCGTGTACCCACCGGCCGCTGGGTCACAACGTTCTCTGGATTTTTCAAATCCATCGAAATCTCGTGTCTGGAGGTCGGATTTCATCCTTCATAATTTTCACATGAAATCCATCCGAAATCCAACGAAATCAATGAGTTTTTAAAGTCCGTAGATTGTTGAATACCTCAAAATTTTGCTGAACTTTTAAAAGTCGTGATTGAATACACCAGGATTTCATTGGACTTTTAAAAGTCTGGATTGAATACACCAGAATTTCGTTGGACTTTTAAAAGTCTGGATTGAATACACCTGGATTTAAAAATTCCAATGAAATCCAACGAAATCCACATCCAATACACCCCCCTAAATACTTCATTGCAATAGTTAAATTTAACATTAATAAATATAGCATAACATCTCTAAATAAGGGTTAATTGCATAAATTAACACAATATTTACACTATTTTATAATTTTCGCACAACCTTTAAAAGTTTGCAATTAAATACACAACATTTAATAATTTTGCATTTATAACATCTTTAAAGTTTTCCGACCAAACTCATCCTACGTATTTAATTTTAAATCCATGTCAACAATCCCACGTGCACAATAAATTCATGACAGCAGCCATCTACACAATCCATGACAACAAACCACCAATTGTCTCTCTCTCTTTCGACTCTCTATCCTCGAGCCGACAACAATGGAGGCTTAAGTTGTCTCTCACCAATTGTTATGGGAAATTCTACCCTACTACTCCAACCACCAATACATGATTTAAAAAATATTAAAGTTGTATAAGGGGGCTAATAAAATATTATTATCATGTATTAATTGTTGGGGTAGTACCCCAACCAATAGGATAGAATTTCCCAATTATCAGAATCATAAATTCATGATACCCAACAACAATGGAGGCTTCAGTTTGAGTGGCCCACATTCACCTTTCTAGATAACCCAAACACAAACCGTTAAAGTTTGCGGCAGAAACGACTTCGGTGATGAGTTCTTGAGCGGTGATGGGGTAAATTACCAACAACAAATCTAGCTATGATTATCTTTTGAGAATTTATAGAGAAACTAACCTTCGTTAGGAGAAAACAAAAATTTTAGGTATAAAGTTATCATTTGAGCAATTTGCATCGTCTTATTTTGCATCGATTATGTGAGCCCGAGTCAGAGGAATGATTATCTGGGTTCCCTTACAGTGACAATGTCAACATCCCCCATCTGTTCCACCGTCGAAGTTGGTCCGTTGATGACGCGGTGTTTCTGGATAATCTCGAAGAAGGGGAAGACGGTGGCGGAAATGGGAACAATTTCTAGCGGCCTTCCATGTACTTTGTGCTAGGATTTTGTTTTTGCAAGAATAGGAGCAGTTTTAAGTTCCGGCACACGATAATGGTGACGGTGACACGCAATGTCACCTCTTTGAGAAACATCATCAAATTTGATGAAGATGAACAGAGCCAATCTATTGATGGTGTGACGCGAGACTTGAGCAGATTGAGAAGATAGAGAAGACATCTAAACCATGTCATTCAAGTAACGCCGGAAATAGTGTTACACGTGGAGTTAAACTGGACACATCAGACGAGTTTCATCAGAAAAAATTGGAGATGTTATAATTGCAAAAATGTTAAAAGTGTGTATTTAATTGTAAACTTTTAAATGTTGTGCAAAAATTACAAAATGATGTAAACGTTAGGTTAACTTTTGTAATTAACCCTCTAAATAATAATGTCGTGTTTTGATGATCAAATTTTAAAGTCCACACTAAATGGTTTTAATTTTATATGTTTTGTACCTCACAATTATTTAACTAAGATTATTGAGATTTAATACTATGAGTGACTATCATATTTGATTTCACATTTTTCTTATATTTATCTTGAGAATTAATTGTATTCGCAGTTAGACAAATACCTTTTAAATATAATATTTTAATAAAAAAAATTATATATACTTTAATTATCCGTGCATCGTACGGGAGAATTGCTAGTGTATAATAAAGAGAAAAACACAGAGTGAGTCACTCCCTATCCCGCCCATTTTCAGGGGTGTTTTAGTCAATTCATAATATAATAATTTAATATATTATTTGATGAAATCTAGAAGAATATTAATAATTTCTATATTTGTATTATATATATATATATATCAATATCATAATATGTACCTATAACTAAGTTTATTTAATTAGAGGGAAAGAATGAAGCTAGTGAAAAAGAGTGTAATTTTTTTTGTATGAACGAGCACATTTTAATATAGAGAAGCACCTATGTGCACTTACTATATATATAAGGGTTTATATATATATATATATATAAACATATATATATATATCACTAGTTGACATTCCTTATATATACAAAATGATATTAGCATGATGCCATTAAAATTATAAAAAAAAAATTAAACGATCATTACGTACTAATTAAGGTTGTAAACAAATAAAGCCGCGCATGAGCTACTAAGAGTTTGGCTCGAAAAAAGCTTGTTCTGATTGATCAGCTTGCGAACACGTTTGAGCTCAGACTTAATGGAACATGTTCGAGTGTTATAATAGAAGTTTATATGATTAAGTTTTACATCCTGTGTTAATAGATAATCAACTATTATTATAGTTCCGAAGGTATACATTAGCTAAGAAACTTATAAATTCAAACAATTGAACGTAATAATAAGGAGAATTAAGATTCAATAAAGTTTAGTGTTATAATTGTTAGAAATTTTATTTCTTAGTAGATATAGTGATATATATAGGATTGTTTAATATATGGGGCGAGTTTCTACTTTGTACATATACCTTTATTCGATTATTAGATGCAGGTGTCAAATCCTTAATTTAAAGATTTGACTTTATCTAATGTCCACGTGAATGATCAAGACTTTGACCTTTTGGTCGCCAGTTCTTTTGCTCTTGATTCTCTATCTATTAAGTGCACTTATAAGTACTCGAAAAATGTCAAAATCATTAGTCATCCAAAAATTGAAGCATTTGGGTTGTGCTTGGACACTTAAATCCATTAAGATTCATGATATGATCAACCTCGTTTTTTTGAAGTTATGTGAATTACCAAGTGACTGTATGTTGCAGCCCAATAATATTCTCATTTTTATTAAATTCGATGGTTGAGAATTTCATAGTGACCTTCACAATGAGCTCTTTTCTAGAATGACATCTTGCCTAAGTGATCAACTGCAACTATTCCATAGTGACATATGATTTGATTTGATGGTTTTTTTAGCTTTCTTCTTATTTTTCTAAAAATTAAAAAAATCGAAGTCGGCCTTATATTGCTAGCGAACAAATGATTTATTTTCTATAAGATTGCAAAATCATAAGTGAATATTATGAAAATAAAATAAAATGTAATTATATTTTTTGTTCCAAAATTTATTTTTGACTTTTCTGGTCCCAACTTTAAGAGAAAAACTACATTTTTAATTCAAAAGTGATATTTTTAGTCTCAAAATTATTAGTATATATTGGGATTAAAAATGTCAAAAAATTAAAAAATAAAACTTGCGACCAAAAAGTCAAAAAAATAACACATGAGGCAAAAAAAAAATTAAAAATTTGAGACTACATGTATTTGAATCATAATTCTTAAGGGACAAGAAGTAAAATTTCACAAATTTATACTCCTGAAATTAAATTGTAGATTCGATAATATATATATATATATATATATTGTTAAATTCATGGTACACTCTTTTTTTATGTCGAGGGTAAGCCGTAGTCGCTACCATGGTGCGCAATAGGTAAATTTCGTCCCTGTGTAATAGCCTGTAAACCTATACAGGGGAAGTAAACACACTTGACAGGCCAGGTGTGACAGGCTCACACCTAGTGGTGTTGGTGGTGGAATTCGAACTTCAGATTTTTGACCTCAAGATAACACCACTCCACCATTAAGTCATCCCCAAGGAGATAGTACACTCATTTTTAGTAAGATTGTAAGAGGAAGTAGTATATTTTAATGGTTTCAAATAAAATATATGCCGCATTTAATGATATTTGTAATTATAACACTTTCGAAAAATTCATCTGATGATGAAAAAAAAGGCCAACTATGTTTGACGTGTATGTTGAAGAAAAATGAACAAATGGTTCATTGATTAAGTTAGTTTTAGAACTATTTTTTCAGAAAATACTATAATTATTTTAGAATAATACTAGAACTATAATACCATGCATTGATATCAATAAGTGAGTTATAGAAGTATTTTTAGAATATACTATATTTATTTTAGAACTACAAACTAGAACTATATTGTGATGCATTGATATCAATAAGTGAGTTTTAGAACTGTAGTGTAATGCATTGATATCATGCATGTGCTCAAAGGTTTCGACCATTATAAATAGAGGTTCAACCACTATTCATTTAAGTAACAAACAAATATTAATGCATTTAAGTTTTTTTTTTTCACTATGGGTGACAATCTCAATAAGAAAATACAAAAGGAGTTGGTAGGCATTATAAGATTCGCATCTTAAATGATAAAATTTAAAATGCATTTTGATAATTTTTTTAGTTACATATTTTAATTCTTGAATTTATGTGTACAGGTTGAGGCCAATTCATACATAGTTGATGCCATGACTTCGAGAAGGCAAATTGAAGAAGCTCGTAAAAAAGTAGAAGAAAAACACTTTGATCTTCTCCGCGCTGCGGAAATGGCGTCAACATTAACAGAAATTACACTTCACAACACCGGAGATGTCGACAATCTTCAAGTTCTTCTAGAGCACCGTCCGGATTGGACGGGAACAATCAAAGTAGCTAAAGGCATTAAAGACCTTTCGGGGCGGGAGTGGATTGCGAAAATGGCCGATCATTATGCAAGCATATATCAAAACGTCACATATGATGCTGACGAGGATGGCGAGGATGACTAGGATGAAGAGTGAAGTATTTATAATTTATCTAAAGTTTATTTTCATTTTTATCTTCTTTTTATTAGCTAAAAGATGTAGTGGCTAGGATACGAGCACTCTTTTTCCTACTCGAGGGTTTTTCCCATTGGGTTTACCTAGAGGGGTTTTAATGAGGCTCGGTTCAATAAATAATCTTGTTTGTGATTTGTTTTCGAATGCAATTTTTGTGGTTTTCCTTTTTTTGTTTACATATATATATATATATATATATATATATATACAAACACTTTTTTAATAGTTTATTAATCTTAATTATGATGATAAAAATATGTGTAGCTAAAAAAGTATTCAAAAGGAAGAACTTTCAATTTCTAAGTTAAAGATTATTGATCGTCTCATTACTTGTGTACCTAAGAAATACGTTCTTCATTGCTTATACAAAATGTTAATAATATATATTATTTTTATTTTATTTCATGTTTTAAAATATATCTTCTAATTAACTATCCCCACATTTTGTGCGTGTGAATGAATATATAGAACACTATTATAGATCATGTTTATTTTTATTTCAATCCCACCTATTACGATTTTTCTACCATGCAAAACACACAAAACATGTATGCTAATCAATTCATATTAATTAGGTTTTCCATTAAAACCAATCAAACAAAATACTTTCATTTCGCAAACATATTATATATTATATTACTCTAATAGTCACCCATTCATCACATAAGATCAATAAATTTTTTACGAAAATCAATATGCGACACATAGTAAATTGCACATGAAAATGCTTAAATTAAATCGTGAAACATAAACAAATTACATCCCCTTAAAATTTGGGCCATTTTACATTTTCATATTCGAAAATACAAAATTTCAATGGCTGATCTTCATCTAATCTTCATTGGAGCTAGCCGAGGTAAAAAGCTATTAATTTTTTAAATTTTTTTATATCATAACTGGGAAATGATAAACCCTAAAATACAAAAAAAAAATAAAAATTTAATCATGATAAATTGAAATGAAAAAAATTAAAAAAATTATATATATATCATGTATGTCTGGCACAGGGGATGTAAAGAGAGTGTTACATGGGATCTGAAATCTTCTTTACTGCCTTGGCATCTCCCCAAAGTCATAAATTGATAGTTTTTATTTTTTGCTTATGGCTAAAAATTAAACATTATCAATTTTAATTTTACATATATGTACTTATAAGTCTTATATTTTTTGTTTTAAATTCTATTTTTTTTTATCTCAATTTTCAGAAAAACCGCACTTTTAATCTAAAAGTGATATTTTTAGTCTCAAAAGTGTTAGTATTTGAATTAAAAAGTCAAAACAATTAAGAAAAAACTTAGCAACCAAAATAATCGAAAAAATAACGCATGGGACAAAAACTGTAAAAAAATTTAGGGGTGTTAGAATCATATATATTCTTAATTAAGAGATAAAAGAGTGAATTCCACGAATTTTGACTTTCATTAATGAGATACCCTTGTGATTAATTAAGACAAACACTTGCATGTATCATGATACAAATAACACTATATGAGACGGGTCAGTTAAACCCGCTTTTGATCCAGTCAACGCGGGTCAACCCGTGCTTTGACCCGGTCAACGCGGGTCAACCCATAAAAATAAACTGTTCAAAGTGAGTACCAACCTTCCTATTAAAAAGTATCACAAAACATTCGAAAAGTACCATCTGTATCATTAAAAAGTAAGTGGTCTGCTAGTTATTTTATATAAGTTTATTTAGTTCAAATTCTGATTTTTTTTTTCAGTTTTTATATTATATGTGTTGAGATTAATCTAAAACAATCATCATTCCAAGAATTTGCAAATGAAAGCAAAACACGAGTTCGGTAAAATAAAAAGTACCATGTGGTAAGTAGAAAAGTATCAAGTACGATAAAGAAAGGTATCAACCTGAGATTAATACCAGGTATCAAAAAAATTAAAAAATCGCAAAAAAAAAAATGGGCGCCACGTGCCACGCCCGCGTGGGCCACATGACCGCCTGAAATAGGCAGAAATAACAGTTGTTGCACGCAAGTCCATCTCATTAATTAATTAGATTCGATAATTATATATATTTTTTCTTGTCAAAATCACGGTACTCTTTTTTATACGTAAGACTGTAAGAGGAAGTAGTATATGAGACCTAAAACTCTAATAAATATAAAACTCTATAAATAATTAATTTAAATAACTGAATAATTCTACTTGCCAATATATATATATATATATATATCCTTAATTAATTAATTAATTAATTGTCGTGTTCAATCAGAAACCTGCCTCAACAAAACCCAATTATAAATATAACACAAAATTAACTCAGGCTTGATTCTATGCGCCAAATTAAAGGTTAGATTTCTTTTTCATATATATTATTTCTGTTTATCTGGTAAAATTCTGAAAAATCGATCAACTGCGGTAATTAATTGCTTTGCATGCGTTTACTTGATTTATTCGTATTAATTTGAAAGTTTGGATTTTAATATGTGACTGCTTTTAGGAATATAGGAAGCTATGACGGAAAATAGTCACAATCTGCATAAGGTGAAGATTATATTACTCAATCCCTTGATTATTAATTTTCTTTTTAATCATCATTCAAAAAATTAAATTATGATAATGTGTAGACGAAGTTGTTAATCAATATGCATGTATGTGTGGTAATTAATGTTGCAGAAGGACGAAGATAGAATCGGCGAATTGTCGGATGATATTTTGATATCGATAATAAGTAGGCTTACAATAGGAGAAGCTACCGCCACTAGCATTCTTTCAACTCGTTGGCGATATCTCCATACCTACGTTACCCATCTCGATTTCTCGCCATCTAATTTTTTTCAAAATTATGTCAACACGGCCGTTGATCGTATCTTGGATTCACATAGAGGCAGTCGGGTAAAAGCGTTGAAGGTTAACACGAACAAAGCCACTTTGGACAAGTGTTTCGAGTTTGCATTGGCTAAGGAAGCTGAAATCGTCAAAATAAGGAATATGAATTGCGGTACATGTCACGATTGCTTTCTTCGATTTGCTTCAAATTTGAATATTATTCGATTATTACATGCGGGCCCCAAATGCCTTAGACAATTGTCTTTGTCTAATGTTCCTATGAATGACCAAGACTTTGAGCTTTTGTTCTCCAATTGTCTTGCTCTTGAATCTGTGACTATTAAGTGCTATAATTATAAGTACTTGATAAATGTCAAAATCATTGGCCATCCAAAATTGAAGCATTTAGATCTATCTTGTGCTTGGGAACTTGAATCAATTGAAATCCGCGACGCGAAGAACCTCGTTTCTTTGAAGTTGTTTGAATTACGTAGGGGGTGTGCCTTGCAGCTCAGTAATATTCCGAATTTTATTAACCTCGATTAAAGTGAATGTCATGATGCTCTTACATATATTCTATTTGCAAGAATGCCATCTTGCATACGTGATCAACTACAATTACTCAACCTCTCGATTCATCCCTCACGGGTAATTTTAAGATTTTCTTCTTATCTTAAATTAATCTAGCTACACATTGCATGCATGGATTTGGTTCAAATGGATACTAGTGTTTCGTACAAGAACTAGGAATGTAACGGTACTTATCTAATTTACTACTATTTTACAGCTTAATTACTTCATTGCATTTTAGTGCTATTTTTTAAAAAAAAATTACAGTTTATCTTGTCGTAAGCTATAAAATCATAGTAAATAAACATCACTCCTAGTTCTCACATGAAGCACTCGTACCCATTATAACCCACCCCACATTGCATATATATATATATATATATATATATATATAATCGAATTCTATATATGTTATGATTTTTGCAGTTAATGGGCTACGAGCTGCCGTACATTGAATTTCGAAATGTAAAACATCTAGAGCTGGTGCTTAATATGAGAAATTACTCCTCTGTTTATCTAGGCCATCCTTTGATTGAAGCATGCCGTTCATTGGAAAAACTCAAGATAAAGGTACATAGTAGCTAGTTGTATCCGGTCAAATTACCGACGACACTAGATCTTGATATGGGCATCGTTTGATAGTCTGACATGAATTTTTGTATTGCATGCGACCGACGGGACTAGATCTTGATATGTGCATCGTTTGACGGTCTGACACGAGTTTTTGTATTGCATGCAGTTGGCGTGGAAGGAGCCCCCTAATGATAAAATGTCGGACCTCACAAAAGGAGAGGCATCAAAGATATATAATGTATTGGCATTAAATACATATCGTTTCATGCACAAGAAATTGTCTCCAAAATTGAAAGGGGTGGAAATTGTTGGATATTTAGGAAGTCGGTCGGAATTGGAACTTGCTTCTTACATCATCAACAATGCTGCATCTCTGCAAGAATTGATTGTTGTGACGGCTTTTGATTTGGGAAGGGAAGAATATCGTATTGAATTCGATCGTGCAAGACGGGATTTTTTCCGAATAATAACTTCTTCCAAAATTAATTTTTTTCTTTTTTGATTGGAAAATTAGCAGGAATGTTAATAGTGCCATTGCTTTATGGCTTAGGATATGATGATTTCTTAGTTTTTGAGTATAACTTTTTTTTCTTAATGCATAATTAAAATGCTGATTAATAATGTTAATTAGTAGTGGCATGTGATTTGATTTGATTTTTTTTAGCTTTGATTTCTTGTTATTTTTCTAGAATTTGGTGTTAATTTGATGAGATAAATGGTAGTTTTACAAAAAAAATAAAAAAATTTGAGACCTTATATTGTTACGTTGGCAAACAGATGATTTGTTTGGTATAAGATTTGCACAAAATAAAATATAATCATATATATTTTCTGTTCCAAATTTTATTTTTTGATTTTTTTGGTCCTAATCATATATTCATATATATATATATATAGAATCATAAATGTATATCATAAAAATAAAATATAATCTTATACTATATTTTATGTTCCAAATTTTATTTTTTTGATTTTTTTTTTGGTCCTAGCTTTAATTAAGTGAAAACGACATTTTTAATCCAAAAGTGGTATTTTTATTCTCAAAAGTGTTAGTATTGGGGTTAAAAAAGTAAATAAAAAAATGCTGTAAATTAAATTGGGAAACATAAACAAATTACATCCCCATAAAATTCGGTCGATTTTAAATTTTCATATTCGAAAATACAAAATTTCAATGGCTGATTTTCATCTAATCTTCATTGGAGATAACCGAGGTAAAAAAAACTATTGATTATTTTATTTTATTTTTTCAATATACCATAAATTGGAAAGTATGAACCCTAAAATAAAATTTTAAATTAAATCAAAATAAATTGAAATCTTCTTTACTGCCTTGGCATCTCCCCAAAGTCACTAATTGATAGTTTTTATTTTTTATTTATGGCTAAAAATAAAGCATTAACAATTTTAATTTTAGGATTATTTTTACTTTTAATCCCATAAAAATAGGGGCTAAATACATGTACTTATAAGTCATATAATTTTTTGTTCCAAAATTTTATTTTTATTTTTTATCTCAACTTTTAATCTAAAATTGATATTTTTAGTCTCAAAAGTGTTAGTATTGAAATTAAAAAAAGTCAAAAAAATTAAAAAAAAAACTTGGTATATACTCGTTCTTATAAGTAAGACTGTTAGTATATGAGACTTAAAACTCTAATAAATATAAAACCGCCCTAGAAATAATTAATTTAAATAACTAAATAATTCTACTTGCCAATATATATATATATGTGTGTGTGTGTATATATAATATATATCCTTAATTAATTAATTGTCGTGTTTGACAAGAAACCTGCCTCAATCCCTTCTTCTTTCCTTAATTAACTTGTTTCATTAACAAAACCCTATTATAAATATAACACAAAATTAACTCAGGCTTGATTCTATGCGCCAAATTAAAGGTTAGATTTCTTTTTCATATATATTATTTCTGTTTATCTGGTAAAACTAGAATAACTCCCGTGCGATGCACGGATAAAATTTGTATAGTTACTTTTTATTTTGCTTGAAGTTATAAATATAAAATAATTATAATGTACTATGTAGTTGAAGAGTATAAACACTATCTGAAAAATTGATCATTAATTGCTTTGCATGCGTTTACTTAATTTATTCATATTAATTTGAAAGTTTGGATCTTTAATTTGTTACTGTTTTTAGGAATATGGGGAGCTATGAGCGGAATTAGTCACAATCTGCATAAGGTGACGGTTATATTACTTAACCCCTTGATTATTAATTTTCTTTTTAATCATCATTCAAAAAATTATGATATACGTATATGTGTTAATGTTATGATATACGTATATGTGTTAATGTTGCAGAAGGAGGAAGATAGAATCAGTCAATTGTGCGATGATATTTTGATATCGATACTAAATAGGGTTACAATACAAGAAGCTATCGCCACTAGCATTCTTTCAACTCGTTGGCGATATCTCCATACTTATATCACTCATCTCAAATTTGTGTCACATTGTAATTCAGAGATAGCTCATGTCTTGGATTCACATAGGGGCGGTCGGGTAAAATTGTTGAAGGTTGAACTCGATAAATACAAAGCTAACTTTCACAAGTGTTTGGAGTTTGCATTGACTAAGGAAGCTGAAATCGTCAACATGAGGAATTTATCACCGTACGGATGCTTATTTCAACTTACTTCAAATTTAAATATCATTCGATTATTACATGCAGGCGTCAAATCTCTTAAAGATTTGACTTTATCCAACGTTTTCCTGAATGACCAGGACTTTGACCTTTTGGTCTCCAGTTCTCTTGCTCTTGAATCTCTGTCTATTAAGTCCTCGTATGAGCACTTGAAAAATGTCAAAATCATCAGTCATCCAAAATTGAAGCATCTAAGTCTATCCCGTGTTAGGACACTTAAATCCATTGATGAGATCCACGACGTGATCAACTTCGTTTCTTTGAAGTTGTGTGAATTACCAACAGACTGTGTCTTGCAGCTTAGCAATATTCCGAATTTTATTAAACTCGATTTTAGAGAATTTCTTCCTGGCGACCTTCAAAAAAATGATTTTTTTGCTAGAATGCCATCTTGCATACGTGATCAGTTCCACTTGTCGACTAATAATCCCTTCCAGGTAATTAAGAATCTTTTTTTTCTTATTTGACCCGATAGACATTAAATTACACTTCAATACCTATATTTTGGTACTTTTTTAAAAATGGTCCATTTTTTCAAAATTAACAAAATAGTATCCAATTTTTTAAAAACTTTGTAAATCTAACATTTAATCAATTTTACGGCCCGAAAATCATATATAATTAATATTTCTTGATTGGATTAATTTTTCTACTCGGATGAGGAAATAGGATATTAAAATACAATCAATTACGTACAATTTTCAGGTCGTAAAATTGGTTGAATGTTAGATTTGCAATTTTTTTTTGAAAAAATGGATAATTTTTTGTTAATTTTCACATTTTTGAAAAAAAGTGCCCAAAATGTAAATATCAAAGTATAAATTACCCTTACATATATTGCATATTTAATACAAATTATTTATGTTGTTTTTGCAAATATATGATTACGAGCTACCATTTGAATTTCCAACTATGAAACATCTAGAGTTGACGCTTAATGTGATCAGAAGGGAGCCCAATTTTGTTCATATAGTCCATCCTTGGGTCGAAGCATGTCATTCATTGGAAAAACTTAAGATAAAGGTATGTTGTCACGAATCATTTTTCAGATTAAATTATTGACGGTCTTGGATCTTGATATGGGTGTCATTTGACGATCTGATACTAGTTTTTATACGTATCGCAGTTATCGACGTGGCGGTGGACTCCTCATAAAAAAATAGAGGCATCAAATACATATCGTCGTCTCTTGCAGAAGAAATTGTCTCCAAAATTGGAAGTAGAAATCATAGGATATTTAGGATCGGAAGTCCAAATGAAGTGGAACTTGCTTCTTGCATCATCAATTGAAAAACTGAGTCATTAATTTTGGGTGAGATTCACTATTCCACATTTGAGTGTTTCAATCCGTGTTCTACAGTCGAATTTATGAATTTCTTTTTCATTAATTTTAATTTATTGTATTTTAGTTTAATTTTACATTTATTAATTAGGATTGATTCTGTCCAATTATGATTTATATTTATTTTTCAAAGAAATGATTATTATGTTTCATTATATTACTTTATAAATATGATTTATAATTTTTAGAATTTCAATTTTTTATTGATAAATGTGACTAGATCAATTATGTTATAATCAAATTTTTTTTTTTGTAATGTTTATTATTAGACTTATAAATTGATTTTTTTAATTGTTTAATTGGAAAACTAGCATGAATATATGGCTTATGATTATTCGATATTTTAGGAGTATAATTTGAATAAACTAAACATATTTATGTGAGTAGTAAGAATTCTAGAAGTACTTTTTTTTGTACAAATACGTTATTGGTGTTTCTACATGTTCAAATAAACTATTTCATGTCACAAAACACACACAAAATATTGCACATTTTAGTTCAACCATTATATATGTCCCATTTTAGACAAAAGTTGGCCTATATTTTTTAAAGATTCAAAATTTTACATAAAAATCTCTACAAATATTTATGTATTATGGCTTTAAATAAAACACATTCCCAAACCAATATTAAAAATTAAACTACTATGTACAAAAGATAAACATGGATTTTAGTTAGACCATTATGAGTTATTCAAAGTATAAAACATACCTTAATTATGAATTATGGTCGTCACTCATGTGGCAAAATAGCATTACAGTTTCCTCTATTTAAGTTATTCATTAGACATATTTAAGAGAAATATGCAATAAAACTTATAAAATAGGAATTATATACGATTAAGTTACCTTTTTTTTTTTTAATTAATTGTGGGTTCAATTCTCTCAGCTCAAATCATCTATTGTATTTTTGGTGTTGCATTTTATATTACAAACTCAATTTTAATAATTTTTTTCTTTAATTTTAATTTGATATACTTCAATTTAATTTTATACTTATCATTTATAGTTTATTCTATCCAATTATAATTTTTTATATACTAAAAATTATAATGAATAATATTTAACATGCGTAAAATTAAATTAAAATAAGAAAAAATAAAAAATAATAATAATTTCAAAAATTGATTGTGAAATCGCAGACGTTAGTTCCCACATTCTCCCTCCCTCTCTCTCTCATGGCAAACAATGTGAGCAGTGCCTCGTATGCCACCGCCACATTGGCCCTAAATCCGTCGTGGACGATGCCGGAGCAACGAGAAGAAGCTTTACTCGACTTAGATTCACCGGTTATTGAAGAATCCGAAAGAGTTCTAACCACGCTTATGGATTCCGATGAAGTGGTGGAGGCGGAGCATGACTCCACCGTTCAAGTTGTAAGAAATTTCTGCTTACATTTTTTACTGTCTCTTCTCTTAGTGTTTTCCATCTCGGAGATTTTTGAAAGTTCAGATTTTTTTCTGCTTTTTATATTTATTTTTGGAGATACGTTTATATTTAGCTTCAGATGTGTATGGGGATTTTGTGTTTTGATTGAACGTAAAATTTATCAAGGAAATAGGTCATGATGCGCTGTGTTAGTTTGCTTAGGGTTTTACTTTTGCTAATTTGCTAATAGCATTGTTGAAGCGAGACGAGTTTTCTTATTTTGTTGTTTTTGAATTAAAACATAATAGTTTACGTCGGGTGGCCCTCTGTATACGTCAGCTAGGAGATTCGAGGATTTGAATTTGTCTACCGAATTGTTGAAGGGGCTTTATGTTTTGATGAAATTTGAGAAACCAAGCAAAATTCAAGCAATTAGTTTGCCGATGATAATTTTGTTGTTTTTGAATTAAAACATAATAGTTTACGTCGGGTGGCCCTCTGTATAGGTCAGCTAGGAGATTCGAGGATTTGAATTTGTCTACCGAATTGTTGAAGGGGCTTTATGTTTTGTTAAAATTTGAGAAACCAAGCAAAATTCAAGCAATTAGTTTGCCGATGATACTTAACCCTCCCTACAAGAATTTGATAGCTCAAGCTCACAATGGATCCGGCAAGACCACTTGCTTTGTTCTTGGTATGTTGAGTCGTGTCGATCCGAAAATGATTGCTCCTCAGGCTCTCTGTATCTGCCCCACAAGAGAGTTATTCATTCAGGTTTGTTTGTTCGTTTACTTGCTTCTCTTTGATAAGTTATTCATTGTTTATAATGTTCGGTTGTGCAAAAATTAAGGATTTTGCAAATTAGAATGCATATGTAACTATTGGTTGATTTAATGTTGTTGATATGGATTGTAAAAAAATGATACAGCTGAGGCTTTGATGGTCAATTGCTAATAGTTATGCAGTTTTGAAATTGTGAGTTATTTCTATGTTTGTGTTATAATATTATAGCTCTCTGTTTTGGTTGGAGAAGAAGTTGGAAGAGGGTGGTAAAAAATTAGAATGCAAATGTCACCATTGGTTGATTTCATGTCATAGATGAAAATACTGAGGTTTTGATGGCTGCACAGGTTTATCTTGCAGCATATATAATGAATTTAACCAAATTGTTGATATTTATGCCATTATTGAAATTGTGACTTGTTTCGAAGTTTATGTTATGGTCATTGAGCAATTATGATGATTAAACGCTGCAAAATATGGAAGTGCTTTTGAAGATGGGGAAGTTCACTGGAATAACCTCAGAATTAATCATACAGTTTGATCAAGCAAACTACGTTCCAGTGCACAAGAGGATGCCGGTTACAGCACAAGTAATCATTGGCACACCGGGCACAATACACAAGTGGTTGCTACACAAGAAATTGGGGTTGAGTCTAATGAAGATTCTCGTGTTTGATGAAGAAGACCACATGTTGGCAACAGTGAGTTGTGCAAATTCGTTTTGTCTGTTCTTCTTCAATTTCTTTCTTATCTAGTTAGTTCTCACATGCAGAGTGGCTTTCGAGATGTATCAGTAACAGTGATGAAGGCTATAGTGAAAGCTGGTTCCAATTGCCAGGTTATTGTTTAGTGCAAAAACTTCATGAGTTTTAGGAATGAATTTGCTTCTTGATTCTGAATTGTGGAATATCATGGCAGGTCCTTTTGTTCTCTGTCTCTTTTAATGTTGCTTCAACATTTATTTCATGACATTTTCCTTAACCTTAACAATGGTTACATATCATTTGTTCATGTAGATCAATTTGGTTATCAATTATGATCTTCCACTGAGATACGAAAACCGTTCTGAGCCTGACTATGAAGTTTACTTGCATCGGGCTGGTAGAGCTGGGCGTTTTGGCCGCAAATGTACTTGTTTGTACTTTGTTGAGTTTGCTTATTGTTTTTTTTTTCAATCCTTAAACAGAAAATTTGTTGTGTAATTGAACACATGTGCTGTATTCAACTTTCTTTACCATGATAGTGATGATATGATCATGAACAAGATTGAGAAATACTTCAACTCTTAGATCACTAAGGTAAAATTTTCACACAATTTACCTGTGTTGAGCATTTTTCTTTTTCAGATAAATAGCTTCATGAATCATGAGTTTCTATAGGATTCTCTCTCATCGAGTGAGGCTTTCGTTTGCACGAATGCAGGTGGCTCCGTGGAACAACGAGAGAGAATTCAAGTTTGCTCTACACAATGTTGAGCTATTGTGAGGTAAATCAAATGTTAATTTTGTGAATTTTTTTGTGAAAAAGAATGTGCAGTACTAGAAATTAGGTTTTTAGCTATTGTAAATGAAGTTGTAGATTCATTGTGAAGGTAATTTACCATTGTCTCAAATCTGTTTCGGTTATTGGTGTGTTATTTTTATTTTTGTGTTTATTATTAAATAAATAAATAAATGAATAAATAAACAAAATTAACACACAAACACACGAAAATAAAAATAAAAGAACAAACCTAAGAAAAAAGAAAAAAAATCAATAAAATGAAACAAAAATGCAAATAAAAATAAAAATAAAAACACCACATCAAAGCAATTAAAAATGGTGGGTTACCTCCCACCAAGTGCTTCATTTAACGTCTTTAGCTAGATGATACCTCACGACGGCTTATGGATCATTGAGAAGTGTGACCCGTAAGTTCCGCTCCTCAGCTGGGTGCTTGAAATAATGCTTGAGACGGTGCCCATTAACTGCAAACGTGCTTCCATCGGCTCGCAATAGATCACACGTGCCATTCCAATTAGTCTTGTATACCACGAATGGACCTGTCCATCTTGACTTGAGCTTGCCTGGAAATAATCTCAATCTCGAATCATAAACAAGTACCTCATCTCCCGGAGAGAACTCCTTTTGCTTGATAACTCGATCATGGAATTTGCTAGCTCGTTCCTTGTAGATGCAAGAATTCGTATAGGCATCATTTCTCCATTCCTCCAACTCTAACAACTGATGAGCTCTCTCAACTCCGGCTTCTTGGAACTCAAAATTAATCTTTCTCATAGCCCAATATGCCTTGTGCTCGATTTCTACAGGTAAGTGACAAGATTTGCCAAAAACTAGCTGATAGGGAGACATACATATAGGAGTTTTGTACGCAGTGCGATAGGCCCACAGAGCATCATCAAGACGATCCGCCCAATCCTTTCGGTGCACCACGGTTTTCTCAAGAATTTGCTTGATCTCCCTATTGGCAAGCTCGGCTTGTCCATTGGCTTGAGGATGATACGGAGACGTCACTTTGTGCGTCACACCATATTTGGCTAGCAAACTTCCTAGCCATTTGTTGTTGAAGTGCGACCCCCCATCACTGAGCAAAGCTCTCGGGGCTCCGAACCGAGTCAAGATATTTTTCCGCAAGAACTTCAACACAACTTTAGAGTCACTGGTGGTGGTGGGAACGGCTTCCACGCATCGAGACACATACTCCACTGCAAGTAAAATGTAGAGGAATCCTCAAGATTTAGTGAATGGTCCCAAAAAATCTATCCCCCATACATCAAATAGCTCCACCACCATCATGGATTTTTGAGGCATCTCATCCCGCTTTGTAATATTGCCAACTCGTTGGCACCGATCACACTTGGAGATGAAAGCATGGCAATCTCTGTAGATGTAAGGCCAATAAAATTCGCTTTGTTGAATCTTTATGGCGGTTCTATTGGCTGTGAAATGGCCTCCACTGGGTGAACTGTGGCACTGCTCTATGATAGCATGAATTTCGTCATCTCGAACGCATCTCCGAATAATGGTTTGCACCCCAATCAAATAAGCTCGAAATTTGTCAAAAGCAAACACCACCGCTAGCAGCTCCTTTTCCATGGTGGTGTAATTCTGTTGGGCACAGTCGAGTGTCTTGCTGGCATAGTGAATGACTCCGAAGAATTTATCCCGCTTTTGTCCCAACACAGCTCCAACAGCAAGATCACTGACATCACACATCAAAACAAACGGCTCAGTCCAAATAGGTTGTATTAAAATTGGAGCACTCACCAGAGCTAACTTCAGGTTCTCGAATGCTTCCATGCATTTATCAGCAAACTCAAACTTCACATCTTTCTCCAACAGAGAACACAAAGGTTTGGAGATTTTGGAAAAATCCTTGATGAATCTCCGGTAAAATCCAGCATGGCCAAGGAAACTACGAACGGCCTTAACAAAGGTAGAAGGGGGTAGCTTCTCGATAGCTACAACTTTGGCTCGATCGACCTCCAGGCCGGCAGCAGAGACTTTGTGGCCAAGCACCACACCTTCGCGTACCATAAAATGGCACTTCTCCCAATTCAAAACCAAATTCGTCTCCTCACATCGCTGCAAAACTTGGGACAGATTTTCCAAACAATTATCAAAAGATGAACCAAAGACAGAGAAGTCGTCCATAAATACCTCCATAATTTTCTCGATGAAATCGTGGAAATAGTGTTTTATGATACCTCCATAATTTTTGTGTTTTATTTTTGTGTCGATGAGGAATGCACTCCCAATTCATGTATTTTTGGGAGGAAAAAAGTATTCAACTTCTCTCTTAATTTCTCTCTCTAAACTTTTCCCTATTTCTCTCTTATCCTCATCTCTATTTCTTCTCAGATCTCTCTCTATTCTATTTCATCAAGACAATCAAGTTACAAACTTTATTATTCATCTATCCAAATACAATCAGAGAGATGTAGCAATATATATATATATATATATATATATGCTGCATGAACCTAAAATACACTTTAAGAATAAAATGTGTTTTTTTAACAACTAAATAATAATTTTTATTAAGAAGCACAAGAACACGAATTGTCGAGACTATTTACCAAAAAAGGCAGAGGTTTAACCCAACAATAAAGGCTTGAAACATTACGAGCAGCTATAGCTAAATCATGTGCCACACAATTGACACTTCAACGAACCAGATAAAGTGAAAAGTTATTTGAATCCTCAAAAGGTTTTCACAACTAAAAATAATCGAACCAAATTTAGGGATGATCGTCGAGGAAGATTTTACAGTATTAAACATCACTCTGGAATGAACCTCCAAAACAATCCGTAAAAATATGTTAATGTCTAGTTTTAAACTATAAATTTCATGAGTGGGAAGCTTTTGGAATTTATTTTTAAGATGAGATTAATTTCTTTAGAAAAATGTTCACATATTTATGATTAAAGTATATATAAAAAAAAAACTCTTGATCTTTTTATGAAAGAGTGAAGATATCAGCCACCGTATTATTCCGAAGAGTGAAATTTTATAATTTTTAAAAATAAATTAATAAAATCCTGTCATTCATTTTATTAATTTATTTATTATAATTTGCAAAAATAATAATAAATAAAATAGAATCAGTCTTGTAATAATGGGCCATTAATAGCACAAAATCTGGACCATTATGCATCTGAGAAAGGCCCAATTTACATCAGTTTTTTTTTTTTAATTCTACATTTTCCCTTATTAAACAGGTTGAAAATCCAAAAAATTATGTGTCCTCAATCATACAATTATAGAAAATACTGCGAAAGAGAAACTTAAATAAAATACTTGATTTTTATTTTCAGATGAACTTTCTCAACTTATCCCATTCTTTGCATAAAATAAATATGCATTTTTTTTCTGTAATTGTAATATAGGTTTATATACACCTATAAATGCAATTACAAACATCACTCAAAATACAATGACCTTGCACATTACTTCCTCCTTTAATATTCTGTTGGCATAATGGATTGCATATAGCATCACTACACACTCCAGCTCCAGAAGGAATTTGTTTCATGCAAACTTTTGCCTTAATTATTTCATCATCATCACCTGCAACAAAATTAAATATAATTACAAATCTTGGTTAAACTTAATTATAGAAAAATAAAACATGCAAATAACCCACGAGGTGGCTCATCTCGTGGAGTGAGACGATCTCATGATTGAGAGATGTCGTGAAAATTACAATTATCATAATACTCAAACACACACACACACATAGTGTTGGCAATTCGGACCGCCTAGCCCGGACTGGCCCGTCGGGCCTATGGAAAAAAATCGAGGGCAAGGCGCGGGCTTAGTGTAAGTTTCCCGATTTTTGGCTAAATAGCCCAGACGATTCGAGCCTTTCGATTTTTTGGGTCGGGCTGGGTTGAAGTCATTTCGGGTTTATATTTTCTTGGCCCAGTTTGGCCCGAAATTGCCATCCGTATATATGTGTGTGTAGAATATATACAACGAGATAAGCTGTAAAATCGTAGTAAATAATCATCGTTCATAGTTCTCGTACCAAGAATTAGTACCTGTTTGAACTAAATTACACGCACATGCAACAATTATATATATAAAGTACTACTAATTTACCTCTACAAAGTAGAACTAACGATAGAAGCATAACAACCCTTACTATGTTCTTCATGGTTTGCATTTTAGCTAGTAGTAATTAATATTGTGTTTTCCCCCTCTTCTCTATCTAGGGTTATATATAGAGAAGTTGCATGTAACAATTAATTTGTGGAGATCATGCAATCTTTGGATAAGAAGCAGTTATAATATCAACTTTCATTTTGTAAAATATAATATTTGAGGTGGATAACCAAATATTTAATGATTCATTCTCTAAATATTTTTAAAAGAAGTAATTAGTGCAAAAGGAGATATTGCTCAAATTAAATGTCATTACTCTACAATGATCTAACTAAATATTATCTTACAATATTATTTAATCCACTTGATTTTCAACAACGCTACATTTCTAGTATTTTCTAATTCAATTGATATTAAATAATCATTAACTCACAATTGTGAGCATGTGCCCAACGAAATATATATTATCGCCACATAATTAATGTGTTTTTCAAATTTATAATGATCGAATATGTAATTATTTTCAAATGTCGATAGAATTATGTAATTATTTTATAATGATCGAATATGTAATTATTTTCAAATGTCGATAAAAACAATTTATCGATCGATTCATGCATATTCTCAAAATAAGCATTTCTAGCTAGACTCGAATCATAATTCATATGTATTAATTATTTCATGCTCCAAATTAATTGATTGCAATATATTTTTTTAATATTAACTCACGTTTTAACAATCAAAATAAAATTTCGTTAATAAAGCATCAAATATTTCCTAATATCACTAGGTCACGTATGAGGCATGTAAAACCAGCAAATAGCTATTTGAAATAAATAGTCAACAAATTATTTAATTAATGTTATTTATAAAAAAGCACAAATTGGAGAAAATGACAACTCCTAGCCACATATTCAATGTTCCTTGTGTAGGGGGCCTATATCGTTTTATAAAATACGGGTGGAATTCGAAATTTTGATCTCTTAGTCACAAATATTCTACACGTAGAATTTGAATTATTATCGACTAAAACAAAAATCTAATCAATCAAGTATTTATGTTTGAAACCATCTAAATCAATTTGATTAAAAGTTAATCACTACCATTAGATTAGACACAATCAAATTTGGGCATAAAGTGCCAACATATCATCCAAAAGGAAAGTCATAAAGATAAATTAAGGGGGGAAAAAAAAAGATTCCGACAGATTATTTTATTTAATAAATCAAAAGAATCCATGTTAATGCAAGATTACAAAAAAAGAAAAGAAATTAAAATATTATTTCCTAGAAACATTTCCAATAAAGCAACATAGTGTTTTGGACAAGTATCTAAGTCCAACTTGAACACCAAATATTTAATTCCAAAGAGCAACTCATTAGGCTAAGCAATTGCCATAGGTCATTTTTTTTATTAATTTTAAAATATAATTGTAGATGCAAAATACATACACCCCACATGGTTAGAATTATTGCCCACATTTTCAATAAACTAAAAAGGAGTATTATCAGATTTTAGCTCGACCTTTCAAGTAATTCACAAAAATGTCTTGACTTTTTATAAATAACAATTTAATACCCGACATTTTGAATACACAACAAATCTAGCATGAAATTAATTTCTGAGCTTTTAGTTGCCATCGTATATCTTTTTTCTGATTTTTTTACTGGCGTGGAAAATACTTGTGCCACGTCAATTGATCAAATAAAATTATATTTCACTCCAAAGTTAGTTCTTAGAAATTTGGCAAGATTAATATTATTTCATATCTCAATCAAATTAGATTACTTGGAAAAGAAATCTATAGGCATAGACTTTGTAAGATTTCTTGATAATCGTGACAAAACTTCATTATAATAACTTTGTCATTTTCTCATAAATAAATGATTGAATCGTAATGTTTTTTTACAATAATTAGGGTCAAATAATCATAACGATTTCTTCATGAACTAAGCTAGCTTTTTTGCTTTTTGGGCTCTACTTGTTTTGCAAAAAGTAGAATCTTTGCTTCTACCTATAATGTGATGTGGATTTTTTACCAAACAAGTTAGTACATGTCTTGTCTAGGTGCAAATGTGCAATAAAAGATTGTTGTAGTAACTAATTATGGTACTCTCAATTTGTTTGTTGACTTAATTTGAGAGAATGTCTTAGTTGACAAAAAACTCTTTAGTAGTTACATTTGCGTTTTTTTTGGGGTATGTTCTCTTACTCTATATTCAATATTCGATAAGGCGTGCAATATTTATCACGTATAGATATATAGATAGATACATATATACTCATGGGATATATTTTACATATATTATCAACTACAATACTCCACAACTATTTAACCTCAAATACAGTCTTCATTTAATAACTTTCCATAAGAAAACAAACACATAAATGCACTTATTTTTTGGTAATGACCATTTTCTATTATAGGATTTATTTATTTTCTCCTACATTTTGAATATAAAAATATGCATTTTATTATAAATGAGTTATTTAAACAAAAAGAAAAGAGAAAACAATGCATAAAAATAGGTGTGGTGAAAATCTAATTGAGGAAAATGCATTTACCTAAGTCTTCACTCTCCAGTTAGCAGTCAGAATTTTTTTACTAGGAGACTATTTTTTTTGTTTTTTTTTTACTCTTTTTTTATCCGTTCCATATTTCTTCCTCTTTAAGATGGCTCATTGATCGATAAATCGAAATGCAGAAGCCCTAAATTTCTGAAGAAACAAAAATTAACTAAATGGGTTGTGTAAAAATTGGTTCTTTGCGTCAGGGCCATTATTAAAATCTTGAGAGGGATATTGCAGTTCGTGGGTTCAGTTATTTGTTCAATTCTTTTGTAGAAATATCAACAACTGAAGAAGATGTATATATATTGTCACTGCTATTTTGGATGATGTTCCATGTTCTTGTGCTCTTGCATTGTCGAAGTTTGGTTTTTTAGAGCGTGAATGGTGTTGATTTTACAGTGTTCTTGAATCTATGGCGAGGCGTCATGGGTGGCAACTCCCTGCTCATTCCTTTCAGGTTTATTTTTGTTTTTCTTTGAACCCTTTTTTACAGTGTGATTGGTTGAATTTGTTTGAATGTGGGTGTTTTGGGGGCAGTTTGGCTCTTAAAATGTGGATTTTTGTGTTTGACTTTTGTTTATGAGTTTGAAATGGTTGTGTTCTTGTTTTAGTTAGTTGTCGGTTGTTGATGTTAAATTCTGCATTTTTGTGACTATTGTGTTGATTTTAGCAGCTGCATTGGTAAAATTACAAAAGTATGAACGCTGTGAATCTCAAACAATTGAATGGAAGGAAGTTACAGAAATATATTTTTTTGGATAATGCGTGTTTGAGCAAACTGGGAAACTGATTTTGCAGTTTTAAAGTAATTTTTTACTTGTTTATATTGAGGGAACTTCGGTTGAAATCCGGTCAACTTGATATTAATGGATGCTTTCATTTTTTAGTGCACTGTGCACATGCTCTGCAGCTGTGGAAGTAGTAGTTTGTTGTAGGAATTCAAGATCTTCGAATTGTTGGGGCCTCCAATCCTTGTTGCTTGATCTAACCCATGGTTTTATAGTGTTGAAGCACCAAAAAATCGAGATAATGTTGATTAGGGATACACCTTTAATAACTTTAGTTAGGTAAAATTGCCTCTGCATGACTTACATGATTATCAAACGTGTTCCTAGTTTCCTAGTCCCATTCTTCTTAGGTAATAATCTGCTGTCATCATTAAATGTAGATTATGCTGTACAAACTACAATACCATGTTCCCTTTTCTGGAATTTGCTGAACTGCAAAATCATCATATCTATATTGATATTTCACATTTGGGTTATGTATCTAATGTCAAAACTTTTCCTTCCTCATGCAGGTTGTGGCGATAACAGTTTTTTTTCTATTATCAGTTGCTTTCTATGCATTTTTTGCTCCTTTTCTTGGAAAGGACATCTATGAGTACATTGCATTAGGCGTTTATTCTTTCCTGGTGAGTGTCATTGAGGCTCATTCTTCTTGTTATTTTGTTGCAATCACGACAGCTTTTCTGCTTCTAAGTTTGCTATATTATTCTTCCAGGCACTCTCTGTATTTATACTTTATGTGCGATGTACGGCTATTGACCCCGCTGATCCGGGAATTCTCATTGAAGCAGACAAGATATCAGTGCACACATCACATGTTGGGACAGAGATGACTGGTAAGTAACTTGAATAGAGGAAACAAAGTATAGACTATAATTCTCAGTCTCCATTTGAGTTGGACATGATGGGGTTGATATATGATATATATTGCTTCGGCTAGTTGACCATCATAAGATGACTCAGTCATGCTCATGCTTCGCTTTCTCTCATAAGTACTATAGTTGAGCTCATCTGCTTGCATTTGGTCTCTTTTTGATGGCCACATTACAACTCTAGCCCAACTTTCTGATGATAATTTGATGGTCATGATTAGGTACTTTATCTGCGACTGAAGAACCAAGTAAAGTAGGATTGAAGCATGAAGGAGAATCTTACGAACAAGGTTCAGGTTGCTGTGCTAATGTTGGATGTTGCCTTTGCTATTGTCTTGTGAAGGAGGATTGCCGCAAGGATGACGATTATCTACAGGAAGAAAATGGGGAGGAGGATGCTTTGTTTTGCACATTGTGCAATGCTGAGGTATGGAAGGTCTATCTACTTTTGAAGCGGGTGTGTAATTATGTGCAAGGAACAAGAAACTTGTAGCATCAGAGAGGAATGGAAGTTGCTGTTTATTGATTGTTTTCTCACGTCATTTGTATACAATCATAATTTCCAAAATAGCTACGAGTGTTCTTTTCTCCTGTCTGTATGTTGTGCATCCTCTTGCTGTGGTCAGCTGTGACAAATTGTTGATTTAGTTAAATGTAGGCCTAACATTTACTGGTCTTTCTCTCCTCAGGTGCGGAAGTTCAGCAAACATTGCAGAAGTTGTGACAAATGTGTTGACGGATTCGATCATCACTGCCGGGTGAGTTCAATTTCGCATTGAGAAAGAGGTTTGAATTGATTGGATGACAATGAATTATCAAAGTAATCTCTCTCAAATTCAATGAAAGATTGTAGTATTTTCATTTTCACATCTATAACAAAAAATAGTCTCTCCTTGAAAAATGTCTGATGGCTTTTTGACTTCCCTGGTTGGGATCTTCAATGCTTGCAGTGGTTGAATAATTGTGTGGGCCGGAAAAACTACATCACATTTGTATGCTTAATGGCTGCAAGCCTTGTCTGGGTAAGATCTGTGCTAAGACTCTCGTTAAAATCAATCATTATTTATCTTCTAAATTTCTTCATATGTGGCCCCTCCCCCTTTCTGGGCCTTGCTTGTATTGCCAATCGCCCAATCCATCATTACCGCTCTTCTAATAAACATATGCCTTTATGTTCCAGCTTGTATTTGAATGTGCTGTGGGTATTGCTGTTCTTGTTCGCTGTTTTGTTGATAGAAAAGCTACTGAGAATGCAATAGTTGACAGGCTTGGAGATGGATTTTCTCGCCCTCCATTTGCTACTGTGGTGGTATGTTTTTTCCCCCCAAGCCTGTACACATGCCACTTATCGTATTTGATTTTCTTTTATGTAATTTCAACCTATCTTGTCTGTCATTAGGATACTATAAATGACAGTTTGCACGGCTTGGAAGTTAATTTATTTCCGAGCATCTAAAGTGGGCCCCTTTAGGAAATATACTAACATTAATAATGATAATTATTAAGAGAGATCTAAATATGCTCTATCATACAGAGGGCTTCTTGGGGCATATAATGTTTCTCAGACCATTTAATGCTTTCTTTATTTTGTTTTGCATTGGAATCGCTATTCTGCTGAATGTTATTTCGCACCAACGGAAAATTTCACAGTGAACACTCAATTATCATTGTGTTTGTTCCTTTTTTGTAGGCTCTATGTACAGCCGTTTCCTTGCTTGCATCCGTTCCTTTGGGAGAATTATTCTTTTTCCACATCATTCTTATCCGAAAGGTATGCCATTAGATGCTGTTCGTATTTGTGTTTCTTTTTTTCGGCCTGTGGGGGCATGCTCTGTGTGTTGTGTGTTTGTGCGAACGGGCTCTGTGTAACAGCACAATCGAAGATGGCAGCGCAGTTATGGTACATTTTTATGCCTTTCTTCTGTAGGGTATCACGACATATGAGTATGTCATTGCCATGAGGACCCAAAGTGAGCCTCCTGAACCTTCCGTGGATGGAGGAGATCAACAAAGTTTACCTTCTTCGCCAGCGAGTTCTGCTGTGACTGCCATGAGCGGTAGAAGCTCTGTTGGGATGGGTCTGCAATATAAAGGTGCTTGGTGTACTCCACCAAGAATATTTATGGATCATCAGGTAACAACGATATACTTCACGTGTGTTAAGTTGGTGCTGATTTTTGCTTGTCTTCGAGAATTTTGGAGTGTGGATTTGAAATCTGAGGACAATCTATTTTTCTGTATGCACTGATATAAGAAGTTAAAGCTTGATACACAATCTCTTACCACCATGTTAACATTGAAAGAGGTGACGTAGACGAGATAGAGGTAAGCAGAGACACGAAGCAAAGTTAGAATACATTAAGAAGAGAGAACACAAGATAGGTCATTTATTTTGCCAAGACCCGGACATTTGATGCTTTTAGTGAAAAAGAGCTGTATCTAAAATACGAGAAAGTTAAAACGCATGTCGCTAACTTGAGGCCATCGTGATTAATAGGAAGCCGTAAGAATTGTTGTAGAAGGGTGGCTTCGTCTCTGGTTGAAACTCGATGAAAATGGAAATTAAGCATTTCTGTTTGCCTCTTTCATTATATTTGAGAGCCTCGAATTCTTGAATGAATAATATGAGGGGATCCATTAATGTTCATATCTTGTCTGTGATAAATTATCATCTTAATCTGGGATCTCAATTAGAGCTATTAATATTATTGTGTCAGTGTTTCAATCTTCACTCGCCGCCTGTTCTGCTGTTCGTCGTCTGATCTTTCTACCTTTGAATGTGGGGTTGAATTCGAACTTTAACTACCATCTGCTTGAATCTGATATATGAAAGCTTTGCTGCATTTGAAATTTCTGGTTGCCTTTTTGGTGTTTTCTAGGATGAAATTGTTCCGCACCTTGAACCCGGTCGACTGCCATCAACGGTCGATCCAGACACCGTACAATCCGGTAAGGGAAAACGAGCGTCTCAACGTCCCATCAAAATCAGCGCATGGAAGCTCGCTAAACTGGACTCCAACGAGGCGATCAAAGCCGGTGCGAAGGCCCGGGCTTCATCATCCGTTTTACGCCCCGTAAGTTCCAGACCTAATCCTTACGATGGTGACCACTTATCCAGCACGACTATGAGCGGTAAGAGCAGTCCTACCAGCACAAGGCACGGATACTACGACACCAATGCTCGAGCTGGTACATCCCGATTATCACCGACAAAGAGCTCGTACCCACCGAGCCGAGCTAGTCGGGATGAGACCGATACGTGCGGTCTCAGCATCAGTAACATGAGCAGCCCTCTAGCTGCAAACCTCACTCCCTCACCAATAGGCCAGCATTCATCTAACTTCAACCCGATGTATCAGTCATCAGCCGTGCAGTCGCCCCTGTCGGTGAGAGCCAGCGACACGAACGAGGCCCCAGCTAGCGAAGCCGTGGCGCGAGCCCCGACGAGGAGAAACAACGCGGGCCCTGCAGACAACGTGAAGTCCTCGGTGTACTGGGATCCGGAAGCGGGCAGGTTCGTCTCTTCTGTGACTAGGAGTGTTGGTTCTTCGTCGCAGACGGAGCTCACGTACACTGGCCAGTCGATCTTCTTTGGAGGGCCGCTCGTGAACGAGCAGCTGAACAGGAGCGCGCGCTCGACTGGGCCGCAGCGGAGCTCGACTTCGAGTTACTATCAGCAGGGAAGATCGCAGCGTGGAGGTCAGCTTCCTGTGTTCGTGCCGAGTGATTCCCAGCAGCAAAACCAATTTTCGTCTCGTTTAGAGTAGAGCATTTTCTCATTTTTAATGTTGCTGTTTACTTGAGCACTAGAATTAGATCTTTACAATCTTCATTTTCTCATAATTTCTTTCAATTTTATGTCATCTCTCTCTCCCTCTCTCTCTCTCTCTCTCCCTCTCTCAGGTTTTACTTGATAAAATAGTAAATCTTGGCTTCATATTGCGGTAAATAATGTGATTTTTGTTTAAATAAATTATAAATTATTTCGAGACATAATATTGTTGACTCATAGAGCTTCTTTTATATCATATTTCTAAAGGGTTTTTTTTTTAGGGGATTATCAGATTTTAACCCGAACTTTCAAGTAATTCACAACAATGTCCCGATTTTTTATAAATAACAATTTAATACCTGATCTTTTGAATATACAACAAATCTAGTCTGAAATTAATTTTTGAGCTTTTAGTTGCCATCGTATATCTTTTTTCCAAATTTTTTTACTGGCGTGGAAAATACTTATGCCACGTCAATTGATCAAATAAAATTATATTTCACTCCAGATTGTATGTAAAAAGATATACATTGGGGATTAAAAGCCCGAAAATTAATTCCAGGTTAGATTTGTTATAAATTCAAAAGGTCGGGTATTAAATTGTTATTTATAAAAGTTCAGGACATTTTTGTGAATTATTTGAAAGGTCGGGCTAAAATCTGATAATACCCCTTTTTTTATATAAAAAGATATTATTAAGGGTTAATTGTCTCTATTATCATGATTTTGCAGTTTTTTATTTATTTATTTTAGACATGACTTTTAAATTTGGGAAATTTACACTTTGATACCTACATTTTAGACACTTTTTCAAAAATAACCCACTTTATTACTATTAGCAAAAAAGTACCCATTTTTTTAAATTTTTTGCAAATTTGACCCCGATCGAATTTTCAGCCTAAAATATCCACGTGGCACGCCCGATTTTTTGCGTGACTCCAATAAAAAATATTACCTGAATAGTTCATGTAAATTATGAACTAAAAATAAAATAAAATTATTGGACATGCCACGTCCATATTTTAGGCTGGAAATTCGATCGGGGTCAGATTTGTAAATTTTTTGAAAAAGTGGGTACTTTTTGCTAATAGTAATAAAGTGGGTCATTTTTGAAAAAGTGTCTAAAATGTAGGTATCAAAGTGTAAATTTCCCTTTAAATTTTGACAATTATAAGAAAACGCGATCTTTTTTATTTAAATTAGAATGTACGGACAAATCTAACTAAGAAAGACATAAATCGCCCAAACAACGTGTCAAGAACTTCCATCCGAAAAGAGGGAAGGCAATACATCCCATAGAAATAATTATGCACATTTAAACTCTATAATATATTCAAGAATTACTCAAAATTTCTATGTAAATTATAATAAAAATAAAATAAAACCTCCTTGAAATTGTGATGGCATTTCGACCATCAACTAAGTAACAAAATCCCTAACAATACTCATGTCAACCAGATTCTCACAATGGCATTCTTGTAATTAAACACCAATTCCATGTCTACTTCACACATCCCGGTTCAGTTCTGTTACAACTCCCTCGAACCGGCCTTACTCTTCTCTTCAAAAACTCTCTTTCATCTTACTATTATGGGAAAACCTGCCAAAAAAAATGATTCTTGTACATCAATTTTTCTTCATTCCCACTTGAAAAACACATGAAAAAAAAATATTTGTATTTGACTCTTTTTTCTTTCTTTTTTCCTTTTTTCTTTCTTTCTTTCTTTTCCTTTTCTTGTTGATTATTGACTACAAAGAGACATGGGCGGAGGAGGAGGAGGGAGGGAGCTCGACACCACCCCGACATGGGCTGTGTCGCTTGTCTGTTTAGTGATCGTTGTAATTTCGATCATATTGGAGAAAACTATACATAAAACTGCAGAGGTATTGTCGAAATTCTCTTCTTCCTTTTAATTTTTTTGTTGTTGTTGGGACATTTCTTGTGTGTGTGTGTGTGTTTTTTTTTTGGCCTTGAGAAGAGCTACGATTCAAAGAGCTTTTTTCTTGATAATATGTTTGTCTGAGATCACGATCAAGGTTTTTTTTTTTTTTTTTGGGATTTATGATAATGATGAAATTTGTCATAGGGATGGTTAAGCAAAAACAATGTAGAGTTTTTTTTTTCTTCTTCTTTTCTTTTCTTGATTTGGTTTGGCATTTCCTTCTTATTTGATGTTGCAAGAAACAGATTATGAATCAGTGATCCATTTCATAATGTTTGTTTTCCCAACTTTCTTTGTATTTGTAGGCTTTCGAAAGAAGGAAGAGAGTGGCATTGGTGGAAGCTCTAGAGAAAATTAAAGGAGGTAAGATTCTCTCTCTCTCTCTCTCTCTCTCTCTCGCTGAGTAACTCATATGGCATTTCTGATGTGCCATATGCAGAGCTTATGGTTCTGGGATTCATATCCCTACTTCTGACATTCGGGCAGAACTACATCACTCGAGTCTGCATTCCTGAGAAATACTCGCGAACAATGTTGCCATGTGAGTTCAAAAGCGAAGATTCTCATGAGGGTGGCGAGGGTTCAGAGGAGGGGGGCCACCGGAGGCTCCTCTGGTTCGAACGTAGAATGTTGGCAACTGATTCTCCTGGCAAAGGTTGCAAAGAGGTAAGAATGTCTGACTGCATTTGGTTAGTGCATTATCCCTTCATAAACATGTTTGTTGTGGGGTGTTTTACTTGGTAATAAAGCCTTTCGTGTTGTTAATGAAGAACTAACTCTTCCACTAAAACTGATCAAAGAATTCTATATGTTTTTTTCAATGTGGCAGGGATTTGTGCCTCTGATATCTGTAAATGCACTTCATCAGCTCCACATCTTCATATTCTTTCTGGCCGTGTTTCATGTCTTTTACAGCGCTATAACCATGATGCTCGGAAGATTGAAGGTACGTTGGAAACGCTTCAGATAATTTGCTTGAATTCACTCTCATGATTCTACTCAGATTCAGTTTAATAAGGAGCTGCAGCTTGGCTGCTATGCTTAAGCTTACTTGATCGAACATTAAGCATGTCTCGTCTCTTCTTGTGGCTCTGCTGTCTAGATTCGAGGATGGAAAGATTGGGAAAGACAGATTGCAGAACAAACTGATGGATCTGCTGGTATTTTTTTTTCATTTTTTTTTTGAAATTTGTATGTGAAAAAAACTGATCCGGCTAGTTCCTAAACATGTAGTTTGAACAATGTTTTCCTTCTGTGTTAAGCTGATGCTTCAAGATTCAGACTCACACACGAGACATCGTTTGTCAGAAGCCATTCGAACATGTGGATGCAAAACCCCATCATTTTTTATGTTGTAAGGATAATAGTTCATCATTTTTTCATTTTTAGTTTTTTTACATGAGCTTATGCAGCTGCATTCATATGTCTGCAACTGTGTTAGGTTTGCTTTTTTCGACATATATTGTATTCAGTTCAGAAGCCGGACTACTCCACTCTGCGCCATGGATTCGTCTCAGTGAGTTTTTTCACTCCATCTGCTGATGAAAGTTGATGAGTTATGGCTTGATTCTTGAATGAACATCTGCATATGTAGGTCCATCTGTCTCCTGGAACGAAGTTCGACTTTCAGAAATACATCAAAAGATCGTTGGAAGATGACTTCAAAGTGATTGTAGGAATACCGTATGGTCTCTTTTCCCTACTGACACCAGTTATGTTCAGAAAATTCATACCTGAAACTACACACATCTTCTTCTGTCTGATTAAATGAATGTCGTGGTGCCTCTTTCAGCCCGTATTTGTGGATGATATCGGTGGTCTATCTGCTGCTCAATGTCAAGGGTGTGTCCATTTTTGCCTATTTGAGTTGAAACTCATCATTTCTTGCACGAAAAATGTTGTTGTAACACGTTGATCTACGCTGTTTGCAGGAGGGCAGGTTATGTTTCTGCTGTCGATTTTCCCCCTAATGGTAAACGACGTGCCTTAGAAAAACATGATTCCTGATCCTACAGCATTTTGGATATAAACAAACACTGACTAGTTGATTGATTAAGGTAATCTTAGCAGTTGGCACGAAGCTCCAGTCGATCATTACACAGATGGCTATCGAGATCCAAGAAAAGCACGCAGTGGTTCAAGGCATTCCACTTGTGCAAGTCTCTGATAGGCATTTCTGGTTCAGCAAGCCTACATTAGTCCTTCATCTAATCCATCTCACACTCTTTCAGGTTTTCTTGAAATTTCTTCGATTTCTTAGCTGTTTCTCCTTCTCTTTCTAGTAAAACCGAGCAACTGCTTTCCTACTCACTTTTCTGTTTCTTGTTACCAATTTTCAGAATGCATTTGAGATCACATACTTCATCTGGATCACGGTATCTCTCTCTGTGCCTATCTCTCTCTAACTGCTACCAATGAGGCCTAAAAGGCTATAAAACAAACTCTTTCTGATGCAGTATGAATTTGGGCTGCATTCATGTTTCCACAAGTATTTCCTTCTTGCTGTCATCAGAGTCTGCATAGGGTGAGTCTTGATTCTTTGTTGAACATAACATCATGCTCGAACGAGCTTCTGATCAACGGGGCTCAAACTCTTCGTCTCAGGGTAGGCGTGCAGATCGTGTGCAGCTACATTACACTTCCTCTATATGCCCTTGTTACACAGGTACAAAAAAAAACTGCACAAAATCAAGAAAGCAAGAATCCCACAAATCTTGGCCTAATCAAATCATCTCTTCATGCTTTTCCCAACTTTTAGATGGGATCACAGATGAAGAAATCCATCTTTGATGAGCAAACTTCCAAGGCGCTGATGAGCTGGCACAACAAGGTGAAGAAGAAGCACGAGCACGACCATGACCACGTGCCAATACGAACGAGGAAGCTAGGGGAGAGCCCCGGAGATGACTCATCACCGGAGCACTCTCCCAAGCATTCGAGTGGTGCTGCAGCTGTTGCTGTGATGGAATCAAGCATCGAAATGTCTGATCAGAGAGATCCCGATTCGCCTAAAGAACAGATGACAGACATAGATTTGTTAACAGGGCCTTGAAAAATTTGGATGTTGCTGTAAAAAGATTGATGCAGTTAGGAGCTAGAAATGTAGCACAAGAAGTTAGAACAGGCTTTGGAAAAGTAGTTATTCTAGTTCATCTTGTGCAGGTTTATAGAAAAAAAACACACAAAAAAAAAAAAAAACAAAGCCTTGTTACATTGGATGTATGTTTATTAAGTTCTTTTATTTTTCTGGAACCACACAATTTTATTTATTTTTTGTGTAGAAAATGTGATACTATGTTGTAATTTTATCACTTGCATTCTTGTTGTTGTTCTGATTTTAATTTTCATTTTTTATTTGGGGAGACCAGAACAGTGGGGCCTTACCCCTAACTAGAGGTGTCATAAGGGCAACTCCAACGGTAGCATTTTCACCAACGTCTGTTCATATAATTGCAGGACTTCTAGTCATCTAGTCTAAAAAAATAGCCGTTGAAAAACTGCACCCATGTCTATTCATATAATTGCAGGACTACTAGTCATCTAGTCTAAAAAAATAGTCGTTGAAAAACTGTAGCTATGTCTAGTCATATTATTATTTGTCTTCTAGTCTAAAAAAATAAAAGTTGATAATGTGGTGATAATTAGTAATTTGTTAATTTAAATTTTATGTATTTTTAATTATGTTAGATGTTGGTTTGAGTTGTATTTTTTTTCATGTATCAATTTAATTTGTGTTTTAATTTTAATATTGCTCAAATTTTTGGGGATTATTTTTAAAATTAATTTATTAATTAAATATATATTTAAATTTAAATATGAAAGTAAAATAATGATCTATATATAAAATAAAGAAATTAATAAATTATAATAAAAGATAAATGAATGGATATAATAGTGGGACCCATTAATAGTTACTTTTTAGTTAGAATGATTAGAGAGAAATATGTTAGGTAGATAATAGATATACTACCTCCGTTTCGAAATGTTTGTTGTTTTAGGTTTTTTTTTTTCAAAATGTTTCTTGTTTTATATAATTTGGCATCCTCTCTCCCAATTTTAACTCTTTCAAATCCTACAAGATTTCTTGATTCTAAACGCAATGGAGAGAGAAAAATATATGGAGAGAGAAAATATTGTTATTTTTTAGGAAAATATAAACGAATTAGATTTTATGGCATATATGAGAGATGTGTATATTTGTCCACAAAATTAATTCTTAATTCCAGATAAAAAAAATAAAACAACAAACATTTCGAAACGGAGGGAGTATATTTTATGATGTGCCAATGATAACACCTGAGGCTGCGTAGAACGATTGGAGATGCCCTAAGGGGTTAGGTTGAGATATCTAAGTTGGCCTGAGGATGTAATTGAGTCGAGCCGAACGGTTACTAGCTCGACTAAAAAACTCAAAGCTAAATATCGACTCAATTGGAAACTTGGGAAGCTCGGTTCAATTACATATTAATGTTAAATAAAAAAAAATGAAAATCAAAATAATTTAACTATTAAGAGTACATAGGTAGATAACCATAATATAAATTACCTTCAAGCTCGATAAAGCTCACGAGCCTAGTATTATTGAGCTCGAGATCAAGCACTGTACCTACTCGAGTTGATTTCTTCGGGTCACTCTCATTTACACTCCTAGGTCAGCCCACTAATTTTTTTTAACTATTTATTATTTAAAAATGTATGGATTAATTGTCATATAAATCACAGTTTTTATCCGACTGCGAAAATTCAACATTACTTTTATTACGTTTCAATAATACAGCCACCTTCTGATTTGTAGCAAATTTAACATCCTCAAAATTTCCGTTTACATCGTTAAAATTGATGATATTTCAATAGTGAACGGCGTCGTTTGATCGACAAAGTTTGCCAAAAAAATTAGGGATGTTGAATTTTGCTACAAAATAAAACGCGGTGTATTCCCGAAATGTTTTAAAAGTCGTGTTGGGGTTTGCAAAATTAGTTAAAGGTGGCGATGCTATTGTTATAAAAGAAAATATATATTACAATGAAAAATTAAAAATTTTAAAAAATAATTTAAACAATCTTTAATAATTACAAATGAATTTTTATTTCGGAAAATCAAAATTTCATAAATAATTTTAACTTGATTTTAAGACATGCCAAATCGTATGTACCATGCTCAAAGCCCGACGTACAACTGGTGTGTGTGTCAGAACGCCGCTGTGTGTTTGGATAAACAGACGAAAATTGTATCATCTTTGGTTAGTTGGTATCTCTCTAACGGCCATGGCTTCTTTAAGAAACCTCGAAAAACTTGCAGTGAAAAATCCTCAATTTTTTTCGGAACCCACGATTCACAGAGCGGAAAATGTTGGTGTTTTGCCATTGCCCATTTCAAGAAGGTCTGCATTTCTGATCTCTGTTCTGCCATTCAGCCTTCTTGCTCTTCCTCAGACGTTGCTGGCTAGAGAGAGGCGCAATCGGAAGGCCATCCCGCTTGAAGACTATCTCACTAATTGTTACTCTCTCTCTCTCTCTCTCTCTCTCTGTGCAGTAGTTTCTTGAATTTGTGTGATTTTGAGCTTTTGATGTTTGTGTTGAGCTTTCCTGGTGGTGTGGTTTAGTGGGCTTTTGCTGTTTTCTTCTCTCTCTCTCTCTCTCTAGTAGTTTCTTGAATTTGTATAGAGTTTGAGCTGCTGATGTTTGTGTTGAGCTTTCATGGTGTTGTGGTTTTAGTGTGATTTGGTGATTTCTTCATCTGGGATTTCTTGAATTGCTGTTTTTTTTTTTTTAATTACGAGAGGGAATAGTAATGCAAGTTTTTCCTGATTTTGATTGCATTTTAGTTAATTCGTTTTTGATAATTTAGGAAAATTTATGATCTGTTTCAAGATGGGATTTTTTTTAAAGTTAATATTTTCAGAGAAAAACATGAAATAAATGGATGATGATGATGGGATGGGATTGAGGTGAAGATCACCAACACAGACAAATGAAAAGCCAATAAAAATGCATAAATTTCTTGCAATGGAAAATCAAATTTCCTTATTCTTTTGGGGTGTCTTTGAATTTCCTATTGGATGTGTGCTGCATTTTCTTGATTCTATATTCATTTTTTGCTTCATTTACTTAACAGGAATGTTGCTGCTTTCTTAGTTATCAATTATCATGTTGAATTGGCATATCTTTAGCTGTTGTGTGGTGTGATAGATATCAATTGTTTGTTTTGTTGTTAATGTGCATTGCCTAAAGATGTTATGTAGCATAAAATGTGACAGAATGTTTTTTCTAATGTATGATTCATCTCCTGTTTTACATTTAAAGTTCGAAAGATTGTATCTACTTTTACTAACTTAGTTGAGTTCTGAAGCAGCTGATGGGCTTAAGTACTATGATCTTGTTGAAGGGAAGGGTCCGGTTGCTGAAAAAGGATCGACTGTGCAGGTTCGTTTAGAATAAGATGAGCGATATTCTATCATTACACGACAATGTGCATTCCCCTCCGGTTCATCTGAGGAACCTCTAATCCCCTTTTGGAGTAAATTTTGTTTGATGATTCTGTGATGGCACACGAACAGGTGCACTTTGACTGTTTATATCGTGGTATTACAGCTGTGTCAAGTCGGGAATCTAAACTCTTGGCTGGGAATAGAATCATTGCCCAGGTTATTAGATTTTATCATGTCTTCATCTTTGTTACTAGTAGCACGATTGAGTGTCGACTACATAGCACTGAACGAAAGGCTGATACACGTATTTGTACATTTAAGTAGCCTTACGTGTTCCAAGTTGGAGCTATACCAGGAAAGGAGCGAAAGCGTGAGTTTGTAGATAATCCGAATGGTTTGTTCTCTGCACAGGCTGCACCGAAACCTCCAAAAGCTATGTACACGGTAACTGAGGGTATGAGAGTCGGGGGAAAGGTGATTTTGTTCGTTCTCTTCCTTCACATTGCATTCATCCCCTTTCGTTTCTTTTCATTTTTATCATGTTTTTTTCCGGGATGCAGAGGACTGTGATTGTTCCTCCGGAGGCTGGTTATGGCCCGAAAGGAATGAATGAAATCCCGGTAGTACTTCCACCAATGTTCATCGAGTTATTCCATTCCTTAGAGCTTACTGTGTTGAGATTAACTAGTGATGCTTGATGAAATACGAACTCTTTTTTCTTGGTTTAGGCTTGATAACTAGATTCATTCATTGCTATAGATAATGAACTATGATCCATGTGAAACTCTCTGAGGTTCTTCTTGTGTTCTACTCTGCAGCCTGGGGCCGAGTTTGAGCTGAATATCGAGCTTTTGGAAGTAATGCCACCCGAGGGCAAGTAACCACACGCGGATCAGAAGTTTCTTGTATATTCCAGCTTATGCTCGTGCTTTTATCGAGCCATTTTTTCCCTTAGCATCACGAGTAGTTTGATTCATTTATGGCGTTAGCTGCACAGACCTTTCTTTGAGGTGAGGTGAGCTTGTTTGTCCATTAGCATTCTCTCTCTCTCTCTCTCTCTCTCTCTCTCTCTCTCTCCTCCCTTGTCAAAACTGGTGAAATCTGAAACCAGAATAGATTAGCTTATGTTTCATTTTCTTACTGTTTGAATTGTTCAATGGGAGAGTGTAACTATAATAAGTTGTTTTACAATGTTTTTTTTATTACCTACTATTGAAATCAAACAAAGATTCGATTCGAGATTGTTTTTCTATAATTTTATTTGGATTTGGTTTGGTTATTATATCAAACAAGCTTGATCGTGTTTATGCTCGAGATAAAACTAAAAGCTCGAACTAAACTCAAACTCGATAAATAGAAATGAATATGCATTTGGTTTAATTCGAATAATTTGACACCCTACTACCATATCAAACGAACTAATCTACTTTAGTTATGGTTGAGGACATGAGGTTATTGAATAGGGATGGACTTGCATGCAGCAGGTCTGATATATGGTATTTCAGACGGGCCGGCCCACTACAATTTGGATCTAACCTAATAGAATTCAGACTCAGCCCTAATCTAAAAAAAAAACCTTTGTAACTCAAGCCCAATACAGAAAAATATACCCACCAGCCACCGTCACGCATCATCCATCGCGATTGCGGAGGCCGTCGTCGCCGCCGTGAACCTTCGCATCATCACCGCCGACAACCTTCACATCGACTTCAAATATCACGCCGTTTCCGTCGACGCCACCATTAAGGAATCACGAAGCTAAGCTCGATCAAAATTTCATCTCAATATCTGAATTGGATCTGGATTCATCCAAATCGAGGTAAAATCAACTATGATAACATCATTGGAGTTACTTTTATAGAATTTGAGTTGAAAATCTGATTTTTTATTTTTCTTTTTGGATTAAAGGTTAGGATAAAAAAAATGGATGAATAAGCTATAACCATAGATGAAAATTCTGCGGATGAGCATGGAGATTGTATTGCTGAAAAGGAGAAGAGTAAATAAATCTTAATTTTTATTTTAAAACTTAATATACGAAAATTTGTTTAGTACCCAATCTGAATTTTTTGCATTTTTTATGCAATTGTGGCAGATGATGAATTAGAAATAGTTATGATCACAATGTGTTCGTCAAAATGTCTGAATGAGGGTGGCTTAGACTTGGAGTACCATTCATATATTCGTTTGAGGCCATCTTGAGACATTCTGTTCCAGTATCTGCTATCTGTTTTGCATTTCTCGAAGAAATCAGCTATTTTGCTGCTCGACTCATCACCGTTGTTAGGATCAATGTGGAGGCCTGAGACCCCATCAACTATGATCTCTGCTAGCTCTCCTTGATTGGTTGCAAATGTGGGCAGCCCGCAGTTCATGGCTTCGATCACTGTCAGGCTGAAGGCTTCATACAATGTAGGCTGCACGAAAGCCCCCTTCGTGTCTGCAATGTAGCGGTATCTGTCAGTTTGAGCTGCTATCCATTTTACCTGGCCCTTGAGTTGGTATTTCTCGATCAGGATGTGCATCTTCTTGATCTCTGCCATTTCTTCCCAACCCTCGATTGTTTTAGATTAATTTTAGGTTGATACCTGTTTTTATCATACTTGGTACTTTTTTTCTTCCCACATGGTACTTTTTTTGTATCAGACATATTTTGTTTTGCCTTGAAATTCTTGGAATCATGATTGTTTTAGATTAATCTAAAATTGATATCTGTCTTTATCGAACTTGATACTTTTTTTCATACCACATGGTACTTTTTTTGTATCAACTCATGTTTTCCTTTAATTAGATTTTTTATCGTTGTTAATACTCTTTTTTGTTACCAAATGGTACTTTTTATAGTATCATACTGATTTTTTACTTTAATTAGATATTTCAATTCAGTTGGATGAGTTTGGATCCAAAACTTCCAACCCCCGATTGTTTTAGATTAATTTTAGGTTGATACCTGTTTTTTATCATACTTGGTACTTTTTTCTTACCACATGGTACTTTTTATTGTATCAAACTCATTTTTTGCTTCGATTAGATTTTTACTGTTGGGATTTTTTTTTCCACGTACAAGGATTTGGTGATCATTCATTTATGATAGTTTCGTTTAATTCTTTAAAAAAACACATACAACATAAAAAGATTACAAAAAAGATAAAATGGTACTTTTTCATTTATCGCGTGATACGTTTATGCTCTGTACGTTATACTATTATTATATCTAAATAAGAACCAGATTTCTTTAAAATCAGGTTATGAATGATCATTAAATAACTAATTTACAACTAAAGTTAAAGCAAAAATATTTCTGAAACACACGATAATTTTTTGTTGAGCATATAGTGTGCACAAAGTTACATGTTCATTGGTACCTCATTTCACACTAGGTGATACTTTTTATATGTTTAACATAATATGAGCAAAAAAAATACAGTAAACTGTAGCATAAACAAAGCTCATTTTCTAATGATAAAAAAATATGGACAAAATATATAATAACATCATTCTTAAAACATTCCAGACATCCCATCTATTCGTGATTTCAGAAAGCCTCCTAACATATCCAACAAACTGTATCATCAAGCTATTACAAAAAACAAAATATTTCCTCTTTCTGCCAAACACCAACAACGCCACAAATCAAAGATCAAGTTTAACCATAAGATCATTGTATTTGTCATCCCACAACATCCCACCAAAAAAACATCATTCAATCACAAATATCATCATTTCTTTTTCTTGTCCATGAAGTCCAGCATAGATTGGTGAACTTCAAAACTCAAGTCGTTCGTGCCTGAAAGTAAAATCCGAGCACAATACAATGCTCGTAACTTTCTTCTACCAGACGACTGCAAAAAGAAAGTTCAAATATTTCAATAAGCAAAAAAAAACACATGAAGCATAAAAGAAAACGAGTGTCTGGATTAAAATGCTGAACAAACCAGTGCACATTTGACCAATGAACACATGCAAAATCTTGAAAGAAAAAAACA
This sequence comes from Perilla frutescens, assembly GCA_026008535.1. Taxonomy (NCBI): domain Eukaryota; kingdom Viridiplantae; phylum Streptophyta; class Magnoliopsida; order Lamiales; family Lamiaceae; genus Perilla; species Perilla frutescens. The sequence continues at coordinate 75,556,585 of BRKX01000003.1, forward strand.
ACCCCCCAAAACCAATATCTTTTATTGCCTTTCGCTGCTCCTCCTTCAGTGAACTGATAATAGAATAGATTGAAGAGGGTCGGGATTTAAATACATAATCATTTCCACTGCAATAAAAAATTCAAAGAAAAATGAAACATAATTCACAATCTGCAACATAAAGTACTAACTAAATGCATAAAAAGTACCACTGAAATCACATAAAGGTAGGAGTTAACAAAATAAATTACCTCATTATTTTTTAACAAAACATCCCAGTTCTCTCATAAATTTATCATACATATGCATGCATAAATTCATACCTAGGCAGCTCAAATTTTCATAAAAATTTTGATACTTCTTTCATGCATGAAAGAGTACTTATACATGAATAAACTGATATTTATGCATGTATAAATTGATACCCATACACATCAAAGAAAAAATAAACATAATTCATCTATAAGACAGATACACACTAAATTGATACATATATGTGAATAAAATGATACTTAACAGTTTAAAAACTGATACAAAATATATGATATGGTTAGACTATAATGAACTCACGCAGAATTGTGGAATAAGACATACAAAGAAAACCGATACAACAAATAACCGCTACAACAAATAATAAACATGCATATCAATTATTTAGCAATGACTCCACAAATCGAGTTTGAAACAAATCTGAATAACCTAAATCTGAATAACCTAAGTATGGTATCTGAATAACAAATCTGAGAACATTCACAAACAAAAATGTATATCAAACAAACAGCAGCCAAAAATACACAAGAGGGGAAAAAACACTGCATCGACAATAAAACAAACAAAAGCAACACATCTTTCACATGATATACATCAGATGCTTAAAAAATGCACAAAAAAATTGTAAACTGAAATCGTCTTCAATAAACTCAACAGAGAATGACGGAGAACTCGATGAAGTCAATTTTAAACTGAAAAATTGTAAACTAACCTAGCACGAAAAATTGTAAACTGAAATGCACAAGAAAATTATAAACTGAAACTAACCTGGCACGAAATCGTCTTCAATAAACTGAAGAGAGAACTCAATCAAGTGAAAACGTCGGGACTTCGACTCAAAGCAGGCCTCGCGATTGTCGGAAAAATCGATCGAAAGAATGACGGAGCCCTTCGCTTGCAATTACAGATGCCGGAAAACTCGAGGGAAGTTGAGAATGGGAATGGTAGGGTTTTGCGATGGAGAATGGAAAGAGAAGAAAATTGAGAAAGGCTGCGTTAAGATCAGAATAGCGAAAGCTAGGGTTAGAATGAAGAAGGAGCGGTTTTTTTTTATATATATAACGGGTCGGATAAAACCCGGATCCGACCCGTCTCACATAATGTTATTTACATCTTGCTGCACACAAGTTTTTGCGTATTGAATATCGATTCAATCAATTTTCTAGAGATTGTTTTAATAATATATAATTTTTTTCCTAGGAAAATATATTTAAGTTGTGTGTTCATGGTAATTTTAATTTAGAGATTATAATACATTAAGTACAAAATTAACTTGTTAATAATGTAGTCAATGAAATATGCAAAATTGTATATATAATTTATCATAAAAAATAAAATAATTTCGATCGATATCTATCTAATATAATAAAATGCAGCACTATTCATTTCCCCCAAAAAAATCAATTCATCAACTGTTATTACAAGTAAAAAAAAGTTATCAATATTTAATATAATAAAATTCTATCTAAAAATTTCAAATTATTAAAACAACCGCCATTATTCTTTACTGCAATATTAACTTTCTAACTAAAATATTTTCTATAAAATAAGAAGATCTAACACTTATATTAAAAATGTAATAATTGAGTTTGAGATCATGAATCATCGTGCATTGCACGGACGGAAATATAGTAATAGTGAAAAAACACTCGTAATATTTTGGTTAAATTTAACTCTGATACCTACATTTTGTACACTTTTTAAAAAATGACCCATTTTTTCATCTTGCTCCATCCTTCAGTGATAGACACAATTAGACTACTCTATTCCTACGAAACGAGCCAAAAGAGAGCGGGGGAAGGGACGGATTTGAGACTACCGACGGAAGCAAGAGTAACAATACAGTTTATAATGTGCTACAGGAGCGGGTATAGTAAGTAAAATCATACGAAAAGAAAAAGGGGATATGAAATAACCATAACAGATCCATCGAATGGACGTCAAGTGGTTGATATTATCCCTCCAGGACCAGAACTTCTTGTTTCAGAGGGTGAATCCATCAAATTTGATCAACCATTAACAAGTAATCCTAATGTGGGTGGATTTGGTCAGGGAGATGCAGAAATAGTACTTCAAGATCGATTTATCTCTAACTTCGGCTAAACTAACTTCCCAGGACCAGTGTGGATTCTTCGTCAGCATGGATATAGGACACCTCTAACGAGGCTTTCTCTATATCCGCTAGAGACACTGGCATCGGGTTTTAATTCACACCTGCCTCTAGCAATCACAACCTTCTTGTCTCTCAGCAGGGACTACCTATCGTTGCCACTTGCAATTTAAATTAACAAAACAGTACCCACTTTTTCAAAAAAATTACAAATCTAACATTTAATCAATTTTACGGACCAAAAATCATCGTAATTGATTGTATTTTAATATTTCTATTTCCTCAGCCAGGTAGAAAAATCTCTTCAATCAAGAAATATTAAAACACAATCAATTACGTACGATTTTTGTGCCGTAAAATTGATTAAATGTTAGATTTGTAATTTTTTTAAAAAATGGATACTATTTTATTAATTTTGAAACAGTTGATCATTTTTGAAAAAATACTAAAAGTTAAAATGCAAAAATTGTAGGTATCAAAGTATAATTTAACTTAATATTTTTGGAGTAATGCAAATTTAGGAAATCTAAAATTCAAGATCTTAAAATTTAGGGGCAAAACCCAAACCGCCCAAACGTGGCCTTATTAAGCACGAAACGAAGAAAAGAAACCTCATTTCCCTCCTACTTCACCTCCCCAAATCCTAGGGTTTCTCTAAACCCCCTCTCTCTCTCTCACACACTCTCTTTCTCTCTCTACACTCAAATCTGACACTCTTCTTCTTCGCTAATCATCATGTACCTATACAGTCTAACCCTGCAACAGTCCACCGGAATAATCTGCGCCATAAACGGGAGCTTCTCCGGCGGCAAAGCGCAGGAAATCGTGGTGGCGCGCGGGAAGGTCCTCGACCTTCTGCGCCCCGACGACAATGGTAAGCTCCAATCCCTCCTCTCATTTGAAATATTCGGCGCTATTCGTTCATTAGCTCAATTTCGTCTCACCGGAGCGCAGAAGGATTACATAGTTGTGGGGTCGGATTCAGGGCGCATTGTAATTCTTGAGTATAATAAAGAGAAGAATACGCTTGATAAAATCCATCAGGAGACTTTTGGGAAATCGGGTTGCCGTAGGATAGTGCCCGGCCAATACTTGGCAATTGACCCTAAGGGTAGAGCTGTAATGATTGGTGCGTGCGAGAAGCAGAAGCTTGTTTATGTTTTGAATAGGGATACTGCAGCTAGGTTGACAATTTCGTCGCCGTTGGAGGCGCATAAGAGCCATACTATAGTTTATTCGATTTGTGGGGTGGATTGTGGGTTTGATAATCCAATATTTGCGGCTATAGAGCTGGATTATTCAGAGGCGGACCAGGATCCCACTGGTCAAGCTGCTAATGAGGCGCAGAAACATTTGACCTTCTATGAGTTGGATTTGGGGCTTAACCATGTGTCTAGGAAATGGTCCGAACAGGTTGACAATGGTGCTAATATGCTAGTGACTGTACCTGGTGGTGGGGATGGACCCAGTGGTGTGCTTGTGTGTGCTGAAAATTTTGTTATATATAAGAATCAGGGGCACCCTGATGTCAGGGCAGTTATTCCGAGACGTGAGGACTTGCCTGCAGAGCGTGGGGTCTTGATTGTCTCGGCTGCTATGCATAAGCAGAAATCCATGTTTTTCTTCCTCTTGCAAACTGAATACGGGGATATTTTCAAAGTGACCCTGGACCATGACAATGATAGAGTAAAAGAGTTGAAGATTAAATATTTTGATACTATTCCGGTCACATCTTCCTTGTGTGTCTTGAAATCTGGGTTTCTGTTTGCTGCATCGGAGTTTGGAAACCATGCCTTGTATCAGTTTCAGGCGATAGGTGATGATCCTGATGTGGAGGCTTCCTCTGCTACACTGATGGAAACAGAGGAAGGTTTTCAGCCGGTGTTCTTCCAGCCTAGAAAGCTGAAGAATCTAGTTCGGATCGATCAAGTTGAGAGCTTGATGCCTATTATGGATATGAAAGTTGTAAATCTCTTTGAGGAAGAAACCCCTCAAATATTTTCACTTTGTGGGCGGGGGCCTCGTTCTTCTCTGCGGATACTGAGACCAGGTTTGGCTATTAGTGAAATGGCAGTGTCAACATTACCAGGTGTTCCAAGTGCTGTTTGGACAGTAAAAAAGAATGTGAATGATGAATTTGATGCATACATTGTTGTTTCTTTTGCAAACGCTACTCTTGTACTTTCCATTGGTGAGACTGTTGAAGAAGTTAGTGACAGTGGATTTCTTGACACTACACCTTCACTTGCTGTTTCTTTGATTGGGGATGACTCCTTAATGCAAGTCCATCCAGGTGGTATCAGGCATATCAGAGAAGATGGCCGTATCAATGAATGGAGGACTCCAGGAAAGAGAACTATCGTTAAGGTTGGGTCTAATAGAGTTCAGGTTGTCATTGCTTTGAGTGGTGGGGAGATTATATATTTTGAAGTTGATATGACGGGGCAGCTGATGGAGATGGCAAAGCTTGATATGTCCGGAGATATTGCGTGTTTAGATATTGCCCCTGTCCCAGAAGGACGTCAGAGATCTCGCTTTCTGGCTGTTGGATCATTCGACAATACAATCCGCATCTTGTCTTTGGACCCCGGTGACAACTGTATGGAAATGCTAAGTGTTCAGAGTGTTTCATCTCCTCCGGAGTCCCTACTCTTTCTTGAAGTTCAGGCTTCATTAGGAGGTGAGGATGGAGCAGATCACCCTGCTAACCTCTTTCTAAATGCTGGTCTGCAAAATGGAGTATTATTCAGGACAGTTGTGGATATGGTGAATGGCACGCTCTCAGATGCTCGCTCTCGCTTCTTAGGCCTCAGAGCTCCTAAGCTCTTTTCTATTGTTGTGAGAGGGCGACAAGCTATGCTTTGCTTGTCAAGTAGACCTTGGCTTGGCTATATACACCAAGGACACTTCCTTCTAACCCCTCTGTCATATGAGACACTTGAATATGCTGCCTCCTTTTCATCAGATCAGTGTGCAGAAGGTGTTGTTGCTGTTGCTGGGGATGCATTAAGGGTTTTCACTATTGAGAGACTAGGAGAATCATTTAATGAAACTGCTATACCTCTAAGGTATACACCGAGGAAGTTTGTAGTTCATCCCAAGCGAAAGCTTTTGATTATGATTGAGAGTGATCAAGGAGCATTCACTGCAGAAGAACGTGAAGCTGCAAAGAAGGAATCATTTGAGGCTGCTGGAATGGGGGAGAATGGAAATGCAGAGCAGATGGAGAATGGGGATGATGAGGAGAATAATGATCCACTTTCTGACGAACAATATGGTTATCCCAAGGCAGAGTCTGGAAGGTGGGTTTCTTGCATCAGAGTTTTAAACCCGAGGACAACAGAGACGACCTGTTTACTTGAGCTTCAGGATAATGAAGCAGCATTTAGCATGTGCACTGTCAATTTTCATGATAAGGAGTATGGAACTCTTTTGGCCGTAGGCACAGCAAAGGGCCTACAGTTTTGGCCCAAAAGATCCTTTGAGGCTGGATATATACATATATATAGGTTCAAGGAAGATGGGAAGGTTCTTGAACTTCTGCATAAAACACAAGTAGAAGGTGTCCCTCTTGCATTGGCCCAATTTCAAGGAAGACTGCTGGCTGGAATAGGACCTGTGCTTAGATTGTATGATTTGGGGAAAAGAAGATTGCTTAGGAAGTGTGAGAATAAGTTGTTCCCTAACTCAATTACATCTATCCAGACATACCGAGATCGGATTTATGTTGGTGATATGCAAGAGGTATGTACTCTGAACATTCATGTGTTAATTGTGTATTGACATGATTAATGAGTTTTATGCTTCAATATGGATGTTGCAAATGTTATTTCTTATTTTGACCAGTTGATATGGATGGTGCAAATTCTATTCTATTCCTATATTTATTCCTTTATAGATTATAGATTTTATGTAGTTTCTTGCAATTTCTTCTAAATATCATAACTGTTCAATAACTGTTTATTTTTCAGTCATTCCACTACTGCAAGTATAGACGTGATGAAAACCAGCTGTACATATTTGCTGATGACACAGTTCCTAGATGGCTTACTGCCGCACAGCATATAGATTTTGACACCATGGCAGGGTCAGACAAATTTGGAAATGTTTACTTTGTGCGGTTGCCACAAGATGTGTCTGATGAGATTGAAGAAGATCCAACTGGTGGTAAGATAAAATGGGAGCAGGGGAAGCTGAATGGAGCACCGAACAAAGTGGAGGAAATAGTCCAATTCCACGTTGGTGATGTGGTCAGTTGCTTGCAGAAGGCATCTTTGATTCCAGGAGGTGGAGAGTGCCTTATTTATGGAACTGTAATGGGGAGTTTGGGGGCATTCCTCCCATTCACATCACGTGATGATGTTGATTTTTTCTCTCATTTGGAGATGCACTTGCGGCAGGAGCACCCACCTTTGTGTGGTAGAGACCACATGGCCTATAGATCTTCCTACTTTCCAGTGAAGGTGAGTTGCATGATTCATCCACCTGTGTCATAATTGCATTTATCTCACAAACACTGGTGTTTTGTTGATTGCATTGCCTTCTGATAATAGATCGTTCTCATAACTTTCTGTTGCATACGTCACTTTCTTTGGCTCCAGGACAGGGTGCATTGCCATTATTCTTAGATATTCTGCTAAATGAATAGACAGGGAACTAGAAGTGGTGCTGATCTTTTTTCTTTTTTTCTTCTATGCTGTCTAAAAATCTCTATTCATGTCTTCTGGACACCGGGCTGGTATTGGTAGAATGGAATACGATACGAAGGCAAAATTCTCATATAAAACCTACCTAGCCTCACTTTTCGATCTAGATCATTTCTTTCTTTTCCTATTCTCAATCTCAGTTGGGATAGAGTATGTTATGTTACATTCTTCAGTTTTTTCAAGGTGAACCCTCGTTTTAGCCCGAGTGTTCATCAGTATGAATATGATATGCAATATCTAGTTTCATCTTTTAACTACTCTTTCACCTCTAAATTTTACATCACTGCATATCAATTCTTGTTAATCTTTCTTGCTCTTAAGCTGATGATTCCAAGTTTTCAAAATCGTTGCAGGATGTGATCGATGGAGATTTGTGCGAGCAGTTCCCGACTTTGCCTATGGATATGCAACGCAAAATTGCGGACGAGCTGGATAGAACTCCTGGGGAGATTATGAAGAAACTGGAAGAGATAAGAAACAAAATCATTTGAGATAATCTCCATTTCGATTATAAAACCCGATTCCCTTCGGCTAAGCCTATCTTTTCTTTTCTTTTTTACTTTCATTTGTATTGCAGGCCCTCTTGTTTTCCTAGTTGTTTTTTTGAATTTTTTTTCATTATCTTGTTTATATAGTTCAGGTTCTTGCAATTGCTATCTTTGTCTGTATGGAATTTGAGTTGACTGTAATGTTAGAGATAGTGATTATTAATATTAGCAACTTGTGCTTTGGTCATTAATTCAAGAATTCATATGGAAAAGTTGTCTTATGTATGTCTTGTGTGAATTGTGGTGGCTACAATTTTAGCTGCATAAATTATGTAAGTCGGATTATTAACAAATAGATAGGAAATCGATTGAAGGTTGATCTTAAAACACCGAAGTGGTAAAGATCTAGTATAAAAGGAGACATCTCGAAATTAATCCACATTTCTTTCTCCTTCCCTCGACTAAAAAAAGAAAACTATAATTAGGTGTACCACTATTAATGGTTTGCGTGACTCGTTTCGTGGGCTATCCACAAGAAATTCTATAACACATGTTAGGGTACTATATGAATTCCAAGAGTTTAAAACAAATAAACAGAGAAATAGAGTGGGTTTTGGACTTGTTCACATGTCCATACATGTATGGATTGGGGTAGTACCCCTACATGTGTTATAGAATTTCCCGGCTATCCTCACACAAGCGAAGCCTAATGCTTTTACTAAAAAATTAAAGATTTACGACCGATTCATTAATATTAGTGGTAGCTAATATTTCTCCCGTTAGAGTCTAGTGCGTAAAGTGTCGAAAAATCATATTTAATATCAATTTCAAGTATGATTTTTCACGTCATATAAACGATGGGCTCATGCATGATTTCTCAACAATTCGTCACCCAAAATTAAATTTGGATACATTTTTGTAAAATTATGGAAAGGTTGGATATTTTTGATAATTTTTTAATATTTAAGACATTTAAACTTCTAGTAACGAGACGAGAGCTTTACAATGTTAAAAAGAGAAAAAAAAAAATACAAACAAGGAAAGGAAAGAAGCAAGGTAAAAACGTGTTGCATTAAAATGTTGGTGTAAATCGAAACGCGAGATCAGCTGATTTCACGTTGACTAGAAATCGAAAACGCGACAATAGGCAGGTTTCTAAATCAGTTTTGTTTCAGAACTACATTTTCCCGGATTCACTTCCACTCCAGTGTAATAACAATTCCGGCGACGCTTTTTTAGAGAGAGAAACTGCAGAAATGAAGCGATTCCGGCTCGATCTCTCTCTACTCTTCATTTTGAGTTTTTTTATACTTTTCTCCAATGTGTGCTCCGATCTCGTGATTTCCAAACTGGATCGCCAGGTAATAATTGTCCCCCTTTTTTTAAAAATAAATTCGCTGTGATTTTTAGGGTTCTGTTTTGGATTTGCATTATTTTAGAGAATTTATCCTTTTTTTGGAGATTTTTATGTCGGATGGCTAGGGTTTAAGAAGCTGGTTGGACGGATGTGTTGTTTCTTTGCAATCTGTATATTGTCTGATTAGATGAGCTAAACTAGAGTGGCAAATTTTAGTATTTTTGTTGTGGCGTGGCTTGGGTTTTTGGCTGTTGCTGTTTTTGACTCTTTGAGATTTGGTGTGTTTAATGAGAAATGAGAATTGAAGAAGTTATCAAATGAGGAATGCAGTAATGTACCAGGATATAAGTATGAATGGATATTTGGATGTGTTGCATGTAGCCTGGATGTTAAAAGAAAGATTTTGGATGTGACAGCAAGAATGCCGTGCTTCATCTGTAGACGTCGCGCTATGATCTTGGTTAGCTTGAATATCTGAACTTATCGGCTTGCTAATTTTTAATGACCTTATGCTGCAGGTTGATTTATCGTCACATATAGTTCGGTTCACTACATCACTCAAGGTACTTTTTTTATTGATGTTGGTTGTTCCATTTTAGTGGTTTTACTTTGGATGATTCAAATGGCTAGTAAAGTTGATTTTGTTTGCATTGTTGTGCTACTTACTATTGGTATTATCCTCTTCCAGGTAGAAAATAAGGGGGTCGAAGCAGTGTCAAAGATTTTGTTGCCCTTCCCTGAAAATCAAGCAAAGAACTTGGCTATTCTGTCAGTGGCAATTAGTGTAGGGAAAGGTAAAACAAAAAGTTCTTCAGACAACCTGCCTGTTGAGATCACGCACCCTGAAGGGATGCCCCAAGCATTGACTTGGTATGCTGTCTCTTTGCCTAAGGAACTGGGTAAGGGACAGAGCTTGACTTTGGAAGTCAAAGCTGTATTTACTAATCTACTGAGGCCTTTCCCTGAGAAGATAACTCAGGCTGATGTTCAACTTTTTGCCTTCCAAGATAGTGCACATTATCTCTCTCCCTATGCAGTCAAGATCCAGTCACTCACTGTTAAATTACCTGAACCAAAGGTGGAATCTTATACAAAATTGGAGAATACCAAATTTTCTGGTTCAGAAATAAAATATGGTCCTTATGAGAATATTCCTCCTTTCTCATACCCACCAGTTGTAATCCACTTCGTGAGCAATAAACCATTTTCTGTTGCTCAAGAGTTGGTGCGTGAGATAGAAATTTCCCATTGGGGAAATGTGCAAATCACAGAAAACTACAATCTCTTTCATGCTGGTGCTGAGATGACCGGGGAGTTCTCAAGGTATAATAATACACTGAACCAGAAATGTCTTTTCATCCTTGTCCCATCACGTCTGAAGATTTTCATCATTTTTGGACTTGGTATATTTATATTTTGTGTTGATGCTTGCAGACTGGATTATCAGGCACGACCCCATGTTAGAGGGGCATCAGCACTGAGAAGTCTGGTCGCCAGACTACCTCCACGAGCTCATTCTATTTACTACAGGGATGAGATTGGAAATATTTCTACTTCTAATGTATGGAGCGATTCAGCAAAGGTGGGTCTTGATTCCCTCTGAAATGCTTTGATTTGATTTCCTGTTATAATAACCATTTTATTGATATGCAGACACTTCTTGAAATTGAGCCTCGGTATCCAATGTTTGGTGGTTGGAGAACTTCTTTCACCATTGGATATGGGTTGCCGCTTAAAGATTTCTTGTTCAAGTCACAGGGAAAACGTTTCCTTGATATCTCGTTTGGTTGCCCAATGAATGATGTTGTCATTGAAAATCTCATCGTGAAGGTATGCATATGATTCTCAGATATGGAATTCAAGATGCTGGATGTTACATAATAATTGTGGGTCTTATTTGCTCCTAGAAGTATGAATATAAAGTTAATGTTTATATCAGCACTTTGTGCTATGCATCATGTTTTTTGTTTGTCATGGTTTTAATGTACTTAAAGGTTTTCTTTTCTTCCACATCGTTAGCTTTAATAAATTTGTTGTATTCTAGCATTTGCTCTTAGTATATAATAGTAGTTTAGTAGTCATAGAAAAATTTATAAAGTATTGTTAAAAAATAAAAAATTTTATTTGAAGTTTTACTTTTTTCTGGTCATGTAAATGTGTTAATTTTATTGTTGGTTTTTATCTTTAGTCCTCAATTTAAAATTGTATAACTAAAAACAAGTAATTTTCATTGTAGCATCTTTACTTTCACAATACGAGTACCCTTTCCCTCTATCACCGTTGGAAAAATACTTGGATTGAAACAAAAAAAAGGAAAACAAAGAACTGAAAGTTTCACCCAACAAGTTGCTGCTAACTCAAAATAGTTCTTCCTTACCCTAACTATTAACTTCTCCAATATTTATATACTATACCTACGGACTGGAGACAGTCCGATACAAGATTGGCCCAAAAGGACACTTGCATAGGCTATAGAATGACAACTAATGAAAGAACTCCATAGCTCTATTCTATCAGCTTGGAGTTAAATTGGCTTAAAAAAATTGGTTTTATTTTTTGTGCTTTTGTACAGTTCTTTTCATTCTTCCTTCGTGTACCTTCTCTCACGTCTATTTTCTCTTATGATTTTGCTTAATCTCCCGTTTTTGGTTCGGGAAGGGATGGATGAGGTTGGAATGAGTAATTTGTTGTTCGAAAGGATGCTCTCATAATTAGCTTTTCATATTTGATCTTTTGATACATAGCACCCGTTTCACTATTAGAACAATCTTCTTCTTGGTGCTGATAATCTGAATTGCTGGAGGATAATTGTTTTGTTTGCTTCTAATTTGTTTCTTTTTTTTTTCTTTCCTTTTGTTAATATATTACTTTCCCCCTCTTCTTTTGGTTAATATTTGTTGTTGAATGTTGATATAGCATATGGGTTCTGCAATTTCAGGTTGTTTTACCAGAGGGATCAAAGGATTTTTCTGTTGTGGCTCCGTTTCCTGTCAAAGAGACTCGGGAGGTGTGATTAAATTGCAGTTTGAATCTACTTCTTTCCAAGCAAATGGGTAGCCCTACCACTTTTGTTATATTTTTTTTTGAACTGATGCAGACAAAATTTTCCCACCTGGATACGGTTGGCAGACCAGTCATTGTATTGGAAAAGACAAATGCTGTCCCAGAACATGATCAAAATTTTCAGGTGATTTGCTGGATTTATTATAATATTTTTTTTTTGGGGAATATCATAAGTATTTATAAGAAAAGTATTCCAGCAATTACCTAAACAAACTAAACTTGGTCTTGAAACTGCTTCCATAACCAATTTCCAGTGAAGAAGTCAATAATAGCACTTATAATCTACACACATTTTTCTGGAATGCTCTGACCAAGGCATCATATGGAAATGTGAATTGAAGAAAATATGTTTTAAACAATTGATGACTCATATTGATTCCTTTTTAAGATATCAAACAGACATAAAGTTTGTCTTAGCATTCTCCAAAGTTGGTTCTAATAATTCACGACTTTGAGAAATGGTTATCTCTTTGAAACTACCTTAGATGGCATAAAAATTGGATTCCTTTTGTAGTGTGGTTGCTAGATTTAATATTTCATATGTGGTGTATACAAATAGGACTTATTTATTTGTGGAGAATACTATTTCCATGTAGGCAATCAATTTCATTAGTATATTTTTACTTAGTTTGCTCTCATTGCCAATTTGGTCTCTACTAGATGTGAAGTCTTTGATGCAGTTGCATCTAGTTTCTCATCATCTAGTTCTTTTTTTTTTTCTTTTTTTGGGGGTTGGGGGTGGGGGGTGGATGTATATATTATTTTTTTGAAAAAAAGCTAATATATGTGTTGTCCACAGGTCTATTACAGATTCAGCAATCTCTCTCTCCTGAGGGAGCCATTGATGTTGATTTTTGGATTTTTCCTCTTTTTTGTTGCATGCATAGCATATATGCATGCAGACTTCACAATCTCCAAATCTTCAGCTTCTTATATAGCAAAACTTCAGTGGGATGAGGTATGTAGACATTCTTTCTCCCTCACTTTCTAGTTGTTAAATAAACGGCGATTGCCCATTCTTAGAGTATTGATTAATTTATTTAATTTTTACAGGTCCAAACTACAATCCAGCAGTTCCAAAATTTAATGAACCGTGTATTGAATATTCATGACAAGCTAGAAGCATCTCTGCGCGATCTTTCAAGGACAGGTGATGTGCAGGCTTGCAAAGCAGCACGCAAAGCTGCCGACAGTTTGCTGAAGGAGCTACTGAAGGAATTGAAACCCTTGTTGTCGTTCTTGCAATCTTCTCCACAGGCGCTTCAAATTATGCCCAAGGTAACATTCTATTCATTCTGCTCGATTTATTAGCACTCTCGTTTACTTTGTAACCGTGTGACAACTTGTTTGAGATAACATGTTTGCAATACACACTTTGCCTTCGTAAATTAGTTTTCACGTTTTCATCGATTCAGCTTCCAATAGGTGAGAATCATCTGTGCCTTATGTATGTTGTAACATTCAAGAAAAAAAAAATTATCGGTTTCTAAGACCGTTGCAGAAATGAAACGCGGCTATATTTCCCTTCTATATCTTCCGTAGAACTATAGAAGTCCTACTCACTAACTTTCCTTCCTCATTCATGTATTTCATCTCCCAACTGCTATATTTCATCAAATTTTCTGCAGTTCTGAAAATTATAAGCGAAGGACTCCGAAATGGATCCCGATTGCATGACTTTATGACATCTCACCTTCGTATTTGCTTTATTGGGTTTATATGCAGGTGGAAGAATTGGTAACCAAGGAGAGGGAACTACAAGAGAAGTTGATGCTGAAGCACTCCATGGTCGTAGATTCTTACGAGAAGAAATCCGGGGGTCGAGACATCGACAATCGCGTCGCTGCTGTTCAGCAGAAAATCACACTCTTGAGGCAGGAAATTGATGATCTTCTTGACGTAATCGACGAGATATAATGGTAAGGATTGAGAGGAGATCATCATATATTATATATAATTATTGTAGGTGGTAGACAAATTCATGCTCTCAAGGTTTAACTCTCCCAACTTGAGATTATTTTGCTTGAATGTTGGGTTAAAATTTTGTTGCAACTTAGAAACTATGTAATTTTATTCCAAGTTTAGTTTCTATATGAACAAAAAGAAAAATTGTGCGACATTATTGACGTGACTTGAATTCTTCCACTCGCGTTTGGATTTGATCTTTTTTGAGACGGAAATTCAACATTTTAATTTGAGGGCGGGTTATAACGAAAACTAGTGTTTTGTGTGAGAACTTGGAACTATGTGTGTTTTATTATGATTTGATATTCTATTTTATTGTATTTGAGTGTTTATTAACACTAGCATTAAATAAGGTATAATTTAAAAAAAAATAGCACTAAAATATAAAAGTAAACTATAAAATTGGATTTGAAAGGTAGATGGATTCGTAATCCAAATTCGGTGCGAGTTTCTTGTGTTAAAGAAAGACATTTCGGATTTGAAATTCGAAAAATTTGAAATAAGCACCTTTCCTCAAAATAAATATTAAAATAGTTTTACACAATATTCCAAATTGTACAAAGAACTAAAAAGATGCAAAAGAAAAAGGAAATAAAAGAGCTCAAAGTGCACAAAATGCAACGAAAAAAGGAAAAAGTATACTAAATTACTAATACAACAACAAAGGAAAAAAATATAAAAATAAAGGAGAATTATCAATTTAGGACCTGAAAGATAAAAGCTTTCAATTCAAGATCCGAAAGAATAAAATTCTCAATCCAGGACCTCAAAAATCACGAATTTTGAATTTTTTTTATTTTTAAATTAATTTTATCAATTTCTTTATTAGATTTAATAGATATTTAATGAAGGAGTTTTCATTGAAAATTAATTAAAAAATAAAAAGAAATCAAAATTCGTGATTTTTGAGATTCTGGATTGAGAATTTTAATCTTTCGGGTCCTGAATTGATAGATTACCCATCTTTCAGATCCTTAATCGGCAATTCTCCAAAAATGAAATATTATTCAATTTTAATCAATACTTTCTAAGTTGATTTACAGTAAACAAACTCTTTTAGTATTATTTATTTTCCAAGTTTTCAAGTTATTGTATAAATATTATTTGAAGAAAATCATATATATATATATTCTTCAAAAATTTACTTGCCCGAATTGGAATCGATTTTTGGCGGTATAGAAATTTAATTATTTATTATTTATTATATTTATCGACGCTTAAACCACAACAATCCAAAACCCTCAAATTGCGATTTCCGCCATATCCATTCGCATCGTTCTTGGCTTTGGTATATGCAATCAAACCCTATTTCTTTTTAGAGAGAGAAGATTCGTTTGCTGATTCAGAAATGGAAACTTCGCTTAGGTATGCCGGAGATTCCAAGGCTCTCCGAATTCGCGCCAAGGAAAAATTCCCCGTCTCCACCAATTCCATCTGCCAGGTTTAATTTTACTCTCTTTTCTTTTGTTGCGGTATAAATTCTTCTTTAATGGTGTTTGGTTACTTGCTTTCATCGATTTCTATGCTTGTTTTTGGATACACGGCGTCAATTGTTGAATTGTTTAGTTTGTTTGTGAAATTTTTAGCGTTGTTTTTGCTATTTTTATGTTGATGAGGCTGTTGCTAGTACTGTAGCTGAAATTCGAGTGTAAAAATGTTGTCTTGGAAATCGAAGGGTTTATGAATGTTTTCGTTGAGTTAGGGAGAAAATGAATTTGCTGCGTTTGAATTCGAACAATGTTATGAAATGTTGAGAATTCTTTCTTTTTTTTCAGTTATGTTTTAAGAGTGATGGTGGCTTTTTGATGAGATTCTGGTTTTGATTTGTTTGTGTTAGCATTGCTTAACTATTGGCTCGTTTGCTTGTCTACTAATTGGCAGCTTCAAGGAGAGCTTGATACAAAGCTTGGAGCTCCTACTTTCCTGAATGGAATGATTAGATACTACCATCCTACGGTATGTATGTGTTTTTTGGATTGGATTGTTTGTTTTCAAGTAATCACCTCCCCAGCTGAGTAGATAGCGAAGGGCGCTAAAATAAATAATTTATGGAACTCCATGCTGACCCTTTTTGAAGGTGAATGTTCTATCGATTTCCATCAACGAGGTGTTTCACCCGTAGACTAAAGAATTTAGCTTCCTTTTGCACGTGTGTAAGAATTGAGAACGTAATACAGTTATCAGGGGACTGATGTTTATATGAAACAAGTGATTACAATATTTTTTCCTTGAACTAAGTATTGGTTTTGCTTTTGCCAAGTGCCATGACTGTGCTATTGTTCTAGATCCCTCGATATTTTAGTTTTACCTTGTATAAGGTGCAACGAGGCAACATAGAATTTGACATGTTTCCTGACCTATGTAGATACCAGCTAGCCTTGGTGCGGGAGTTCAGTACAATAGACGTGATAAGGTGCACTATCACGCACGTAGCAAGGCAACATTTCCGGTAACTGCAGATGGATTGTTTAACTTCAATGTCAAGGGTCGTTGTAATATTGATGAGGAATTGAAAAAGGTTAGTTTCATGTTCATTCACCTACCTTGTGGTATCTTATGACTATTGGTTCATAAGAGTTTTATTTACTGTTTATATCACTTGGGCCATGGAACATTTCCATGATTTGGGTTTGTTCCATGTCTTAGAAGCTTCTCTTGAATTGAAAAGTCCAACCTAAACATTGTGTTTGAAACAGATTGATTATTCTGCTACTACTGAGCTTGTTTGGAGCATCTTCAATGTTAAAAAGGACCAGGATTTACGTATCAAGTTGGGATATGATCTTATTGATAAGGTAAGTTTACGTTCTATTAATGCTCGTACCCAAATGAAACTAAATCTTGATTTAGATCAAGTCATTCTGTTTGTAACATCCTTTTCTTTCATGATTAAGTTAATAAAGAACCACCACATTAGCTATTTTGTGAATTTTATTTTCCTCTATAACTTTTCCTTAATATTTTTCCATCTCTCGACTAATGCTGTCACCTTTGCAGATTCCCTATATGCAGGTTCGAGAAAACAATTGGACGTTGAATGTTGATGTAAACCGCAGATGGGATGTGAGGTACGATCTTTAAGACAGGGCTGATTTCGAACGACTAGGATAGCTATGTCCGGTATGAGTTTCTCTTTGATTGATCTAGCTTCTGATTGCTATAATTGGATGAATGCATTTAACTGTAAATCATGCAATCTTCAGAGTTATCTTGTCCTCGCTTGAGCAGATTCGAATCTGAATTCATTTTTGTATACCTATTAGAAACTGTCCTACTTATATTACATTTCTGCAAAAGCATTTTAGTTGGATTTTTATGTAACTTCCATAGCCCCCATGAATTTTTTATATTCCCATCATATCTTTCAAGTGTTCTGTCGCAGTCATTATAAATTTATAATGAGGAAAATTTAGTACAATAATTCATAATTTATTTGTTTTTTTGTTCTTTTTAGTCTATTTCCATTTATTTTAGCTGGGAGATTGAAAATCTGTTGATATTTAGGCAGGTGATTTAATTTGAGATTCTGATATGTTTTCATGAAATATTCATAAAAATCTAAATTGTTTTTTCTTCGCAAAATCTTTTTTTTATGATGCTAATAAAATTTGAGTAGGTTCAATGATTCGATCCAAAGAGTGGGTTGGTGGGTTAGGATCGGGTCGACTTGCTTTACCCCTACCCTATTTGACTCGATTTAAATTACTTTAGTGGGTCGGTCTTATGTTTTCCACCAATATTCACATATTTATTTATATATATTGCGACACATTTGAGTTGAAAAGTGCACTATAGTGTCCAAAAATCAATTTTCATTCAAGGGTTTCATTGTACACACACAAAGTGCTCCAAGAATTACGTGTAGATCCATTTTATCCCAAGTCAAACATTTGGACTTCTAGAGAGAGAGAGAGAGAGAGAGTAATTATTCCAATCATGAGCCAAGCAATTTAAATTTCTTGATTGTAAGGGCCATAGTAATATCATTCCAACATAAAAGCTTATTTCAAACGATATGAGGAATCAAAATTAGCTTGGACGAGTTAAATTTTAGATCAAAAACCCCTATTCCTTAGCATATTTGTAGATTTTGTTTGTGTTTTAGTGATGTTTGAATTCATTTTTTGATCCGTTTAATAAATTTTGACCCGTTACACGAGACTTTTCCTCCAAATCAAAACTAGATACAAGAGAACTCTTCTATCGGTTTTCACTGCATACATAACTGCTGGCTACTCTATATTATAAATTTATAAAATAAGAAGTTTCAATACGATTGATATGATTTAATTCGAATTCATGGTGTGTGTGTATATATATATGTATATATATCAATATTAAATCTACCAAAGCACACATGATGAAAAGATGAATTGAAGTTGTGGTCTTAATTCTACTATTTTTATATATATTTTTTTTTTATTTTTTCGTCTTTTTATAATGCGCTATATCTTTGGTTTATGATTGTCGAAGAAAAGAGATAGATCGTGAAATTTAACGTTAGTGAAGTATGTTGCAATTGAGTTAAATCATTTACGTAGGTCTGAATCGATTGATTTAAAGACATCACTACTTTAATTTTCAAGAAATTAATGCAAAAGTTGAAAAAAAAAATGAAAATTCTTCTCAACATTGCAAAATAATCTTCTAAAAACAACTTTGTTTTTGCTCGTCTTTTTTCTCCCACTCACTAACTTTTGCTGTTTTCCCATTTGCTCTTTAATTTGGGGGTAGGTTTTTAAAGAGATTTCTTTGGCATCATATTGAAACAACATGTCTACACTTGCACATGGAAAAGTGAGTATCTTTCATAACATCGTATCAAATTTTATACCGCACACTCCAAAGAATCTCGATGTTCAAATTTCGTCCAACTAATAGCTAATCAAACCCCCCCGACACTCATGTAGTAATTAGGTTCGGGGTATAGATTCATTTGAGGCCTCGTTTTAGGTTTGCTAGCAACATTTACATGGTTGGGGCTTAAGGCCATACATATTAAATTGGATCTATGATTTTACAAGTAATTAATGTTTCAAATGTTTTACTATTGTTAAAGATCAACACCTATACCCGTAGGTTGTGTTTTGATTGAATGATTTGATGATGGATTTGAAATTTGTAAAGTAAACTAAGTGTTGGTTGTTTGGATAGAGATGGATTTCAAAATCCATCACTACCATTTGATTTTGAGTGATTTGGTTGGATTTGGAATCTCTATTATAGTGATTTGAGTTTATTTCAATTCTTATCAATTTGAAATTAAAATTTTCAATTTAGACACAACAATAATATGGTTTGTGAGTTCTACTTTTGGGAGTCTAAAAATATCAAAGTAATATTGAAATTGACAAACCGGTCATTGAGATCACAATAATTGTGAACAATTCTTGTCACTTTATAAACACATGGAAATCCAACTTTATTATGGGTGATGGTGATTGAGACAAAACTTTGAAAATATATGAGAGGGGAGACATGATTTTGAAATTCCATGAAATATATATATATATATATATATTTATATTCAATGGAAATTAGAGAATTCTTTTTAATTACATGTAGTCGCTACTTATATATAATAGGTGCAAAAAATTTGTCACTTTTATGGTAATTTCATTTTATATTTTTTGGACGAACCCCATCCAAAAGTGGCTTTACTGATTTGTTCATATTTTAATGAAATTTCGTATTTCAAATTTGTATTTCATTTCGTATTTTAATAATTAAATTTTTTTTACCAGGCATATTTGATGTTTTTTTCTTAAATGCACATGATGACAATTCAATAATTAAAATACGAAATATCTCATCATCATCCCTAGAGCTTAGGGGCAAAAACTAATTTCATTTTTTGTGGAGGAAATTTGAAAGCTTCGGGATTTATTTTTATGGGTTTTTTTTTGTAAGAAAAAAAACTAAAATTCAATCAACAATTTCATCAAAAATTTAATGTTTTTGCGGAGAAATCATGAAAATTGCACCGTAATATAAACTCTATCACGAGAAATCCCCAAAAGAATTTCAAGTGAAGAAAGTGAAACGAGGGAAAAATTACCAAAAAACCGCCCAATTTTTGAAGTTTTTATGACTAAAATTATAAAGTTAAAATAGTTGTCTTTTTTAGATTCTACTCGATCTGTCGATTTTGAAATCTCATAGGGCTTCAGTGATTAGATCCATCACTTATTTTTTTTTCTATGTAAATTTAGTGTAATAAAATATTTATTGAGATTTTGTGTTGATTTAATCTCAATTTTGTAATTAAATTATTAAACAACTATATGTACTCTATACAAAGATCTTGTACAAGAAATACACCTTTAGAGACTCAATTTTGAAATTTTATTAAAACTGTTTAAAGGAAAAAAAAATCGATTGTTATATTTAGGGTTTTATTACTCAATTTTGAGTTCACCAAAATATCAACTTTAGGGCTTTTAACATAAAATATTACAATAAAAAATTGAATTGATTCCATTTTGAATTATTTTCCTTAATATTATCAGTATCTTTTTTCACGATTATTTAATTAATGAAAGTATTTTTTTTACTTACAGAATTCACGAATGAGATTTTGTAAATATTGATTGTACTTTTTCAAGATTTAAGGTGATTGGAATAAAATGAAAAAAACTTTAAGATACTCGTGAAAAAAAAATTAAGGGCCTTTTTTTCATTTCGCTTCGGGCCTCCAAATTGTCAGGGCCGGCCCTGACCCGTCGGATAATCTATCAACCGATATTCGAATCATAATCATTGTTGGTCTGAAAAACATTTCAAAATGATAGCAATTCATATCTCACATTGACATCTCGCCTCCTCTTTATGAGACTCAAATCAAGGCTTTTGTTGAAGCATCGCAACTCATTTCTCTTTCCCATGTGGTAGTTTGGTCCACCTCTAGATTCGAGTTTAGGTATTTCTCCATGAAACCACTAACCAATATTCTTTTTTTTGGATACTACGTCGAACATCTAAACTTCGTCCGGTTAATTTTGATTTTTGAGAGAGCACAAAAATTTATGTCAAGCCGTTTAACGGGTCAAAATCCATCAAATGGTATTTATGTCTTAATCCATTTTATATGTCACGCATAGTTGCATATATGTATTTATGGGTCGAGTTCAAGATTTGGATCTGAGTACGAATAACTTCTAACGAATTTTGACCCGTCAAATGATCTGACATGAAACTTCCCAGTGAACGTACGCTCATTCCATGTTCCCTCCCTCACTTTCGATCCCTGCCCGGACGAGACCTTTAAAAATATGGTCAGGTGTCACGACTTTGTCCGACTAATTTTGAGAGAGCACAAAAATTTATATCAAACCGTCTAACGGGTCAAACTCCATCAAATGGTAATTATATCTGAATCCATTTTATCTTTCACACACAATCGCATAAATGTATTTATGGGTCAAGTTCAAGATCTAGATCCAAGTATAAGGAACTCCTGACGAATTTCGACCCATCAGACGATCTGACATGAGACTACGTAACGTACGCTCAATCCCGACCCAGACAAGACCTTTAAATTATGGCCGAGTGTAATGTTATTTTTTGTTATCCCTAATAATAGTAAAGTAAAACTAACATGAAAATATAACATAGAAATCGAACTAATAACTTAATTCCCTTCTCAACTATAATATCTATCCTATGTCACATACGTGATAGTCGCTCAACATAAAGTTATTTTGGAATAACAAATTTGGAGGTACTAAAATCTTGAGCATGTGATATGTACAAAATATTGCAGTTTTTATTGGATATATATATATATATAATGATGAAATGTGAATATATAAGCTATATATATATATATGACTATATCATGGAAAAAGACAAAAACAAACAGAGAAAATTAAATTAAAACTGAGTAATGTTAAAGGGCATGATAAAAGTTGTATGTATGAATGTGTTCACATTTTAATGGATAAGACACAAAGAAAAGTTGATGAGGATAAGTATTGTGACAAGTGATTTATTTGGTACAATCCTATTTGCAGATGAGATTTTGGTACCCTTTTTTATTTGCATTCTTTTCTTTATCTTTTCATTCATGTACCTAAATTTTTACGAGCCTAGCTCGCACTAATTAGATAATCAGATAAATGATGTGTTTCAATCTCGTATTTTATTTCTATCGAAAATATATTATGGAGATAGTAATATAAAGAAAATAACGATTATTCAAGTGAACGTGGCACTTGATATTTTAAAAATCTTTCTTTAATATCTTTATATTTCAATGTAAATTTTGGACCTATTATATTTTTAAGTTTTTTTTTTCATAATCTAACTTCTACCATTTGCAATTGGCCATATGTATGTATGTATGTATGCACATGTGACAAATTAATGTACACATACATTCAATCAAATAGACAACGTGACAAGATATACATACGGGCAACTATATATATATATATATATATATATATATATAAGTATTTTAATTCTCTCTTTTTGTTTAGACAAAACAAATATTTTATTTCTTGATATTGATATTTAGGGAAGGATTATTATGTAAATTACTATCTCTACAGTGTAAACTAGGAACTAGTCTCAACCATATAATAAGACGATCAATTTCTAATGGGTTTGAAATAGAGATGACAATCTCGTAAATTATTTTTGAAAATACAATTCTAAAAATATACAATATGTATAACGCTAAAATACTATATTTATAATGTTAAAAAAACAACATACGCGATGCTATTTAATCGAAAAAGGTAGTAACATTACTATTAAACACACACACACACACAACATTTACCATATTCATATATGACATATACATAAAAAGCAAGATATTAGTCGTCCATCAATTCATTTAAACGAAGATTAGTTGCTAGTTTACACACTGGGGCGTGATTTATAAATAATTTATACTCTTGATATTTATATATATGTTGCTTTCTTTTATGATAACTATTACGAGGACTGAAAGGTATTATGTGTTTTTTTCTTTAATTTATATTTATTTATTTTTCTGTTTTTTATTTTTTTATATTGATGTTGATTTATAGCAGTGCCAATTAGTTCATGGCAAATGTGACAATCAATATGGTTAGCAATAATCATTCAAAGTGGTCCAAAACAGAAATTGCTTGATTTTATTTTTGTATTGACTTTGGACAAAAAGATTTAATTATCGTTTTAATAAACTATTAATTACTACCATATATATATTGATCGATCAAAAATATATATAATTATAAGATGTGAAAAAAAGAATATATATATATATACACACACATATATATTATATGGTGGAAAAGTATTTAGATCCATTAATCACTTCGAAAAGTTCATGATATATATACCTAGCTAACTTGGGTACCAAATATTGTTATTATTTTTAGTTTGAAAAGATCTGACGACTGCAATAATTTGAAAAAAATAATAATTAAAAGGAACTTTTATTTTAGAGGCTTAACGTATTAGTCTTCTTTTAATACGTACTATATATATATGTGTAATAATTACCTAAGTTGTTTCATAATACACCAATTATCGTGTGTGTGTATGCGTGTCGACTTAAAAAATATTGGTGAAATTCGATAAATTCAAAGAGGCTAATTTATTTGCATGAACTTTTATTTCGAGCTCAATCAATATTTAACATATCTTTCAAGAAAGAGATAGGATCGGTGTTGAATTCGTCTAAGAAAATTCAATAAGCTTAAAGTAACAAATTCCATTTCCATAAAAGACAGACTTATTAAAAAGCAAATTACTATAACAGAATAAATAATCTATATGTTTGTGATTCACATATCCTTGATTTATATATATATATATATATATATATATATATATATATATATATAACATCCTTAGCCAATATATGAAAAGAAAAAAATAAAATAAATAAATGGTGAAGAACTTAAGACACCCACCCTCTAATTCCAAGTACAACGTAGCATGCATGAAACCATAATTAGATGCATGAAGATAATTAAACAAGAAACATGCCCTTAGCTTGGTCGGTCGAGTCGGTGGAATGTACGAGTTTGTGATTTCACAAGTTTGAATTCCACCGATACACGCATTCTAGATAAAGTTTGTGTTACATAAAAATGTATATATAGTTCAGTTTGCTTCTACCGTATGTATATATATACAAATATGCTAATAATTATCACAAGAAAACAAATTAATTTACTTCGAGTCTTCTAAATATATTAATGAACATATATTTCTTAATCTATATGTCTAGCACGAGATAAACTAGTCACCTATACAAGAGAAGAAAATCGAAGGAAGCCCTATTAACAAAATACCTCTCTCTCTCTCTCTCTCTCTCTCTCTCTCTCATGTGGTATGGGGTATGTATATATATATGAGTAGCAAATAATTGCTAAAATGGAGTATGTTGGCAACTTCTTTCACAAACTTGAGTTTTACAAAAGCGCTTAAAAAGTGAAATGCTTTTGCTTTCAAACACTAAATATGTAGGAAGCATATTTTTCTTGACCACTAATCATGTGATTTATGCCCAACTATGCTTCTAAAGTAGTACTAATTAAGGCTACTCCATAGGACTTGGGAATTTTAATTCTTTAATTTTTTTTTAATTAGTTATATATACATACATTATAAACAAAATCTTAATTATAAGAAATACAAAATTACAATTATTTCTAGTTTGGCTTTGAAAGTGGTGATGAAGATCAATTGTAAGAATTAATTTTAAAAAATTATAATAGAAATTAGGACATCCCAAAAATGAAATAGAATGCATCAATAGTTTTAGTGAAATACTCCAAGATTTGAATATGTGTATATATAATATTTGTTATGCTGAATTTTTGTTATTACATATATAGGAAAGGTTGCTTAAATCATAAAATATCAATAAGGAAAAAAGAGTCACAAAATTCATTTATTTTGCTTGAAGTGCACATACATGTTACTTTAGAGAGTGAAATGCTTTCTTCCTAACATAATAATTATTTTAATGATTGAGATAGAGAAACATAGTTTGGTACCATCATATGTTACACACTTCACAAAATTTCTTTTTCATATATATTTTTAATTTTTTTACATGCTTTTAATTTTTTCTATATAATAATTTTATTTCAAGCTAAGTAACAATTTAGATACTTATTAATTTTAAGTATTAGTATTTAATTTTTCAAATTACATAGTCAGGATTTTTTTTATGGATTGCTCGATATTTCGACTTAAAAGAAATTAGAAAATCGAATTCATAACTTTACATTTGAGATGAAAAAATTCAATATATATATATATACACACACACACATAAATAAAACATTTTTGAATTAAATCATGAACTAAAAATTTCCAAAGTAGTGATCTAAATGTAATCATTAGCAAATTATCTCTTGAAAATTGCAGAAACACCCCTGAATTCACGATATTTGCAATTAAACCATTTTCAAATGTTAGTTAAACATATATAAACTAACAAAAACATCAATACAGAGAAATATACGTTTCAGCTAAAGCTTACTCAAATTCACTCTCTCTCTCTCTCTCTCTCTCTCTCTCTACCTACATGACCGCCCGTTCGCGCGAGCTCGGCGGCGTAACCTCACCGCCGTCAAAAAACCCCTCGCCGCCGGTGGAGACTCTGGACTCCGACTTCGTAGTAATCCTCGCAGCTCTTCTCTGCGCTCTCATCTGCGTGCTCGGCCTCGTCGCCGTCGCGCGCTGCGCCTGGATCCGCCGCCTGTCGGGAAGAGCCTCGGCGGCGCCTGCTCAGTCGGCGGTGCCGCGGCGGTCGGCCGCCAACAGAGGCCTGAAGAAGAAGGTGCTGAAGTCGCTGCCGAAGCTGACCTACGGCGAGGACGAGGAGCAGGCCGGGAAGCTCTCCGACTGCGCCATTTGCCTGGCGGAGTTCGCCGCCGGCGACGAAATCCGCGTGCTGCCGCAGTGCGGCCACGGATTCCACGTCGGCTGCATCGACATGTGGCTAGGGTCTCATTCGTCGTGCCCGTCTTGCCGCCAGATTTTGGTGGTGGCGCGCTGCCAGAAATGCGGCAATTTACCTGCGGCGGCGGCGGGCGGCGGAGCTCCGCCTGAGCTAAGTGAAAACCATGTGAATAGGTTTTTGCCTTGATTTTTTTTAAAATTGCTGCTTGATTAGGGATTTGTGAAATGGAAGAATTTAGATATTTTACAAGAGCAATTAATTTTTTTTTTCCCGTTTATTTTTTTATTTTGAATTTGGGTTTCGAAGGGTAGTGTTGGAAGATCGCAATCACAAAAATTGGTATATTTTTTGCTTCATTAAATTAGTTGGGTTAGATTTTTAGGAAGATTTTAATTTTTCAAACAGAAATTACCAACATTTATTTATATGAAAAACAATAAGTGTATATATTAATTTATACTTTTCAATTTGTAATTTGTTAGTTGTTTTATTAATTATAGAAATATATTTATTTTTCTTTTCAAGAATTAAAGAGCATAACTTTTATGCACCTTTCTATAATTTAAGGAAAGTAATTCTTTATACTTTTAAATTTTGTTATATATTTTTCCGCAGAAATTCAAATTCAAAAAATAGCCGAAGGAAAATATGCAGGGAAATGACTAAAGAGTTATTAATTAATTTAATTTAATTGATTTATTACTAATAATTTGATAATTTTTGTGTTTAATTACCTTTTTGTTTTATATGGAAGTCTTTAGATCTAGCCATTATATTAAGTACGTGACTTTGCTACACACTTTATTTAATATTTATTAATGAGCATAGATTATTCAGCCACCTGTAGTGTTGAATTTAGAACTGTCCCTTTTAAAAATTAAATTAATTTAAGATATCAATCAAATAATGGTGGTTGGAGTTAGGATAATTAATATTCTAGATTGAGGAGACCGATTGGACCATATATGGACCCATAATTTTGCTTAATATATTGCATACTATACATATATATATATATATATATACACGTACAATGTATGTAAATACGGTATGAATAGTACGTGCATGGGTGTATTTTTTTTATGGGTGTTTGATTAAAATCTTTATTTGGAATGGAGATTCCTTATGTAAAGATTTCAACGAAGTCTCTGTGAGATGGCCTAGCGGTAGAGTGAGGTTGCTTGGAAATCAAATGTCACGGGTTCAAATATCCTCAATACCACAGGTCGACTGTGTGAGTAAAAAAAAAAAAGATTTCAACGAATTTTCATGTTTAATCATGTCACTCAATTATTAATTACTTAGAACTATAATCTTTACTAATACAAAAGTGGCATTTTCTTAGAAAGAAAAATAAAACAATTATTTTTTGACATTATATTTTAAAATTAGTCCCTCGCCAAAATATAATAATGAAGGAAATGTTCATATGCATGTAGGAGCTCCAATATTTACCCCAAAATACATACATAAATACATACACATATATATATATATAATATAGATTAATCGATTTTAATTTATTATTATTATTATTATTATTATTATTATAAATTAAATCCACTATCTCAGATTCTCAATTCCTAGGCCTATTTTTCTCTCCAAATGTTGCATACCACGAGACAACTCAGACAAGCGAACATGGTCACCATAATACCTTTGCAAATAAAAAAAAAATCGAACAATTAATATTCTTGATTCTATTTAACTCTCTCTCTCTCTCTCTCTCTCTCTCTCTCTCTCTCTCTCTCTCTCTCTCTCAATATTTAAATTGATAGTAAAAGAGAGAAGACAGTCATCGTCACATCGACTTATTAAGCAAAGAATTAAGTCTTTTCTTAGATTAGCATGAAAAAAAAACAAATTAAAACAATTATAATAAAAAAATAAAATAAAAATAAACCCATGATCAACAATGTGGTAGGTAGCCCTTGGATTTCTTCCCCCTTCAATAATGCCAAAATTGACGAAGTAATTCATCGCAGTCTGCGAGCCTTTCTGTGTGCCCTTGGCTCTTATAATAATAATAATAATAATAATAATAATGGGATTCGAATTCATAATTTTTTATCGAGTTCATGCATCACTCTTTTAATTAAGTAGAAGAGTGCAAATACGATGAGGCTAAACTTGTAAAAGATATGATGACAATTAATGTGACTAATTAAGAGTTTTCGAACGAGGTGGTCGTTGAGATTAAATAAATTTTCTACTAATATACATGTAAATTTTGTCTATTTTGAGGTTTAAATAGTTGAGAATTAGATTCCTTAAGTAAAGATTTCAAACTTCTTTTTTCTTTAATTAATCATGTGGGCTTTATGTCCAATCAATTATTACTTATAAATATTCCTCCGTAGTACAAAGTTTATGTTTTTTTTACGTAATTCTTTGCTAGATAAGCCTATCATTTTTTAATTAAGTATACATGTTATAACATATATATATATATATATATATATATATATAGAGAGAGAGAGAGAGAGAGAGAGAGAGAGATTGAACTGATTTAGTATTTACTTAGGATGTATGGTAATTGGTAACTAAACCCTTCTTTTTTAAATTAAGTATATTTTATGTTTAAATTAATTTTTTATTTTATTTAGAAGTATTGCGTGTATTCTTTATATTTTATAGATTATAATACCCTCTTTTAAGTTTCAATATTCCGCAACCCGCACAAATTTTTATATAAATAAACCGGAAATGAGTTAATTCCTATTTTATTTTATTTTTTAAATGGGGGAGTGATGAGTGTTGCTATTAATAGAATTTAAAAATTATCTTCTTACAACAGTGCAGCCACTAAAATGATGAGCTGGTTTGAGACTGATCGGTTTTTCCTTACACGTGTGTGTATATATATGTATATGTATGTATGTATGTATGTGTATGTGGTGGTTAGGGTTAGTTCCCCCCATTGATCAACTAAGGATAATTTATAATCCCTCCATTTTTGAATAAATATCATTCTAGCATTTAAATTTTATTTTAAAAAAAATATTATTCTATAAATTCGAGATAAAGAATTCACTTTTTTCACATATTTACCCTCATTTATTGTATTAATGCATCTATATTTAACTCATTTAATGTATTCACACGAGGGTGTATTAAGTAACTCAATAAATTTATTAATCTGTGTGCATTCATCCACAATGACATTTAATCGGAAACGGAGGGAGTAGTTTCTTATTTCAAATTTCACTTCTAATAAGTAACAATAGATGGTAAACAAACTTTACATGATAAATTGTTTAGTTGAGTAACGACTTGATTGAGAGGGAATTTGAATTCACACCAATATTTATTAATTAAATTGAATTTCTTTTACACGTTAATTTGAGATCCATATAATAATTGTGGGTGTTTGGTGATGAAAGTTGGTAAACAAACTAATAAAAAAAATGGTATAATTAACTAATGAAGGGTTTCAATAAATATGTGTTGAAAATATGGCCATATCAACAACCTTCCACTTAAACTACTACCAATTTTCTCCTTATTTTACTAAATGTTCAAACTCTACTTATCATGATAACATTAGCTTACCTTAATGGTAATGATATATATATATATATATATATATATTATAAAGTATTTTAATTTAATAGCATCCAATACTATTCAAATTTATATATTCAATCTTGCATTTTATAAATGTATTATTATTATTATTATTTATAATATAATAGAAATATTATATATAATACTCTCTCCGTCTCATTCATATATATGCTTGTTGAAAATTTCACTATTATTAATTAAATAAAAAGGTTGGAAAAGATAATTAAACACGTAAACTTCATAATATGTTTATATTTATTTTCTTTAATTATCTAAATGAATTTAAATATATTAATACCACCAGGTCGGGTGTTTGAATAATAAAAAAAAAAGAAAAAAAAATACTTTCCCATTTCTGAATAATTGTCATTCTAACATTTTAGTTTAGTTTCAAAAAAATGTCATTCTACAAATTCAAGATAAAAAAATTCCAATTTTTCACGTATTTATTCTCATTTAATACATTCAAACCTCTATATTTAACACATCTAATATATTCACATAAGGGTATATTAGATAATTTAATTAATTTATTAATTTATGTATATTTATTCAAAATGACATTTATATAGAAACCACGGAAATATAAAATTAAAGATATCGCATAGGTAGGCATATCAAGATTGGGGATATTTATGGTGCCACTATAACCTAATAAATGGCTACCAAGTGGAAGTAATTATTTAAAGCGTAAAAGTTCGGCGAAGATAAAGGAAAAGATAAGATTAATTGTATATAATTATTACACCCAAAATTTCATGCCACTAAATGTTACAATCTAAATAGTTGTAATTTAATGTCATTTTCGAGATAAATAGCTATAATTATGGTCGACGATATGAGATCAAATTGGTTGGTATAACAAGCTTATCGAGTTAATTTGGATTTATTATTGCAAACTAAATACCTACTTTTGTTTTTAATGAATCTCGTAAAGGGTCCCGTCTTTATAACTTAGTAGATTAGATAAATAACGACATATATCTCGACGGGATAAAGGGTCCCGTCTTTATAACTTAGTAGATTAGGTAAATAACGACATATGTCTCGACTGGGTGAATATCATTTATATCAAAAATTTTATGAATAGCAAAAGTGGATTTGGTGGTTCATTGATTAATTAGCTCTAATTGACTATCAATTTCTCACGCTATTTCTTGATTTATCTTGACATTTCTTTTAAACGGATATCGTACTTATAAATGACAATTTATTTTCTTAATATGCCATATTTATTTCTTTGACACTGAATTAATATTAATGTAAACATATTAGATAAGAGTTTATATTAGTAAATTAGTTAAATATATATGAAAATATGCCTATATAGGGACAACCCAAAAACGACAAGCAATCATATCATAATGGGACGAAGAGTATATATATATATATATATATATATATATGCGTTTTATTTTACATTTTTAGGAAGGAAAATGATAATATTAGAATGTCATACATTTCATTTAATCTTTTAAGTTTCATATAGCTAGATGATTAGCTTTATGTTGTAGTTCACATATAATAGGTCGACTTTTCTTTATATATCATGCATGAAAAAAATACACGTTCATTTAGAATCAAATCCGTTAAAAAAAAAATTAAATTACTTGTGTATAATCGCATGTTATAAAATATTGTTAGTCTTAGTACATAAATTTCAATCTAGTAAGAGTCAAGACTCACAAGTTTAGTATGTTAGACCTATTACATACGCAAAGCACGTATAGTCAAATAATCAGACAAACCGTTCAATAAATATCATTCAAAACAAGACATGTGATAGCATGATAAAAAACGAGTATATAGAAAAAAGTCCAAAGGCGATCATATAACTAGGGTTGGTAGACTCCATCTACTATCATCACCTTCATGCAAAGAGCATGTTCCAACCCAATTATTCTGTTAAATCAGCCACAATATGTGATTTTTGTGTTTCACAAAGACTAGTTTTAACTCTTTTTTTTTTTTTTTTTTTTTTCTTGATGCATTTCTATATTGAAAATAGTTTATTTAAATAGAGTAAGCATTGTTTCTAGTGTTAAAAGGCATTACTTATTAGTTAGGTTTCCTTGTCTATTTTTGGAAGTTTTAAGGAAACATGTTATTCTTGTTGATGAACATGCCCCTTTGCAAAGATGCACATTTAGTTTTGTTATCCTCAAATTTAAATTATAGAACTCGAATTTAAAATATTCGGAGCAAAAGAGAGAAGTCTCGAATTTAAGACTCATCCCGACCTTTAATTCGTGTTACAATGGGTATTGGTGAAATTGTCCATTAAATTCTTGTGTAATTCTATGGGCATTTAGTTTAAAAAAAAATTACTTATAGCCATTAATTTGATGGACTTTTTAACCCCTATAGCCATCAATACTTAAACCTAATAAATAAATAGGTAAATTACACTTTAATACCTATATTTTGGGCACTTTTTAAAAAATGACCTACTTCTTCAAAATTAACAAAATACTACCGACTTTTTCAAAAAATTTGCAAGTCTTACATTTAATCAATTTTATGGTCCGAAAATCGTACCTAATTGATTGTATTTTAATATTCATATTGTTGGTGTGGGCTTAACATTTTAAGCTCTACATAATTAGGCCGACTATGGACTATATAGCCCAAAAAAATACAATTAAGGCCCATTTCATTTGTTTTACTAAAACCATCCATCTAATCTAAAGATTTAGATCATATATTTGATTTTCACAAAAAAATCAGAAATTTTATTTTTTTAAAAAAAAAATTAAAATTAAAATTTTCAAACAAACTACGAAATGTAAGGATTTGAATTGAAGAAAAACCGAATGCTAAAATTGAAAGAGCCAATCTAATGATCAAACCCGTAGCTTACATCATTCCCCTACAAAATGCTTATAACAAGATGCTTAAAGAACTGTATGGTACAAAGTGCAATGCTCAGATTCTTTGATGAATTACACTGCACAAAACTGCTTGGATGGCGCGACACCACCATCCACGTCAGCATGGAGAAACGGGTGCCATGGATGGACTTAGGGGTGGCTGGTGGGTGCACCTGTCCCCCTACAAATTTAATATTATTTGTATTATAATATTATTTTTTGTCCCCCAAAATTACATTTCGCCCCCTCCCCAAATTAAAATTCCTGCATTCGTATCTGACGG
Organism: Perilla frutescens; assembly: GCA_026008535.1. Taxonomy (NCBI): domain Eukaryota; kingdom Viridiplantae; phylum Streptophyta; class Magnoliopsida; order Lamiales; family Lamiaceae; genus Perilla; species Perilla frutescens. The sequence goes on from BRKX01000003.1 coordinate 75,589,160, forward strand.
TAGCTTTCTCACCGTCACTCATTTTTTGCAACTCCTTGTTTGGCGCCAACAGAGAAGAACTCTGTGATGACTTCCAATGGCATGCCTTTGGTTTCTGGAACCCTCAAGAAAACGAATATCCACGAGACGACGCAGACGACAGCATAAGTCCCGAACACACCGGCTAAGCCGATCGAGCTCAGCATCATGGGGAGCGTGTAAGTGACAATGACATCGCATATCCAGAAAACTAACGCACAGATAGCAATGCAGATGCCTCGGACCCTTGTTGGGAAGATCTCCGAACAGAGGATGTTTGGGATCGGACCATAGCCCATCACGAACGTGCAGAAGTAGATTACAACACATGTAGTTGAGATCACAGCGTGAGCAACTTCTCCAAAATTGATAACGTTTCCAATAATCAGGGCTATGAGAGATATTACTAAAACAGGTATTGTTGTCAGCAGTAGGGACCTGAAAGGAAAGACACATTTGTAGAAAGTGGAAATATATAAAACTAGCTGGTCAAACTTTAAAAAAATTTAATTTAGCCACTAACTTTTAAATATATTTATTTTAGCCGGAATGACAATTTTGCCCATGCGTGTTGCGCACAACCCTAGCGCGCACAGGGACATTTTCATCCAAAGTGACTAAAATAAGTATGTTTTAAAGTTACTGGCTAAAATAAGTATGTTTTAAAGTTCAAGTGGCTAAAATAGTTTTTGCCTCTTTGTAGAAATGCTAGAACTAAGAAATTTGAATTTGAAATGGTTGTGAATGAGATAAGCACATGAGTGGATTTAAGTTGTACCTTCAACCAGCCACGTCCATGAACCTCATAGCAACAACAATGCTCGGTAGCATCAACAAATTTGTGAATGCACTAATGAGGAAAGATGCAGAGTCGGATCCAATGCCGAGGTTTGAGAGAAGAACGTCCACTCCTGCCTGCTGAAGGATTTGAGGAGTGTAGTAGAGAACACCATTGATACCAGAAAACTGCATTCAAATAATGATTTATTAGCTAATAAATTCAATTCATCGTAAAAGAAGCTAAGTGACAAAAAGACAGCTTCTCCAAGCTTCTTGAACAAATATGCAGAAATAATTCTGGTGTGGTAATGGTATTGCAAGATCCAATCCAGAATATGGGGATTTGGCAAGCATGAAATATGATACCTGTTGTAGCATTTGGATCCCGATTCCAACAACTAACGCTCGCTTAACCCCAGGTTCAAGAAGAGCAACCAAAATCAAGTCTCCAGCAGTCTGTGATGGATGTGTCATTGCAGGTCCGGCTGGACGCTGATTCATAATATCTTTTGAAAAAAGAGTTGGTTGGCTTACTAAAGCCGCAACTTGGATATAATCTCCCTCAGCATGAACATGATCACTTTCTGGGAGTGAAATGAGAGAACCACGTACGGATCCGGGGACACCCTCCTGGTGCAGATAAATTCTCTTAAAATCTCTTTCTTTCTTACCATCTTCACCTTCTCGTTCGGACCATTTCCACGCCAATTGCCAACCACCACCAATGCCCGTGCTACTCGCCTCTTCCGCATTCCCTTGCACGAGACTACTATGACGTCTCATAGTCAAGATGCTGCTATGGGATTGAGGGACCATGTCCTTCTCCATGCTCGTAGTTTGACGTGAAATCAATGGGCTGTGCAAATTATCATCGGATTCTGCATCTTCAGCATCTGATGCGTAGCCTTCATCTTCTCTCTGCAAGCTCTCTTCATCCCAGTCTTCATTCTTCATATTAGGTTCCACAGTGCTGAACATGCTGCCAAAATTGGGGAATAGCATGCTTCGCATACTTCCCATCCCCGAAAGCTTCTCGTGGACGCTGCCAAATAGCGTCACTAGAGGATCCATAAGAGGCACACTTGGAGTTACCAAGCTTCCTTGACGAGAGACTAGGCTAAGACGACTCTGTCCAGTGACAGGCTTCGCAACCCACGAGAGTCCCTCCTCAGGTCCATAAAGTTTGATAGTGTCTCTATATGCGGTTAGTTCATGGTCTTCACCTAATTCATCTGTCGGACCGATGATGTACTCTTCTATGCAAGTTTCTCCACCAACAGCAAGACCCTCGACCAATAAAGCCATTTCACCTACGGATAGAAGTAAAATGAGCAAGAGCAATACGACTGAGTATAATTTAGCCTAACTGCTAGCATTGTTGTGTGTAAATTTTTTTTAGAAAAGTGGCATGGAAACTATCTAAAACTACTTAATAAACATCAAGATCTATAGTGAAGCATACCAATGAGTTTGTTACTTCACCAAATACAAAACACTTAGTTAAAGTGAGAAAAAGTACCAGATACATCTTCCCTGTCACGCAGTCTCTGCAAAACTCGTTTTGCTTCAAGCATTTTCCCTTTACTCACAAGCCATCGAGGAGATTCAGGCAAGTAAAATACCGTCAAAGCAAAATATAAAAGAGATGGAATCAAAAGAACTCCCAGCATCAATCGCCAACTAGGCGAGGCCAGTAATGACATTCCAAAAATCATACAGTATGCCAAAAACATTCCACCAGAACCAGTGAACTGTGGAAGTGTATTTAACAGGCCTCTTATCTCTGACGGTGCAGTCTCAGATATGTAAAAAGGAACTAGAGTAACAGCCTTGCGAGGAGCAGGACATAGACATTAGGCGACCATAACATTATCAAACCACTTAAAAAATAGAACGTGGATGATAGAATAAGCATAGGACGACGACCAATCCAGTCCGATATTGTTCCCGAGCAAGTGGTGATAAGTGTGGCTCCAATGAGTGACATTGCCACAACAAGCCCTTCTATGGCAGCTCCCAACTCAAGCTCTTTTTTAATGTAAACAACAGCACCTAGGAGTATGAGGATCAAAACTAATCAGATACACGAACAATCCCAATAATGTAACTTGAATATAATGCAACTAAATGGCCATAATTGAGGCCAAGAATCAACAATACAATGAGAAAATTTCACTTTTGGTCTCATAGGACACATTTCAGTTCGATTTTGGTCCCGATACTATCAATTTTGGTCATTTTTCAAAAAAATCGCTCAGTTTTAGTCCCATAGGTTTAAGATTATCAATTTTGGTCCCATGATTTTTAGGCCAAAAGTTGGACCAAAATCGATATTTTCTCTATTTGGGATAAAAAATGATAGTATCGGGACCAAAATCGAATTGAAGTGTGTCATGTAGGACCAAAAGTGAAATTTTCTCACAATACAAGCTTGGTTTTCCAAATTAGATTAATCTATTCTTATAATCATATGCAGGAACAGTCCCAAGAATAAGCATACAGATGGAAACTGTAACACCCCGAAAATTTCTTTAAAACATTTCACTACATTTATTTATTTTCTAAATATTATATTTCATGAAGGTAATTAAATCTTATAAGTCGCACCTAGCCTACTAGTACTAAATAAATTAGTACATATTATTATATTGGTTTTATTTATTTATTTATTTATTTGATAATTTAATTATTTTAGTCCACTCCATGAAGCCCATGAGATATACCATGTGTGACCCATTCAATTCAAAGCCCATTTCTTGTTTGTATTTTGAGAGTCACCGTTGGTTTAGTGAAAGAAAGTAAGTGGGCCAATATTGTTGTTTCATGCATTATTTTATATATATCCATATGCATTATTTTATTAAGTGTACACCTATATATATATATATATATATATATATATATATTATCCCAAAGCTATTTTATATTTCCTCTAAATGTTATGTTAATTTATTTTAATATTGCTAGGTGGGGCGTGTGGACATATTTAATACACTATGTTTCAAGTTTAAATTAAGGTGGAGAATCCAATATGAATAAATGAGATATTTCGATTTATGAAATTTTAGTACGTCACACAAAAAGTAGAACTTCTAAATCTTCAAGAATGCAAAAATACAAGTTTGAATTTTCAAATTATCGTCTACCATACTTAAACATTTAACTAATTTATTCAGATTGATAAAAACCATTAAACATGACATACTAACTAAACAGAATCAAAGATAAATTAACCTGCAATGGTTGCATTATCCCATCCCTGCAAAAAGTTGCCAATTGTGGCAGCAATTGCTACCAATGCAGCCCCCTTCATCTCTTCAAAATAATCGAACTCCAATACTTAGACCAGACCTATCTCAAGAAATTTAAGATCAATAAAACAGTAACAATCAAAAAATTAAGACAATATTGTAAAACATCGATCCCAAAGTTAGTGAGAGAGAGAGAGAGAGAGAGAGAGAGAGAGAGAGAGAGAGAGAGAGCAATCTGGGAGTACAAAGAAAGTAAAGTAGCTGATGTGCTCATGTATGTATGTATGTATGTATATTAAGACACTATTTTTTTAGAGAGAGTAGGAAATTCGTGAGTGAAATTTAAACTGCATGCTAACAAATAACTTGTCTAAAAAATGTCTCTTTTTAAGATACAAGTGAATCTAGGATGTCTCTTTTTAAGATAAACTCTCTCACTATCTATCCAAGTGAGAGAAAACACACACACACACACACAGAGTTCAGTTCACTTAAAGACAGCTCTTTTATGCAAGGATTTCCTAAAACTATCAAATAGAAAACCTCAACACACAAATTTAGAGAAGCCCACAAGTTCAAACTCGAGAAAGAATCGGATTCTTATTCATATATATATATATATATATATATATACACAGAACTTGTGAGAAAATAAGAGATCTTGAAAAATAAAAAATGGGGTGAAGTAAAAAAATTGAATCTTTACAGTAGTTTGAGAGAGAGAAAAACAACAACTAAGCTATGGCCCCAATTTGATTCACAAACAAATAATTCAATCTCAAAAAGATTAGATATTAATCATGTTATTGAGGCCCCATCATTTTCCAATTCTTTAAATTCATTTGAAATAATTCTTTATACCAGCTTTATTGTGATTGATGACCAAATTTCACTCCATTATTTTTCATGTAGAAACAAGTCTCTTTCCCTCCTATTTAATTTTCATAGTCAGTTTTTTTTTTTTTTTAATTGTGTGAATTTTCTGGTATTTGGTGCTTTATTTATTTGATTTTGAATGATGGGAAAAAAATATAGCAATTTTCTTTTTTAATCTAAATATTCCATATAATCTTTTTCAAATATAAGCGTTTGGTAAAATATAATAAGATTATATCTGGATTGACTGTGTAAACATATGTAACATTGTTTTTAGATATTATTATTAGTAATCAAATTTCAATTACATTGATCGGATTGAAATCTAATAAAATTAAATTAACAATTGGAAAATAGGGCAGCAAGATAGGACTAGCCATGACAATTAATCTCGTTCAATTTTCATATCTCATCGTTAAATTTAATATTTTAATACTATTTGTTAAAAAAATAAAAGTTATTATAATATAATTAATCATAATAAATTAACATTTTAAAAAATTACATGTTTTAATTATGGAATAATCAACCCTAATAATCCATTATTAACTATAAAATTGAAAAATCAAATAGTAAAAAAATAATTACAAATTCTAGTTAACAATTATTAAATTAAACTAAACCATAAAAAATGAAATTGAAGAAAATTTAATAAATTCAAAGTGAAACACTTAATGGAATATGAAAAGTGGATTAGAAGATCTCGTTTGTTTGATTTGTGTTAGATTTATTATAAATTTAATAGAAACGACCAAGATGTAAAATATGAAAATTATTTGCCCCTCTACATAAATTGAATCTGAATCATTACAAACACAAAAATAATTCTTTTTTTGTATCACATCAATCAAAATAATTATGCCATGTAAAAAAAGAGGCATTATTTTATATAAAGTGAGTAATAATGAACTTCATTTACGGGACATCAATTATGCAATATTGATATAAGAAATATTATTTTAGTCGTCATGGGCTTTTATAATACGAAAATAATTATTAAATTGGTTGGTGGATTTTAACACACGTCAATCATCATAGCTAGTTTGAATATTCCTCAGCTTGTACAAAAATATAGATAGATATTCGAAAATAATAGTCACATTCAACGGCCGAAAATTAAATCAAGTAGCTCGATACTCGATCCGTATTCGTTTATAAAAAAAAATTATTTGATCTTGATTCAGCAAGCATATTAAATAAGCTTGAACATAATTTCGTGTCTGTTCGTTAAAAGCTCGTTTGAGCTCGATTCGATAAGCATATCAAACAAGTTTGAACATATATAATTTTATGTTTAATAAGATTTAAAACTCTGCTCGAACTCGAATTTGATAAGTAAAAATTGAGCAAACATGTGTAAAAATATCAAACTACTCGTGTTCGACTCGATGAGTAATTAAACAAACTCAAACATAAATTTTAAAATTCGATATTATTTCAAACAAACACCATATGTATATTCAAACTCAACTCGACTCGACTCATTTACCTCCCTAATTATTTATGAACGCAGTCTTCGTGTTTCCTCAACGGTTGTTGAATGTAACCATCAAAGATAATCAGCCAGTGGACAACTTTTTATAAATATTTGTTTTAAATTATAAAAATAATTATCGTTTGAAGAATAATAGAAGAATATTTAGCAACCCAACAATTTTTTTTTTAAGTTGACCCCATGATTTGACAACTTCTACTAATTTCCAAATTACTATCAATTAGTCTAATATTGTGTTGTTTTTTCATTATATTAAAATACCTATATCATTCTTAATTAAACAAAATTAATTTTCTATCGGCTATATATGTCGTTTTGCCCTAATTATTTTATAGAAACATGAATTAAAGATTATACGAGGACTGCAAGTACGAATCTAGTGGAAATTATTCGATTCAATTATGAGAAATTGTGTTGATTTTTTTTGTGTTTCTTCAATTCATATATATAGATATTTATTAATCGAGTTTTAATAATAGTTATTTTCATTTTATTTCGAAGTAAATTCATTTGTCAACCATATTTCTTTGAATAACTGATCTGTGTCTGAAACGTTAAGCTAGAGTTCAATATTCACTACCATATTTTCGATCAAGTTTGTCGCCTATAGCTTGCTTAGTATCATTATTTATTGCTTTTTTAATTTACGATTTATGAATTATTGCGCGCGCGCGCGCGCGCACACATATATATATATATATATATATATATATATATATATATAAGAATAGGTTCAAATGAGTACCAGTTATTCGTGTGAGAAGTAGGAACCATGCTTATTTAGTACAATTTTATAGCTTATTTTATTGTATTTTAGTGCTATTTTTTTTTAAAAAAAAATTTATAGCTTATCTTGTTTTATTTTAGTGGCTAGTGTTAACTAAAATACAACAAGATAAACTACAAAATCATATTAAATAAGTATGGTTCCCAGTTCTTACACGAATAGCTAGTACCCATTATAAATATATATATATATATATATAGGTGGTTTATGTTAATTAATCAAGTGCCCCTCGTCACAAATAAAATTGTTGATTTTGTGGAAAAGTAATGAAATAGGACATATACAAACTTTAATTATTAATTTTTCTTCAATGTTTGGATTTACTTGATTAAGGATGTTAGCGACATCAATTAGCCACGCCATTTGAAAATAATATATATTCAGACAAAAACTCATGGGAAAGCAGTTTTACGGGTCAAAAATTTACAGACGAGTTAAAATTCGAATTAAAATTCATATTCAATTATATATTTATAATTAAAATGTGATCGATGATGTGGCAAGATCACGAACCTCCAAATCAATTCTATTAAATTACGATTTATGAATATAGACTTTTTGGTGAGTATTTGAAATAAATGTTTTAAGTTTCAATTTCGCATATGGTGACATGAATTTGAATCTATCAAATATTAGTTGCATGATTAGAGAACCATGTGCTCACATCTCCAACATATATTATATTTGTCAATAAATAAAAAATAAATAAAATATCACAAAAAAAAAAACATTAATGTCCATATTGAACCCCACCCCCACCCACAAAATATCGTACCTTTTATTATTTGATATTACAAGACAAAATAAATTTATTGGTTCAGTTCAGGAAGACAGATTTGTGGATCTTTCTCACCTTAAAACATAAATTAATTAGATTTGAAAAAAATAAATTATTTTTGAATTAAATATAGTTAGGGTTCAAGTACAACTCTAGTGAATTTGTTTAAACAAGTTAAATACCGTGTTAATTTCGTTTAATATCTTATGAAAAGTATCTGAGTTTAGAGGTTCATTATTAAACCGATTTATTGTTCCCAAGAAAAATCATAATAATACTCATTTAGTATATCATTTTACTTTTACATTGTACTGTCAAAAATCAATTATTAACAATAATTTAATTATGAACATCCCAAAAATATTCTATAGAATATTCAATCAACCTGGTTCCATTGAAGGAAGGACATAAGTGGAGATGAAATTGCAGCTAATAAATGTGTGTGTGTGTGTGTGTGTGTGTGTGAGAGAGAGAGAGAGAGAGAGAGAGAGAGAGAGAGAGAGAGAGAGAGAGAGAGAGAGAGAGAGAGAGCAAATGGAATGGACTATTGTTTGTTGTGATGGTTGAGGAAATTTTTCAAATATGCAAGAACATGGGCCTAATTATTAATTTGGGCCTGACAAAAAAATTCATTAAACATTGAAAAACTTCAAGATCTTTGTTATTATTATTTGAAGCATAGAGCTATCGAGTTTTATTTAGGTTTAATTTAAGCATAGAAAAATTCAAAATTTTCTATGTTGTGTTACATGAGAATATATACACATAAATTACATACTTTAATATTATTAATACTAAAAATTCAAAATTTAATATTTGTATAACTATGTTGTTGTTTAATTTCCCAATTCGGCATGGTTATCGTGCCAATACCAATATTTTCATATCCGTGTCGTGTCAATAAAAAAATTCTGTATTCGTTACCTTGCCGTGGCAGCACGATTTTTTTTTGTGTTGGTGTCGGACATGTGCTTATCGCGTCATTTCGGCACGATTTGACAGCCATTCGAGTTTGAGTTACAATTAATTTACTAATTCATTCATATTCTATTATTCTTCACATATATTAAAAAAAAAAAAGTTACTCATCACTTTGCTCTCAAGGTCTATTAATGTTGCTATATAGTATTTTCATGTCCATGATTTTTTCAGTATACATCATACACTACTCATACATTGGCATACGCGGTTGAAATAAAATACGAGATTAAAATAGGACAACAACTACCTAGTTACTGTTTGCAACAGTTTCTTACCTAGTACTGAACCAAAAAATAGAATCTTGCTGCAGCATTATATATATACATATATATAAATATGTGACTCTTTTTATGCATTTTCAACATCTCTACACTATCATCAAACATCAAATGCTGTAGTTAAGAATTTTTTGATCAAGAACATGAACAATCTTTGTTTACAGATGCAACTTATTACAAATTTCCAAACAAAAAGTATAGCAGCAAAGGGCCTAATACAAAGAATCTACAACACATTTCAAAGACATTACTCAACAAACTCACATAATTCTCACTTTGTGTTGAACTTCACATCAGGATTTCTGATAGGTTTCAGCCACATATCAGCCATAACACGCGACGAGATGCTCCAGAGAGCGTCCGGCCCCTTTGAAACAACGCGTTTGCCTCTCTTCCCAGCCTTCCCGATCCCATATGCAACCAGCCATTGCAATGCAGTTAGCTTCTGCTTCTCTGTATCCCATCCTGTTTTTACCCCTGCACTTCTCACTTTTAGCCCTCCTACTTGCAGACTCGCCACTTTGAACCTCGTCTCCTCCTCGGATTTCTCTCTGCAAACTGCTGCATGGATCAATGCAACCATAGGGCCTCCCACAGCCTCATACTGCCTAATGGGATCGCGTAGTTGGACCACAACGGCCAATGTCACGGCCTCAGAAGCCGAAGAATCATGAGACGAAACCTTTGCAGAGGTGTTTTCCTTGATCCAATCCTCAACCCCCACTGCAGAAGCTAAGATGTGATTGAAAACTTTCCCATTAGGTGCAGTTGTTTTTGGATCAAGTGGTGAGACATCAAATGGAGCTTCCTCAGAAATTTCTGCTTGGATTTTGAGAGCATCAATAGCTATACTCTCAATCTTCTGCATTGAGAAGGCAAGAATCTCCTCCACCACCACGGGCTCCTCGGACACGTTCCAAATCCCACTCGAAACCCTCTCCTTCCTCCCACTGCTCACTGCAGTGGCCATGGACTTCACGGCTGCAATGGTCCGTGCAGCGCTTGAGCTAGCGCCTTCCTTGTTCCGTCCCTGGATGATCACGTTGGCAATGCCTTCAAACGCGATCTGCTCAGCCGTTTTGCCTGACAGATCATCCAGAGGCATCAAGGAGAGCAGCTCAGATGCCATCTCTTCAAGGCCTAATGCAGCCATCTTCTGGAAAACCTCGAATCCTGTCTTTGTTGACTGAATCACCATTGGCTTCGACACCTGCAACGCGAGCTTTGGCGTCTCTTTCCTTGCCACAACAACATCAAATGGATTTGCAGCTGCTAGATACCCTCCATTCCTTGTCTGAACAACACAGCCTAATCCCTTGCCTAGATCAGGCAGGAAAACCTCTGCATCCGCGTCATCTTCTTCATCTCCATAGCCATCGAGCTTCAAAGGCTGCATCATTCGAGCATTTGCAACACTCTTGGGCTGATCATCATCCCCATCTTCAAGCATCTGCAGAAACTCTCTAGTCACCTTATCTTCATCTGCATCCAATGCTTGTGAACCAGTCTCTTCATCCATTTTGAGAGCCTTTTCGTCTCCCATCATAGACTCAAGAGCCTTAATCTGCTGAGCAATGGAATCAAGCTCAGTCAATCTAGTCACATGAGACTGATCTTGGACAACCTCCTTAACAACCTCACTTGAAACTGATCTCTTGTCTGAATTCTCTTCACTCTGCCCTTCTTCATCAAGAATCTCAACTCCCTTATCCTCCACATCAAAATCAAGTTCATTGTCATCAACCTTGGCCTCGAGCTCCTCAGCCTTCTGCAACGGAGGAGGCGGGGCTGCAGGCTGAGGAGCTGGTTCATCAAGATTCAAGTCATCCATGGCTAGATCATCTGATCCAGCTCCCTTCTGTGAAGGTGTCCAAGCCTCGCCTCGACTACTCAATCTTGGACTAGCCACACTGAACGATGATTTTGATTGCTTTCGTGCTATAGAAGGCGAATGCAGTCGGCTTTTCCCAGACTTCTGCCCCTCTGCTTGACTGTATATCCCAATCCCACCATCTTTCTCCATAATCTGGAATCCCAGCTTCAAAACAAGCTCACCTCCTTTAGCCTTGCCAGAGAGGCTAAAAGTGGTGTCCCATTGCCTAATTCTTGCTCCTTCAAAGCTTTTCTCAATAGATTCTTGAATCAAACCACTCAAATCAACTGTTTTCTTGCCAAAATCAAGCTCTTCAGCATCAACTGCAGCCACATAGATGAGAAACGGACGTGGCTCGAATTTCATGTGTGTTCCACTGCCTGGGGTGAAGTAGACATGGCATCTGATGAAGAGAGTTTCTTCAAAATCTGCAGCTCCTTGTGAGACTCTTGATGGCATTGTCTGGACTCCGCCGTCTCTGCTCTCCTTCTTCCTGACGCAGACAGAGAGGCGGAGCCCGTTCATCGAGGCGGGGAGGCCTTGAACTGCAACAACCTCAACAGAGAACAAGCAGCTCAGCTTCTGCATGCCTATGTGAGTTAGTGCTCTGATAGGCTTCCAGTTCCAAATGCCTTTCTTCTCGGGAGTCGGAGAAGTTTCGTCGCTAAATTTTCCCTTCTGGGACTTGGTGGGGGGGTCCCGGTGATGGCTGCCGTCGTCTGTCTCCATTTTAGGCCTAGACCGCCATGGAGACAGAGACATTCGCCTCGACCGGGGCTTAGGGTTGAGGCTGAGGTCATCTTTGTCACCGCCTCCAGTCCCGTCCGCGGACAGGACTGGAGGGACTGAAGACCTAGGGAGGGCTAGGGAGGCGGTTCTTCGTGTTGTTGGTGCGGATGTCACGTGAGTTTGGTATAAGGTCTCGCTTAGGGCCTCGAGTTCTTGAAGGATTTGTGTGTTGGATTTTCTTGAGGTTGGATAGTCTGATGCCATGGTGTTGAGAACTCTCCAAATGAAAAGAAATGGTTTGTTTTGATGTTTGATTATGATGATTTCTTGAATGGTTTGTGTGGGTCTTTTTTTTTTTTTTTTTTTGGGGCTAAGAAAAAATGTGTGTGTGTGTGAGTGAGTGATGATAATTGATAAGTTGATGGTTGTTTTTGAGCCAAGAATTGGTTTTGGTTGTATGTGTGAAGGATAAGGGTACAACGTTGATGTGTTGTATTTCATTTTCTCTCATGCTTTTGGAAAATTCTAGATAAGAGAAATGGGAGGAGGAAAACTAGCTAGAGACAGAATTTATTGCAGAGTTAATGAATTGTTTTGGCAGAGTTAGTTTTATTTTTTGATGTCTACTTCCAATATAGTAATGAAGTGAGTGGATTTTAGTGAAGCCATCCTCTACCTATTTCACCCACATGATCTATTTTCTCTTTGTTCCGTTTGATGCACGAATGTTAAGTATGTTACGTGTGTAATGATGATGTTATATTATAATATGAACGGATTAAATGAAATACTTATTTAAAATACCAAATAAACGAAGAAACTTTTTTTTCTTTCATTTTTATAGGTATATTTGAGTCTTTTCTATCCAATGACTTTTGTGTCCATATTTACATGAATTATGGTGACAAATTTCTTTGAAATAAGAGAATTATATATGTGTGTGTGTGTGAACAAGGTTGGTCCCAACACAACTTGTCCTAAATGAAATGATGACAATTTCATGTGCCAAGTTGGTTCAATTTGCCTCTTAAAATTGTACGATTCAGATATTTTGTTATATTTTTTCGTGTTTCATTATTAAATTTAAGATTTTAATAATATTTATTATAAAATAAAAATTAATTATAATATAAATAATCATAGTCAGTATTTATCAATAAAAAAATGAATTAAAAAAATTATAAAATTTAATTTTGAAATAATCAACCATAATAATGAATTATTAATTAAAAATTAAATATTAAAAAATAATTATAAACCCTAATTGGGTCATTGGGTGGGTGAACTCTGAAAAACAATTGTAAAATTAAACTAAATTACAAAAAATAAAATTAAAGAAAAAAAATTCAAGAAAACCTTAGAATTTGAATGCGTAACACAGATGGCTAGTTTGCTAGGGGTGATAAGAGAGTGATGGATATCTACGACACTTTAATAAGTTGTTTGGTTCAAAACTCAAAGCCCTTTATTAAATAAGGGCCCAGTATTTCTAACAAAGATTTGCAGGTTTCAGTAGGATTCTGTATTCTACCTCCTAGGTGGGATATGTAATACAGAAGATCATTATTATAAATTTAACTAAATTGCCCCACTCCATATTAATTACTGTCCAATAATAAATTCTATCCTACCTAATATAAGAGGGTATTTTTGGAATTGTAATTATATGGGAAATTTAATACTTCCAACCAAACTATAGATTATATATGTATATATTTTATAAATATTTTAATACATTCAAGTAAACATCATATTGATACCTAATATATCAAAGACATCCTAGTCATAGATATCATATGTTATCTTATACTGTCGTCTGTCTAGCAAACGAGCCCAGAGTATGTAACATGAAATCTCATGTGAAAATCCCACTGGCTGGTGAGTGAGTGCAATCAATTTATTATTATTATTATTATTATTATTATTATTATTATTATTATTATTATGATCATCATCATCATCATCCACAAATGAATAAAATCCTATTATATTAAACTTTCCTATTATAGAATGTACAACCCCACGGATTTATAGGGCTCTACTAATGCGGGAAACTTCACATAAATTTGTAGGGTTCCATACCACATTAATTTTACCAAAAATTACCTTAAAAATAAACAAAAAAAAAAAGTTATCATCTCACATAAAATTAATTTGTATCTAATAATCCATGCAAAGAAAATGGAAGGGCTTCAGCTGAGGAGAGAAGAAGAAGAACAAAAAAGAGGGAAAAAAATGCAAGATTTGCCATTAGAGAGCAGCCCTCACCTCAAGTGCACTGATTTGGAGAACTACAAAATTATGATAGGTTACGCCACCGCCACCGCCGCCTCGCAGGGCCAGCTCTGCCTCGATGGCGGCGTCATCGCCTCCGCCACCGCCGCCGACGGAAGTCACGTTTCCCCTAGAGAGGTTGCTGCCATTGAGAGGAAATTGAAGTGACCTTCTTCATATTCGGATTATTAATGTGGCCTTTTTCTCATGCTAATTGTTAATTATTTTAATTTTTGTATATTTTTTTCTTCTTTTGTTAGGGTATAGTATATATTACTTTCTGATTTTGCTACTTATATGCTGATTATTTTGAGTGCCTCTTTTTTTTTAACTTATAAGGATTAAAAATACAGTTGATTGTATATAATACGATACGTTTATTTATTTATTTTTGTGACAATAACTTGTAACAAATATTGAAAAAAAAAAAATATATATATATATATATATATATATAATAAATTAATAAAAGTGGAGATGCGGGGGATCGAACCCCGTGCCTCTCGCATGCAAAGCGAGCGCTCTACCATTTGAGCTACATCCCCATTTGAAATATAAATTTTTTATAAAACTATAAAAAGTATTTCAATTAGAAAATATGGGTTTGGATCTTAATAATTAATATATTGGAACATGCACCAATTTTTATTTTTGTTTTTCTCATTAGCCCAATATATTGGGCCTCTTATGAAAGCTCAATTTGAGAAATTAGAAATTGAAGAAGCAAAAAATTGAGGTTTTAATGAGGAGAAACGATGTTTGCTGCGTTGCAAGATGTGGGTTTTGTCACATCACATTTTTTAGTTACATTTCATATTTTACTTTATTAATAATACACGTCATGCATAAATATATATATATATATATATTATGTCATCGTGTATATATGTATATGTCATCTATTATAATCATATTTTGTGCTTAGCAAATAATAGCATCATGTATTTCA
This sequence comes from Perilla frutescens, assembly GCA_026008535.1. NCBI lineage: Eukaryota > Viridiplantae > Streptophyta > Magnoliopsida > Lamiales > Lamiaceae > Perilla > Perilla frutescens. Next base: position 75,604,229 of record BRKX01000003.1, read on the forward strand.
TAAAAATATTGAATTTCAAACATGCTTTGATTGGAAGGCTGCTCAAAAAGAATTAACCTTAAAGTCTCAGTATAGTCAGACAACATTTTTCTACTCTCTTTCTTCACTTGAAAGCAATATGCATTATTATATACTAACATGAACATGTATAAATTTCTCAAGAATCCCCATTGTTTTTCATCACCTCCATTAATCATCATAAAAAAAAACATGGGTTTTTCTTTATGTTCCAAGCTATATTTCCTAGCATCTTTCGTGTTTTTCTACGCGGCCACCACGGCATGTGCACGCGATTTCTCAATCGTGGGCTACACGCCCGAAGACCTAACGTGCATCGACAAGCTCATCAATCTCTTCGAGTCGTGGATTGACAAGCATGGGAAGATGTACAAGAGCCTAGAAGAGAAGCTGCATAGGTTCGAGATTTTTAAGGATAATTTGAAGCACATTGATGAGAGGAATAAGGCTGTCACTAACTATTGGCTTGGATTGAATGAATTTTCTGATTTGAGTCATGATGAGTTCAAGAAAATGTATTTGGGGCTCAAGTCCGACCAAATCCCCAGGAGAAACGAGTCTCCTGAGGATTTCAAGTATAGGGATTTCGAGGATTTGCCTAAATCCGTCGATTGGAGGAAGAAAGGGGCCGTTGCACGGGTCAAGAATCAAGGACAATGTGGTACGTATCATAACATTTTATGTAAATTAAACGAGCTTAAAACTTTTAAACGAGGTGATCATTCGTGTACTAACTAGGGTTTCTTTTTTTAATGTGAAAAATATAGGGAGTTGCTGGGCATTTTCGACGGTGGCTGCCGTTGAAGGGATTAACCAAATTGTGACCGGAAACCTAACTGAATTGTCTGAACAAGAGCTGATAGATTGTGACACAACTTATAACAATGGGTGCAATGGTGGCCTAATGGACTACGCGTTCGCCTTCATCGTCTCCAATGGCGGCCTTCACAAGGAAGACGACTATCCTTACCTAATGGAGGAAGGCACTTGTGAAGAGAGTAGAGTGAGTTTGTACAAAATTCATCAATCGTTGCAAGTCATTTTGGACCTATTGGCTCACGTATAGTACAATTTGTTTTTATTTATTATATTTTCATATGTTTAATTTGTTTTAGGACGAGGCGGAAGTAGTCACGATTGATGGCTACCACGACGTGCCAACAAACGACGAGAAGAGTTTCGTGAAAGCTCTGGCTAACCAGCCTCTAAGTGTGGCAATTGATGCGTCTGGGAGAGATTTCCAGTTCTATAGCGGGGTAAGTATATGTGTATAGGTCATTATGATCAATCTTTTTGAGAAAAGTATAATTAAACATTGGATATAGTTGGATAACTTATAGTGATCGATCCATCCCTTGTAGGGCGTCTTTGACGGGCAATGTGGGACGGATCTCGATCACGGGGTTGCAGCCGTTGGATATGGAACGAGCAAAGGAGTGGACTACGTCGTTGTGAAGAACTCGTGGGGGGCGAAATGGGGCGAGAAGGGTTTTATAAGGATGAAGAGGAACACTGGGAAGCCAGAAGGGAAGTGTGGCATCAACAAAATGGCTTCATTTCCGACCAAAACTAAGTGATCGGTTAATTTAATGAATTGGTTTTAATATGATGTTGTTGGTTTCATGAAATTAAACCATGATGTTTAAGAATAAGGAAGTAGTTTCATTTTGGAAAAAAAGAAAAGGTTGTATTAATCTGGGGTATTCCTTATATCATATCTTAATTTGATCAAACGTTTCGTTGTTTATTATTTCATTTCTTGTTCTCGTATTATCCATTGTGCATTATATAAATACAAACAATTGAAATTCTCTACTGCACATTTGGTATTGAATTCCCTGTTGCACGCTCAATTATTTAAGTTTTTTTTTTTCAATTTTTGTTATTTTATTTCAATTTCTTATGCTTTAGTTTCATTTTATATTTATTATTTAGGATTCATCATACCGAATTAGAATGGATATATTTTTTTTGCATTTAATTTTTAATTTTTTAGTTATTAATTGATTATTTGAAAAATTAAATAATAAAAAAATATATTAAACCTTTGGGTAGGATTAACCCTAAATCACAAGTGCAAAATTAAACTAAAACATAATAAATTGAAATCAAAGAATTTCTTTTAAAAAAATAAAATAATCGAGTGTGCAATAGAGAATGCAATATCAAATGTGCAATAGAAGTATGGTAAATGAGTACTCGACCATCATGTGATCGTATAATCAAGAATACGCAATTGACCCATAATAGCGGCTGTAGGTTACCCTCGACATCCAAAAAAAAAAAAGAATACGCAATTGACAAATTAAATGAGTTCATGTTTATCATCAAAAGTTGTGATTTTTGTTTAAAACAATAATATAAAAGAAAGAAACTTAAGAGGGTACAAAATATATATAATATTAGTACTAACCAAAATTTTGTAAGGACATTAATTGGACTTTATATCTAAAAAGTACTTAAAAATAGGGTGAGATCCTCTATTGCATTTTTTGTGTTGCACTCTCTATTGCACAATTGATTTTTTTTTTTAATTTCAATTTTTTTGTGTTTTACCTTTTTTACACTTCTTATTTATGGTTCATTCTACCCAAGATCTATTATAATTTTTTTAGTATAATTTAATTTTTAATTTTTAGTTATTAATTAATTATTTAAAAAAGTAAATAATAAAAATATATAATAAATCCAAATTGGGTAGAATGAATCCTAAATAACCAGCGTAAATTAGCTTAAAATACAATAAATCGAAATCGAGGAAAAAATTCAAAAAAAAAAGTCAAGCGTCTAATTAATATGGAATGCAACACAATAGATGCAATAAACAATTTTGTGTTCTTATAAAAACTAATATGTTATTAGAGGAGACTAAAATAATAGTTTAATTATTAATTTCTTTTAAATTGAGAGTCGTAGCTAGGAAAACATTTATACACAGCTGGTGGGAGGGCGGATGGGATCCTCTATTCCAGACTTGGTGTTCCAATTCGTATTTCACGATCAAATTTATGAGGTTTTCTTCCATTTTTTTTCATCAATTTTAATTTATTATGTTTTAGTTTAATTTTATGATTATTTTTAGGGTTCACCCCACCCAATTAGGGTTTATAATTATTTTTTAATATTTAATTTTTTATTTTCAATTAATAATTCATTATTATGGTTGATTTTTTCAAAATTATGTTTTATAAATTTTTTAATTCAATTTTTTTGGTGATAAATGTTGATTATGGTTATTTATGTTATAATTAATTTTTATTTTATAATAAATATTATTAAAATCATAAATTTAATGATGAAACATGGGGTGAAACAAGAAATAGTACTGTAACAAGAAATTTCAACCCTCCCGTGGGAGTGCCCCCAATTCAAAAATTTAGTATATAGAATTATTGATGAAGAATAATTCGTCTCCCAATCAAATTTTCATGACATATGTGCAAGATTCTATATATAACATAAACACAAAATCAATCTCTATAATCCACAAAAGAAATTAAGCTAGATAAAACACACCAAGGCATCACTACCAAGGACCAACCAATTATAAAGGAAAAGAAAGAAAAACCCTAAAAATCATTACAAAACACACACACACACACGATCGAGACACAAACAACACTACTAATTAAGCATTATTGTCAATTGTAGGTGATTGTGATCGAGTGCAAGAATTCGAAATGCACCTCAAGAAACACACACCCTTCGTTTCATCTTCACTCTCATTCTCCTCCAACGATCTCCCCATCGTCTCACGCATGAAGAAATACGTAACAATCATCCCCACCACACAAACACCTCCCAAAATCACCAACGTCGCCGTCATCCCGATCCCTCTCCAAGCCCACAAGAACCCTACGGACCCGATGATGGCCCCGATTTTCCCGACGGCCCCGGAGATCCCGTGGCACGTTGATCGGAACCTCGCCGGGAAGAGCTCGGCGGGGACGATGAAGGTGGTGGTGTTGGGGCCGAAGTTGGCGAAGAAGAAGGTCAGGCTGTATATGATCATGAAACCTGCGTTGTGATTGGTTTTCCAGTATTTGTCGTAGGGGATTCCGATGGCTAGGAGGCCTAACGCCATGAAGAAGAAGCCCATGATTTGGATCTTGACTCTGCCGACGCGGTCGATGAAGTAGACGGCGGCGTAGTAGCCGGGAATGGTGGAGCAGACGGCTACGACGGCTTGGAGCTTGGCCACGTGGAAGGCTTGTTGAAAGGCGTTCATTGGGTGTTTGGGGAAGTAGCCGTCGTAGATTTTGGATTGGAAGAGGTTGCTGCTGTAGAAGACGATGTCGGTGAGGAACCAGGCGGCGGCGCAGGCGAAGAGGTCGCGGCCGTGGCGGCGGAGGAACTCTTTGGAGAAGAGGGAGTAGGAGTTGAGCGGCGGAGAAGGGGTGTTTGTTGAAGATGAGTAGTTTTCTTCTTTGTCTTCGGCTATTTGGCTGAGGGAGAGGGCTAGCACTCTCTGCATGTCCCTCACCGCTTGCTCCACGTTTCTCTCCACCAATGCTGTGTACCTTTTGGTTTATCCGAACATAATAATATATCATCTCGATCGTATTCAAAAGAGTTGTACGTATAATATATGTATAGTACGTGGTTATATATATATATATATATGGTAAAAACTTACATACACTAGATATATATAAACTTATATCAGACGGTGTTTGACAAGGTCAAACGCAGGTCAACGCCGCAAAAAAGAAAATGATAAAACAGATGATACTTTTTAGGATACAGATACTTTTTGAATTTTGAGTGATACAATTTGGTATTACGGTTGATACTGATTTTGAGGGTTTTATTTATTTATTTATTTCGGCCGATCCTTTTCAAGGATACAAGTGATATTTTTGGGCTTTTGAGTGATACTTTTTAGAATTACAGTTTATACTGATTTTGAAACATTTCTATTTTTTTGAAATTGACTAGGTCAACGTGCGTTTTCCGGCATTGACCGGTCAGTGCGTCTGATGGTGCACTTAGTGCACACAAGTACTTATATATATATATATATATATATATATATATATATATATATAGTCAAAAATTTGTATGTACTAGATGTATATAAGCCTATATCAGACGGTCAACCCGCAAAAAAATGGCAAAATAGGTGATATTTTTTAAAGATACAGATGATACTTTTTGAATTTTGAGTGATAATTTTTAGTATTACGGTTGGTACTGATTTTGATAATTTTTTTATTGGCCGATACTTTTTTAAGTATACATGTTATATTTTTGGGCTTTTTAGTGATACTTTTTAATATTATGGTTGATACTGATTTAAAAAAAAAAAATCCGAGTCGACAGAGTCAACCCGCATTTTTCGGTCAACGTATCTGATGATGCACCTAGTACACACAAGTACTTCTCATCTATTATATATATATATATATATATATATATATATATATATAAAAGAGATAGCTAGCTAGAATGCGAGTATGTGCAATATTTTCTCATGTATAATTAGAAAACACAGTATATTGAAAATAACAACTATGTATTTGAACAATTATCAAGATACTTGAACAACTATTTACATATATTGTCCATGCACCATAAAATTTATTCAATGGGTGCAGTGTGGAAAAAAGTTTGAGCTGATACACACTAATTTATGTATTTTGTGAGATCACGAATTTTCACTTTATATATAACATATGTCTTGATAATATTAGAATTTCGTTTGAAATAAATGATCAAAGTAATCCGAATATAATAGGGATTTTCATGTGTTCTACTCCAAATGAAAAAAATATACTACTCCCTCCTATTCATTTTAAATGATCTTTTAGCTTACGAACTATTTACAAAATAAATAATATTATATAAATAATTGTCCATTTTATCCTTCTAGCTAGTTAATAAGCTCAAAAATTCTTTTTATGTTTTACACCAAATATATAATTATAATTATCCTCCTAAATAATTGAGTCAACTCGTCTTTTGCTCCAACTTTAATTTTAGACTATTCAAAAAATAATTGAGAACTCCTAGAATTATTTTTATGTTTTCCACCAAATATAATTATAATTGTCATTAATACTACATTATTATTAAATAGGGTTAATTTTAGTAAAAAAATTAATTTATTAATGTGTGCAAAAGCTTAAGTAGTCATTTAAAATTAATAGGAGAGAGTATTAGATAAGCCTTATATAATGCAGATGAGATCCTCTATTAATGCATTTCCTGTAGTTCTTCCTATTTCATAATTAATTTTTTCTCTTCAGTTTTTGTGCTTTAATTTGATTTTATATTTGTTAATTAGAGTTCAATATAACCAGTTGAGGTTTATTATATTTTTAAGTATTTAATTTTTAAATAATATTATTTAAAAAATTAAACACTAAAAATTATAATCAACCCTAATTAGCTAGGATGAACCATAATTAATAATTAATTGTAAAATTAAACTTAATCAAAATAAAATGAAATTGAAGAAAAAAAAAGTGTAACAGGAAATGCAATAGAAATCACAACTAGTCCTAATTATGATCGCCGGTCAATGCACAAATTAAATGCATGCATGAGAATATTTCTACACATGAAAAAAAATCATCGCAATAATTTAGTTATATTAGTCATTCATCAAGCAATAATTTAGTTAATAATAGTTTTTAAACTTTCTTTTAATTTGTTAAAAAAATAGTGTTTTTTTTTTTCAAAAAAGTTATGTTAATATTTAGTTAATTAATTAACGCACTACCTCTATTACTCACTAACCTGGCCGTCTCCGGCATCGTCATCCGCCAGTAGTAGGTCAGCCCCGCCGGCACCGCCGCCAACATGAGTATAAGCCTCCACGCCAAGTCCGCCACCTCCGGCGTCTCGCCGCCGGGTGTAGCGCGCGTCGCGTGGTCGAAGATAGCGCACACCGCCATCGTGACGGTGGAGCTGACCAGAATCCCGAACCCCTGCATCGAGAACACCGCCGCGATGAACGCGCCGCGTGTCTTCCGGTTGGCGAACTCCGACATGATGGTGGCGGAGAGGGGGTAATCGCCGCCGATGCCGACGCCGAGGGCGAAGCGGAAGACCCCTAGGCTGAGCAGCACGCACGCCCTGGACGTGCACATAGAGAATCCGCACCAGATGGAGCTGATCACCATCAACATGAGGGAGAGGCCGTACACGCGCCTCCGTCCGATGCGGTCGCCGAGGTAGCCGAAGACGAGCTTGCCCATGACGGTGCCGAGGAGGGCGGTGCCGACCATGGCGGAGCTGACGGCGGCGGGGACCTCGTCGCCGTCGTAGTAAATGGTGCTGAGGAGTTTCATGATCGGAGGGATGCAGAAGAGGTCGTAGGCGTCGGTGAAGAGCCCCATTCCGGCGACGATGATCGCCTTGAAATGGTAATACTGTGTTTTTGCCGAGTCCAGAGCTGTAAGAACTTTTACCGCCCGCGCCATCTCTCTCTCTCTCTCTCTCTCTCTCAAGTGATGAGATCAATCAATATATAAGTATATATAAACACCAGCCAGCAACAGTTCACGCGATTAAATTTGCGATGAGTTTGATAGGATAAATTTTAACGTCTTTCAATTGTGTTTCGAAATTTGAACTCGAGATCGTTGTTTTCAAGCACTAGACCATCATCAAAGCATTTGAAATCGTCTATTGCACGTTCGAATTATTATTTAGTTTTAGAGATTTTAATAGTTAATTTGTTGGAAAATTTTAGATTAAAATAAATACATAAAAAATGAATATTATATAATATTCTTTTTAGTGCATAATTTATAGCAAATTGTTGAAGATGAAATGGAGATTTTGTTGTATAATAGAGTTGGAGTTACCGTAGAATAAAGTAAATTGTTGGAGATGATCTAAGTAGAAAGGATAATTTAGACCATTTATATAGTAACGTGATACATGGAGAAACCATGCATGTTTCCAATATTCAACAAGGGTGTATTTAGGGCTGTAAACGAACCGAATTGAGCTGAACACCCTGATACTCGAGCTCCGCTCGTTAAGGAATATTCAAGCTCAAGTTCGATTCGAGATTTTTTTTTCTCTTGTTCAAGCTCGGCTCGATAAATATTTGTCATGTTCGAATTCGATTCGAGCTCGGTTCGTGAAATGCTCGAAAATTTACTAAACGAGCATGAGCTCAAATGCTCGAAAAAAAGCTTGTTTAATTTACATATTCGAGCTCGAGCTTGAAAAAAATAGCTTATTTTATTTATCCATTTGAAATATTTATAATATTCATGAAGTTCGATTAGTCAGCTCGAGCTCGAATATGTTTGTCAGCAGGCTGAGCCGAATACTACTTTGTTCAAGCTCGGCTCGATAATTTTATCGAGCTCGATTCGAGGCTCGAGCTCGGCTTATTTAGAAAATGAATGAACTTCAAACGAGTTTTTTTCGAGCTGAACTCTGAATAACTCGCGAGCAGCTCTATTCATGTACATCCTTTGGTGTATTTATACATTACTATGAAAATTAATACTACTTATAATAGTGGGACTATATAATTGGGATACCCTAAAATAATAATCGAGACGGAGGGAATACATAAATTAATGAATCAATAAGCTTTCAAAATAATTAAGTCTTGGAACTCTCTCTTCATCTTAATTTGTCAATAACTATCCAATCATGAATTAGTACTTGAGCTAACTAATAAATATAATTTCCAAGATTAATTAAAGATGGGCAAAGAGTGTCACATCATTAATTAATTAATTGTGACCGTCCTATTAAAAAACAAAATTTAATTTAATGTGGAAGACAAGAAATATAATATGCATGTGCCACATTTGGAAGTAGATAAAACTATGAAATTACGAGTGAATTTCTCACTAGGAGACACTATATGACTTTTGGCAACATTGTTGCGTTGTTCAATTTTCTACAATTTATTGGAAGAATATGCCAATCGCATATTTATAATTTTGATGTAAATGTTTCTTGGATTAATAAATGTCTAGATTAATTTTTCTTCCAATTTTTTTTTAAATATTGATAAAGACTTGCGTAGGAAATTGATTCGAGGAATTTCAATTCTAAAAATGTCATTTTTGGGGACAGGGGAATCTTGTGTTGATTGCAATTTGATAACTTATATTTGACTTTTTCTTCATATGATGTAGTCATGTTTGGACTATTCCATTTCGTGTGTGGGTATGTTAATTTTGTGTATGTTAAAGATGTGATATATATTAGAAATATATATAAATTCATTATTCTTAATTTAAAATTCAGAACTATGATCTAGTTATCTAGGGTATATTTTTTTTAATTTAAAATGCATATTATAAATACACATTTTTTTTCCTTATACTAGAAATATGCACACGCTTTGCACGTTTTAAAAATACTTGTACTATTTTTAAGAAACTAGTATTACGTCCCGTGCAAATATACATATTTTAAGAAATTAATTTTAAAATTAAAGAAAAGTATTACTTGTACTAAATATAAATAAATTTTTATATATCATTATTATTAGATATTTCACTTCAGTATCTCATTGTCAAGTTCTCTGATCAGTCGGGGCCAGATCTTGTAATCTTTGAAAAGTTCGGCCATAACTTTCCGAATACAAACAATATCTTTTTTTTTTTTCGCCTCCTCCGTAGCATCAACAAACCAAACTTTGGCAAATTTCACAATTCCATCCTTAACAAACAGATTATCCAAGGAAAATTTACCTAGTGCCTTCTTTTTTTGGTGTAGATAGGTCACAAATTGGATGATGGATTTTATGATAAATGTGTATTCATTTGGAACATATGTATACATGAAACCTTTCCCGAAAGGATTTTTAGTGGGGATTGAAAATATAGTAAGATATATTCATTAATTAATAACGTGACAGAAAAATATTGATAATAATATATTACAACTTTGGTTAAACTACAAATAATACGATGTGCATTCACACACTACTATTGAAAACGACTGATTAAAATGCTTTATATTGCAAAAAAATAGGCACATGCAGTTTTTTAATATCTCTGCAAACCAGGTTATTCAGTACAATGAAGGTTCTGATTCTTCAACCAATTTGACTCGGTCACTTCCTCAAAAAAAAAAAAGTATTGAAGTAATTAAATCTTATAATTTTGATATATCTTACTAAAAGTTAAAATAATATATATTAACGTCGCATCATTATGATGAGGATGATTTACTTTTTAGTTTTGATAGAGTAAAATTCTTATTTCAAGAATTTGTCATTTGTATTAAGTTTCCTAATTAACTATCTGATCATTCATAACAGATTCCTTCATATATATATATATATAGTGCATATATATATATATATGTATGTATGTATGTATGTATATTGTGTGGTTTTCCATTATGTACTTTTGTGAGAGTTATAAATACATATATTTTTTTCCTTATACTAGAAATAAGCACGAGCATTGCACGTTTTAAAAATACTGATAAGAATATATTACAAATTTGGTTAAACTACAAATAATACGATGTGCATTCACACACTACTATTAGTTTTTTAATATCTCTGCAAACCACATTATTCAGTACAATGAACTATATTCAGTTATATTCTTATTATGAACTATATATTTTTCCTAGCTAATGTAACTATATATTATGAACTATCTATTTTTTTCTAATTTTTTTTTATTAATTTTGCGTGTGTACCGTGTTTGCTCTTTTTAGCTAGATATATATGCGTCCTTCAATTCGGTTCTAATAAACGTTACAATATAGTCAACATTAATTGAAAATACAGTAAGATTCATTAATTAATTTATATTGTGTTTATACCCTTTCTTCTTTATTTTTTTAAAAATAAGATTGTCATATATATTTCTTAAATAATTTCAAATCTTATTTTATGTATATATCTACAATTACATACTTACAAATTCATACAAGATTATGTAATTTGTTAATATAAACTAATTCGTTAATTGAAATTTAATTGGTTATGACCAACAATAAAATTTGGAATAATAATCCATTGATACTAATCATTTGAGATGGAAATTATAATTCAGGTGGCGAATTAATAAAATGATAACTTCACAATATATAATTTATAAAATAAATTATGTAAATATAGATCAATAAATTTCAAATAAGTAATGCAAATCAATCATGATTCATTATTAAATTAAAATTGATAACAATTTAATAAATACGTAATCTAATTTATAAAAGTCGAATTGCTAATTCAACCCTAATTTATTTAATTTGTTTTGATTGGAGAGAATTTGTTTAATTTATTTTGATTTGTGTGTAATTATATTAATTTTATTCCCATATTTATTTATATATTTGAGTGACGCCCAATTTCCCAAGCTTAATTATACATAAACTAATATCATATATTCTTTTTAAATATATCGAGCCTAACAATAAAAACCCTAAAAACAAAAAATAAGAGGCAAAAATAAAATTTGACTAAATAAGTTGAAAGATAAAACTATCAAAACTAATCAGAAAGCTCATCACTATCATGATCATTCTCATCGGAATCCTCACCGGAATCATCACCGGTATCAGTATCAATAACAAACCCATAATCATGGCCGGAATCATGATCGGAATCATCAATATCAATATCACCCAGCCGGAGAAGGCAGATGGGGCACGAGTTATCACCGCCCTCCAACCGCCGCACAATGCAATGGTAATGGCAACCGTGGCCGCATCGGAGCACCGATATCTGAGTTCCGACGATAGGCCTCCGCCCACAAACACCGCACACTTCCATAACATGCAATCCCTCCTCCACGTCCTCCACCCTAATCGCCGGCACCTTCCGCCGCAAGAAATCCACCAGGCCAGAGTTCGCTCTGCAGCCCTCCGGCGGCTGCTTCCGATTAGCAGAATCATTCACCGGCCGCAGGTACAGCGGCGGCAAATACTCCGGCCTCATCGCCCGATCCGCCGTCTCTTCAATCGCCTCGCCCTCTCCCTGCACCGTGCAAACGTCCACGTCGATAGCCACCGGAACCCTACCGCGCCGACCGCCGGCGGCGATTTGTTCGGCGAAAAGCAGTAATTGATTAATCAAGCGCTGAATCTCGTGATCGGGCATCCAGTAATCTCTGAGCCTCGTAGCCATGAAATTTTGCAGATATTCTTCGCTGCAATGTAATTCAAATCTCTCCCAATCGATTTTTTTCTCGACAGATCCGCCGCCATTAACATCGAACCTTCCTTTCACCAAGAAATTAGTTGTCGTCTCGAAAATAAATTTCGATTCATACCAACCACTACAATCATAGCGTGAAATAATCTCTTCTTCCACCGAAAATCGATACCTATATTCAAACGCCATTACCAGAAATTTGAAGATAATTTTTGGTCACCTGCAACTACCACATGCACCTAGTAATCTAGTGAGTGTGTGTGTATATAGAGAGAGAGATGAGGAAAGGCTTTATTATTAATTTATTATATTATTATTAGTAGAATTATCGATTCAAAACCTTAAAGATATGGATAATTTATTGATTCAGAACCTTAAAAGATGAAAACTCTAAATTTAGGATCCGAAAGATAAGATTTTCAATATAGGCTCACAAAAATCACGAATTTTGATTTTTTTTTTTATTTTTTAATTAATTTTATATTAATTTTCAATAAAAATTCCTTCATTAATTAATTATCTATTAAATCTAATAAAGAAATTGTTAAAATTAATTTAAAAATAAAAAGAAATCAAAATTCGTATTTTAAAGATCCCAGATTGAGAATTTTTATCTTTCGAATTTTGAATTGAGAGTTTTTATCTTTCAAGTTTTCAATTGATAATTCTCTTTATTAATTTATTATTTTAATGTGTTCTTAATTAGGGAATTAGATGAGGAAGAGTTTTAGTTACCCTAACCAACTTTTTGCGGTAGTGGGCTCGGCCCATATATAGTTGCATTTTGAATAAAAAAATATATATATTAAACAAAGGGTTGTAAATTACATAATCGCTCGTAGGAGTCCGTCTCGAAAAAAGTTCATTCGAAACTCGTTTACTTTATGAACGAGTTTATCAGCTCGGGCCTCGAACCGTGCTCAACAAAATTATCAAGGTGAGCTCAAACAATATAGTATTCAGCTCGATAAGTTCAAGAACGTATTCGAGGTTGACTTTACTTGAACATGTTCGCGAACACATTTCCGAGTCTCTGCTGCCAAGCTACCCGTGACCATGTATGTGAACATGCTTTGAAATAAATGACATATTTAGTTATTATTACTATGTTATGTACTAAATTTCATAATTATCATGGTTTCGTTCTCCAAAAATTCAAAAAAAATATTGATTGTTAATTTAGTTTTGAGTGTTATTATACTTACAAATTTAAAAAGTTACGAGATTCATTGGACAATTTAAAATAATATATTGTCGCAAATTATAATAATTAATAAAAAGACGAAGATACGGATACCCGACATGCAGACATTCCTTTTGTCGGGTCAGCTGCTGACTCTCTCTCTCTCTCTCTCTCTCTCTCTCTCTCTCTCTCTCTGAGCCCACACAATTTTGTTTCAAATTTGCTAGCTTTCAATCCGCCCATTTCTTCTTAAAAGAGGTCAATTGTATACAATATACATAGATATCCACAAATAATATGCTTTATTATGCATAAGTGATGGAGTCCTATGTGAAATAATTTTACGGATCAAAATTCATAAAATCGGCTAAAAAATTCAAATCAAAACACCAACAAAATTAGAAATGTATTTATGAATTTAGATTTGGATTTTTACCCGTCTCACGATTTCATACAAATTTTTGTCAAATGTTTAAGTTGCTTAAAATTTAAACTTGAAAAGAATTACCCAATTTATTGTGACATCCCCATCCTTTGTAAATTGAACCAAACCTTAACCAACCCCAAATTAGACTCAAATTAGTAGTTTAGTGATTTGTCTTTCCATGCACGTCATTATTATTATTTTTTTATTTTTATTTTAAAAAGAAAATATTCATACTCATATATCTAGCTTGAATGAGCTTTTTCATAGATAGATATCCAAAACTTACATCATAATGATGTAATTTGCAAGTGTAAAAGTGAGACGAAAGGAAAAGACATTGTACGAAATGAAAACCCCTATGGCTAAGTAATCAAGAAATCCCATAAAAAAAATACCAAACTTGCTATTCACTTAATTTTCTTATTCCCATATTTGGACCAGTTTTTGTTGTGTTCAAAGCTGAGAATTCTGACATGGGCAGTATTTGTAATAATTCTGCAATTATAGGAAGGATTATACCCAAAATTAAATAAAGAGATGAAAAGGGATTCGTCAAGAAAAGCAGAGTTGGACCCGTCAAAGCCAATCATTTGAAAAATTCATTGAGACACATTCTTTTTTAGCAGATGGGGCAACCTCAGAAGCTCGAGCTTTTGAGTCATGGATCCCTCGTTTCGATATAACGGCTTCGTCGTCTCGATTTTTTCGGAAAAGCAAAGCAAGAAGAAGACTAAAGTAGATCAGCAATCACCTTGTTTTTTGATCAGCAGAACCAAGGATCAAGATTCACTTTACTGTTCTGCACCATCCTTTTTCTCATGTATATATACGCGTTGCATCCCGTTCCTGATTTAGGAATACGCGATTCTCATTCTCATTCTCGTTCCCATTCCCATTCCCGACTTCTACTCCATTTCGCTTGTCCTCGAGTTCATCTCATTCTTGATGGAGGTAACTGGAATTCACATAACTTGTCATGTTTTTAGCTTTTCAACAATAACATTGAAAGAGTTCATATATCTGTCGTTTTCTTCGTGTTTCTCAATAAGAGTACTAACCTGTTGTGGGGTGTGCCGTCGTGCAGACTACAGAACTGAAGGTGGAGATGGTTGGCATCCATGAGAAGAAACTGCGGAAATGCCTATCCAAAATGAGAGGTACATAGATGAATATGTAACAATAGCAATAGTAATCTGATTTCACTTTTCTGTGATCCTACCACGAGTAACGAGTTTCCAATTTTCCAAACCATATTGTGCAGGAATAGAGAAAGTAGAAGTGGATGGCAACAGTCAGAAAGTGGTGGTGACAGGTTATGCACACAGAAACAAGATACTAAAAGCAGTAAGAAGGGCTGGTCTCAAAGCAGATTTCTGGTCTGCTCAAAACGAACTGCTCAATGCATATGCAAGTTCTAGCTTCCAAAACATGAGATTCAACAACTTCTTCTAGTTCTACCCAAAAAGTTCTGTCCGAAGACCTATTCTTTTCCCACGTCTCCTACTCATTTTTCGATTCATTTTCTAGTTATACACCAGAGCAAATTTCTCACATGATATATTGTTTCTTGATTGGATCTTTTTCCTGTCTGGGCTATTGGCAAAGGAATTGCCTCATTTCGATACATAGGAAGGGAAAAACCAGAGCCCCGAATTTTGATTATATACAAGTGGAGACATGATTGCATCAGTTACTGAAATGTCATGTATTCAAATATGATTTATGATTTGGTACAAAATAGATACGGAACTAGAGAAGATTTTGCCAAGTGAAGGTTTCTGTTATTAAGATACTACTTACATTGTCTTAAGCAGCATCCAAAACCAGCTTCGTTAAAGATAACATCATAAATGAACTATTAATATACTCAAAGATTTCACAAGGCATAAGAGGTATCTTTCATACTGCATGAATCAAAGACGTCACAACCGCAAATTTAAAAAACTTACGAGTGTCATATAGTGATGCCGATAAGACTAGTGACCGTCAGACCGTGCCCGTCAAAAGCCGGTTTCACTTGCCTCGACTTTATTATCAAAACAGTGATGAATCCTGCAAGTTGACTCCTGCAGTCAACACGGGCTCTCTTTCGGGTGCACCTACAAGATTTTTGAAGCAAACTTTTAGGTTTTTTCCACAAGGAAAATATACGTGCATCCAAATGGACCACTCTCCCACTCGCATGCCAAAGCCTGCTCTTCTTTCTTTACTTTCTTCCTGGGGAGAAATGCAAATACATAATTCTACAGGATCAGGATGAAGCAATATAAGAGAGAAACCAAACAAAATAAGAACAACATGCAGGATTAGAGTACAAATTACTCAACCACGACCCAAGCAAAAAACCAAAGACGAATGAATAAAACAGTAGGAGAAAGGTTTAAAAGCATTGCTTCCAAAATAAGGAACGGGTGTAAAGAAAAAGGGAAAAAGACTAAGTCAAGAGAAGATTAAACTAAGAACCAACTAAGATCAGTTTATACAACAACTCCACCAGCCGGAATAAAAAAAAAATACAAGAAGCATCAGTTGGGTAAGAATCTAGCTCTACTTCATGCATTCCTGAAAAACTCAAAGATGGAATACCCTGAGTGGTCTCTATTAAATAAAATATTACAAGAAGTCTAATGTCACATAATCTCCGAAATCCAAGAGAGCATTTTGCAACTAATTATTTCCACTGAATGCCTGGCACGCCTTGTGTGATGTTGTTGTGGTAAGCACTCGCACTCAAATTTAGTGGACTTGCAGCCCCACCAGATGACTCACTGAGAGTCCCTCGTGATGGCGAGCTGCTGGCACCAGCACCAGCACCAGCACCACCACCTGGGTTCAATCTTGCAGCTGACGCAGGTTCCACATAGTTTGTTGAAAATTCCCTCTGACCATC
Source organism: Perilla frutescens (assembly GCA_026008535.1). Lineage (NCBI taxonomy): Eukaryota > Viridiplantae > Streptophyta > Magnoliopsida > Lamiales > Lamiaceae > Perilla > Perilla frutescens. The sequence continues at coordinate 75,620,847 of BRKX01000003.1, forward strand.
TGGCAAAAAGCTTCCCACTATAACCTGGAGGAATGGGGAAAATCAATTTCTACAGTGGATAAAACCTGAATTGAGTATACATTCAAATACACACACACAAAAGAGAGAGAGAGAGAGAGAGAGAGAGAGAGAGAGAGAGAGAGAGAGAGAGAATGAAAGAGATGTAAAACAACTTATGGTATTGGCATGGCAATATGTATCATTCATTTTTGCGAAATTACTTAATTGTTAATATTTACGTAGCACCAGTAGTATTTAAACATAAACATTCAACTAACGTTGCTACAATTATAGTACAGAATTTCCCCACCCCAACCGCCCCACATAAATACCATAATTAATAAAATAAAAATGCTCTATTAAAATGATAATACTGGACGAACTTCTTCGAGTAATCAGACTAACCTGAGCAGGGGATGCTGCAACCAGTAAACCAGCCACAGAACCACCAAGAACACTTCCGTCCGGTCCAGCCAAAGCAACACTTAACCCACCGGTTCTGCTTTTCTGACCGCCAACTTCAGTTAGCATGAATGATCCAGAGAGTGACAAGATATCAAAACGACCCTACACAAATTGAAAAGATTTTAACCTAGAGCATTAGAGGTCAGGGCAAATAAATGCTTATTAAAGGTGAAGAGATTTTTACATACACAGTGATGTAAATAGAACAGATATGGGAAAAGCTTAAGCAAATTAGTTATGAAAGCCTAGCCTGATTTTTTTCTTAATAAAACATTGCCCAATTTAAACAGTGTTTTTGGTCCTAAATTGATTAGAATTGCAAGCAAAAAAAATATAACCAGGAAACTCGATGCTAATTTGATAAGAACATTTATTTTAAAAAGTTTAACAAGAAAAAATTATGGCCTAGTTCAGATCCATTCAGATCATGTTGGCATTCATAAACCAATTAAGGATGCAAACAAATAAAATAACAAGCAAATTCATATGAAGAAATTTAAGTTATTCCAACAACAGGATTTGTGCTATCTTCAGGGAAGGATGGATAAATAAGGAAATTAAACCACTACAGCAAGATATCCTTAAATGAAATGACCAAATGAATACGGAATGCAGATCACATAAATAAAAAATAGTACCTCATAGGTGGCAGTTCCACCAGATGTTGCAGCCTGGCGAAGCGTGACAGTAGATATGGTCCCGTTGGCAGAGAGAACACAAACTGCCCTGGGTCCGTTCTGACAAATGGCCATTATTTTCGAAGAGACATCCTGGAAAAGAATCGCTAGAGTTCAGTAACATTTTAAAATAATCTCTTAGCACTCATTTTCATGCATGAGTTCCAGAACCACAAAGAATGTCCCGATATACATCATTCAAAAATGCTTCTCGAGTGATTATAGCAAAGAAAGGGCCAAAGATTGAGAAAGAATAGCATAGCATAAATCCAATCAATAAAATGATTGACTTGCATACTAGCATTCAATTGTTAACATCAGATGATTTGGTATATGATTTAATGTCCTAGATCAAACTCCAAAAGAAATGACAACAGATGCCAAATGTGCTACAGGCATGAGGTATGGCAAGCTACACAAACAAAAAAAAGTGATATATACATTAGTTTATTTAATGAACTTCAATTAAATCAATAACAATGAAAATGGAAAGGATTCTCATGATCTAGAAAGACATAATACCACAATGCAATCAACCAGTCTACAAAGATGACTGATTACATGTGGATACATATAATTAATGCGTATATGAAAGTGTATAAATACAATTAATGTGATTCGTTCATGTACCCATATAGCAAAGTCCAAAGTATGATGTACATGGTAGTCGTAATTTATAGTCCAATTCCACTCGAGCATTTTCTTGAGAACATCATTGAATAACTTTGATGGTCAAAATTATCATAAGCAGGCTACACATGCTTTAGGATTTTGATGGAACCCTAGTGCACGAAGTAGATGGCCTATACCTATCATCCAAACGAGGACAAGGAAAATGAAGCAGCGCAAATGCTGACCATTGAGACTACAAGAATTTAACTTCAGTTTTTTATTGGCAAGACGAAGTTCCTTTTGAGTTACGACAGCACTTAACGCCTTTAATGTTAAGCCACCTGGCCTTATGTGGCCTTGTACGGAAGGCTATTAGCCACCTTTTCCCTACTCATTGGTCATTGTTATACATACCCTGAACATGGTTTTTTATTTATTTATTTACAAGAAGAATATGAATGTCAGTAAAAGTACATTCAGGAAACAAGGCATCCACCTATCCTTTGCATGAGTTCCATGATCATATTATAGCTTGAAATCCTTCAAATTTCAAACAACTGTGGCTTGAAATCGTCCGACACTGTTGGCATTTTCTCTGCCTTTAGAAAAAACATTTTTTAAGCAACAGACTCTAGTCTCACTCTCTCTTCCCATCCCCAACACCCTCCCTCCTAGGCTCCGACTTCTCTCTTATATGCCCCATCATTTCTATACGCTCCTTATTAGCATACTTCTAGCACAACTGACTAGCAAAGAAGGGTTCTATCCAAAATCAACATTTCTTTGCTAGTTTGCTGCAACGTGTTTGCTCCATTATTTTATATGATTATGTTCCAATTACCATAGTAAGGTTGTTTATTTATTTATGAGATTCATGGATTATATTATATCCCTGACAGCGAGACATGGGACGGAAAGAAGATCCTTGAGAACATAGATCACTACTACAGAAGTCCCTGCCTCTTTTTAAGTTCGTGGTTAAGAGAAAATCCACACGTTTACCCAAATAGAAATGCACGATCTTTAGAATTATAGTAGTAACAACTTAGAAGAACATTTCGGACTAAAGCTTCACAGAGCACTCTGTTTTTTTCTGAAACGTTCAGCCTTCCAGTAACATATCAAAGATAGATACTCCGGTTGTAATAAAAAAATAAATGAAGTTCTGTTGATTAAACAGAAAGGAATAAACTTTAAAACATTTAACCTCTCCAGTATTCACATTGAGAATATGCGGTACAAATCCGATACCAGTTGACCCTGCAAGCATAGTTTTCAGTCAATAGTTTATAGAACAACAATATGTTAGAATAAGAACAGATAGCATATGCTACTAAGAACAATAATATAATATGAAAAGCATTTCGTTGGTATATGCAACATTCGACAATAGTATTCAGAATATTGCAGAAAGAAAGATTCTAGCTGGAACAGAAGGGCATGCTGGTAAAATCTATAAATTAGATCCTGGATTCGGTTTTGGACTTTTAAATTCAGCAAATCCAAGCTTCCAGCATATAAATATATCGCATTCGATAGCCACTACAGGCAGTCGCATATCATAAAATAGTACGTAAAATAACCCGTTCGCATTACTATAATACTTATCCGACCAAAATAGAGCATAACCCCATTTATAATTCATTTCCCGTAATAACAAGCATAAAGTAAAATGCGAAAAACAGAAACATCACAATAAATATCAGAACCACAAATAAGTTAGCATGTGGTCCAAACAAGTAAGCAACTTATAGCAATTAGAATCTAGCAACATCATACATACATAGAAAAACATGCTAGCACATGGTGTCTGTCATACCCGAGAATTTTTCTATACAAGAAACAATATTTTATTGCAAAGATTATAACTTTTTCACTACAACACCCTATATATACCAATGCCCAATTACCTAAAGCTTCGGAATGTTGCTTCGCTTTATTTCTCGAACCACGGGGCCTGCCTCTGGCCTTCTTATTCGTGGGCGAGGTGGATCCATCCATCGGTTGCAAGTTCTCCATCTGCGCAACTGCCGCCGGCGGAGGGGAGAAATTCTGCGACGGCTGCTGATGCTGTGGTTGCTGCGGCATAGCAACATTGAGCTGCTGTGGGGAAACCAATGGAACGTTCATGCTACCATCGGGACCGTACTTCCTCGGCCTGCCCCTCTTACGCTTCTGATCGGAGGCCAAGTGAGTTATCACGGTGTGGCCGGGCGGGATAGAGAACGGCGGCGACGAAGACCCCACTTGCCTGAATGCATTGCCGCCGTCGGAATTCATGTATCCCATGTGCATTTGCTGCTGTTCCAGCTGCTGCGGTTGCGACACCACCGGATTCATCACCGGCGCCGGCGAGTTCATGCTGAACGGCTGGTTGGCCATCGCCGCCGTCGCTTCTGATGCAGACATTTTTTCCCAAAATTACCTGAGCAGAGTACGCAAAATTGTTGGCAGATCTCCATTAGATGTCAATGCAAGTAGCCAGTAAATCTAAATTTTTTTTCAAATTCTACTGCAATTGTTCAAATCTAAATAGGAATCCACAATTTCCGAAATTGGGAGGAGGAAGAGAAAAAAAAATGCTGAGATTATAATTGAATAATAGAAAGAAAACAAAAGGTTAAATTTAGTAAAACGGAATTGAAAATTCCGAAAATTTTAAAAAGTAAAAAAAATAAAAGAAATACAGTGAAACAAGGTGTAAAATGAAACAGCTTTTTAATATAAAACCTCCGAAATTCAGCAGAATTCACCAAACTCGCGAACGGATCAAGCAAAAATACCAAAAAACTCTTAAAATTACGCCTCAGCAAACAGAAACAGTTCCTTAAAATTCATAATTTTCGATCATTTTACGATTAAAATAACACCCGAAATCAGACAAAAATTAGAAAAAAAATCAAGAAAAATAGAGAAAAATCACCAATATCTTACCAAGAAATTGGGAAAATTTTCTGCAGCAAATGAAAAATAAGACGAGCGACAAGATGGAGGCAACGAATTTTCCAGAGATTGTAAGTGAGAAATAAATTAGGGTTTTTGCAGAGAAATGCTTTTCGTAAATAATATGCCGTAAATATATATATATATATACATATATATGTATATTATTTTCTTAAATTGTGACGAAAATAAAAAGGGAAATCATCATTACGCTGTCGTTTTAACTTATTACCTAATGCCCTGTTTTGCGCTAACGCGCCCCACTGTCTGCGGTAAAAGACAGCTGGCGGTCGGAAACCGCGAGTACATGCATTTTAGCTATTCGCGCAAGTGTGATTATAAGTGGAAATTATTTCTCTTTACCAATGATAATGGAAATTTTAGTGGGCTAACTATGTGGAATTTGAGTTGGATTACATTATTAAAAAATAGAAAAATTTTAATATCAAATAATCCAACCCAATTTACAAGATTATTTATTATAAATATATATATATTTTGCCAATCAATTTGGGGGATTATAAACTTAAGTGTTAATTACCATTTAATTCCTAAATGTTCACTTCAGAAAAATCCCGAATGTTTGAACATTTTAACATAAACGTTCAACATTACAATTTAATTCTTAATATTTGAATATTTTAAACCTTTTAATAATTATAACCAATTCGTATAATTACATTTTTACCAAAATATGTCATACGGGTCAATTTTTCTACGATATGTTGAATTGTTGAAAATCGACTAGACGGATATTTTAAAAAAATAGAAAACGTTATGAATTATTTTATAATTATTAAAATATTGAGTTGGTTTTGTTAAATTGTTAGCACATTGTGAATTATAGAGTAATTCTTAAAAAATTTAATCATTTTTTATAAATAGGTGTTGAGTAATTAATACATCATCCATTTCTAATTAAGTGTCATTTTGGATGAATAAACGCATATTAATAAATTGATTGATTTACCTAATATATCCTTGCGTACATACGTTAAATGGGTTAAATATTAATGTTTGAATGCATTAAATGATGGCAAATATGTGAAAATGTGAATTTTTTGTCTCGAATTTGTAGAATAACATTTCTTTTGAACAAAATTAAAATGCTAAAATGACACTTATTCGGAAACATAAGGAACAATTACTTAACTCACTCTTAAGTCTTAACTAATAATAATAATAAATAAATAAACTCACTCTCAACTACAAGGAGAATCTTATAAATATTAGGATAAATTTAACTTATGATATTATGAATAATTTTTCACTTTTTTAAGTTAATTAACTAAATATTTTGAAAGATAATTGGGATAATTGTTGACCTATGCTTTTGTATTATTATTCAATTAGCATTTCTTGATCTTCCCCCTATATTTTTTGCTGGTAGATCGTGTTTGTTAACTCCTTTACCCGGGCAAAATATGATTTTTAATATTATACATTATACAAATTAATTATATATGCCAAATATAAATTTTATAGTTTATTTAAAATATATATTTGTTTGACTTATGTACTATTGTGTCCTCAAAATTTATTTTATTGTAATGAGACCTCAGAAAAGCCTTTTAATAATTTTATCATGCCTAATAGATTTTGCATTTGTATGTTTTATTCATTTTTTTTTTTTGGCAATTGTAATGCATAACCTTGAGCATGAGAAACCACAAAAAAAAAAAAAACACACACACACACACAATTTTAAAAAGGGCTTCAAAAAATCACAAATTAAAATCCCAATGATACATTCATCTCCAACGGTCTGTTCTAAATTCTGCACTGAAAAGAAATATTCAATAATATTCGTTTTCAATGCTTTATTTGTATTTTTAATGTTATTATATTTAGTTATTTTATTATGTAATTTTATTCAAATGATATCTGTATTTCAACATTAAAAAAGATACGAGTTTTCTTATGTTAGTTGATGTACAATTTTAAACCTCAACATTTTAAAAGAAAAAAAAATAAAAAATAAAATTATTTCAATTATTAAAAGAAATTAAAAAAGAAAAAAGAAAACATAAGGGAAAAGAATAAACAAAAATTTAAATAACCTATTAAAATAATATAAAAAATTATACAACAGACGAAGCAACACTGTTCAAAGCCGTATAATACAATAATGTTCACAAATGCTATTGAAGGTCATCTCTGCATCATTTTTAACGTTCAGAGCAACTGTTGGAGCTGCCCTTAAGTATATATACACTGAAGAAAAGGTACACACCTTCTTCATCATATTCTAGTAACTTCTAATACGACCCCACATCAGATCTGCAAACAATTGTGATTGATCACTTAAGTTAAATATATGAATGTATTTCACCATGTATTCATCTAACTAAACCATGATAAAACTTCTTTTTTTCGAAATTCATTATCTACATTCAACCACATCGTATCTACACCCGACTATAATTAAATTTTTTGAAATATGTATGAGGAGAACACTTTGTATGGTGGAGGAATGCCCACAAACCCTCCAAATTTCCACAAGAAAAAAACATGGTTATCTTTGTAGTACATTAAATTGATTGGTTCATGATTTAAAAGTCTATCCATATAGTACTATATAATGTCAGTATGTAAGTCACCTACCTAAAAATTTGAAATGAGTCATAAATAATTTACTTCTCAAACTTCGATTATTGTACACAAATATTTAAGTATACCTTAAATAATGCCAAGATTTTCCATTTGGGCTACTTTTTTAACTTGTTTTTAGCATGCTTTTTAAATTGGGCATTCACCACTGGTTAGAATATTAGTCTTATCCATTGTGTCGTGTCGAAATTCGTGATCTTGTTCATGTTTGGTAAATGTTTATCGTGTTATATTTGTGCGTGTTTGGACTTATCATGTCGTGTTATCGTATCAATACGAAACACGAATTGGCAAACTTAAAATAGACTATAAGAGAAATTAATGTAAATATTAAAATTTTATTGAGCTTGAAAAAATTTGAAGATATTCACTCAATTTGCAAATTGGGAAACTTAGAATTGGATCCCATGTGTACAGAACATGTTACACAATCATTCATTATATTATAATATGGCATAATATGCACTATGCAGCATAAAAAGCTTAGATGGTATATTATAATATATTTGACCACATAAAATATAAAAAAAATAGAACAAATATAAATTTGAATTTTTGGGGATCTCACTATGGGAATTGTAACTCAATCACCAAAACCAAGAATCAAATCACTCAAATAATTAAGTCCATAATCCATATAATCACCATTAATCATACAATTACAATAGCAAAATGAATATATATACATACATATAAATATGAGTGATGAAGCAAAATAAATTCTTTTTTTTTTTTTCATATGTAGCTGGAATGAAATACACAATGAAAAATAGAATGTCATAACACAACATGATCTTTCAATACCTGCCTGGCAAGATCAAATGCACCACCTCTCATATATATCAAGTGCAGATTGAAAGCTGCTTCTCGACGAAGATCACAGTACCCGGGCATCTTAATCTTTGTAGCATTTTGATTCTCGCGTGGGAGTGTTGGAATGGGGACAATCCTTCTCGCGAGTAGCCCACACCTTTTCGTAGTATGCAGCAGCCAGAGAAACTAGGCTGACGTGATGGTATGCCCGTGCAATGTTGTACAGTGCCTCCTGCAAGAGGAACTGTCACAATGCAACTCCAGAAAAATGCTGATCTTAAAAAAACAATGTTATATGGCTATTTTCTAAGCATTTTGATGAATGAGTAGAGATATAAACAAATGACAATCAAGAACTATCAGTTTTGATTTGAAGCAAATCCAGAAAAGTGCTGATCTAAAAAAGAAAGTGATATTGCTAGAATTTCTAAGCATTTTGATGAATGAATAGAGAGATACAAACAAATAACAATCAAGAAATATCAGCTGTAAAAAGCAATTTCTATGGTGGGCTAAGATCATTGACAGACACGGGAAGTAGAATGTCAAAAAATAGTTGACTGGGAGAGCTAAAAAGAACCAGACCCGACTGTCTCCACAAAGCCGCAGGTTGTTGTAGAGGAACACGAGACGAGTTAAACATTACAAAGTTTCAGTGATTGGCAACACATCATGTGCATTGTTCCCTATGATAGATATTATCAGCATATAATAACAATAAATAGCAAAAGACTGAGAGCAGCATACAAACACATAAACCATAAGTTTTCATTTAAGAGCAAAATCATTTAAAACATATAAAAAATGAATTCTAGACAACACTAAAAGCAGACCAAGATTTGGCACAAATATGACTGGCAATTCAATCTCGTATCACAGTTCAGAGCAAATTATTCATAGCGTGGCCTTAAAACTCGAAAGATCAATATTCTACAAAATTCAACACCTTATTCCCATGACACTTCAAAAGATATGCAATATCATCTTCCATGTGTTAGAAACAGAAAGGATAATAGGCATGGAAAATTCATTTGCTAGTATTGCATTCTTAACTGGTACAAGCTACATGAAGACAAAGGAAAAAAAATTAAAGCTGATAAAATGTCCATTGCTGGCATAGTAGACTGATGACAAATGTATACCTTGTGAAGCTCCCTTTGTACGAAAAGAAACGTAGCATCACCGAGTTTTCTAGTAATTTCGGGACTAACTTTGTTCTTTGATCCCTTTTTCCTTCCTCCCCGCCTGGCCTAAATCTGGTGACAATCACAGCAAGTGTAAATAACATATCATAAATAACCACAAACAATCAAAGTGTACATTACAATGAAAACATCAGCATCAACAAATTATAGACAAATTCTCGAGAAAATGTGAATACATCACAAACAACTGCAGCAACTAGGAATTGAAGAACTTCAGAATCAAGAGACACCATGTTTGCTGTTATAAATTGGATAGCCAACTTCCTTTGTTGAAGAGAGATTTAGAATTTTCCACTCCGGTTTAGTTGGTATACAGAGTTTGGTGTGTTGCAAGTTTTCGTTGAAAACAGAAACACAATGATGAATGTTTGTTAAGCCGATTGGTTAAGCAACGTAAAATATTGGAAAATCTTACTGTGAGATATTGTATATCGCATCAAATAAACCCTATGAATCAGACTTCTAGTGGAAAAACAACCTACTAATCTGATCAAAAACTCATTGTTAGGAAAATTAATTAATATGAATATGATTGATCGTAAATCTTAAATGAAGGCCTCATCTGTCATAATCATTCATCAATGCCATGATCAAATACATGCAACTCCAGCAAAACATTGTAATGCCCTTTCTCTATCTCCTCTTCCTTCACACTATGAAGGAGGAGAGTTTCAATGATGAGATCTTCCCAGTCAATATCCACCATCGGTTTCTTTCTCTTCTTCCTGGATTTGTTAGGCTCAACTGAACGAAGATCGCTGCTATCAACTGAGCCGGCAATTCTAGGATTCATAATCCTCCTTATACGCAACTTGGCAGCTTTGATCTTCTCTTGCCTCTTCGCCTTAGATATGCATGCTCTATCGAAAGATGGAGGCCTAGCATCCAACCCCACATCCTTCTCCAATATCTTTTTCAGAATAAGCTTTTTGCTCATCTCTGATTTCCCTTCCCACCACTCCGTATACGCTTCAACATCAGCCATTTTTCGCCTTTTCCTTTTTTTCACTAAATCAATCCCTGCACTGGCCTCTACTGCAGAAAGTTCCTCCAAGTAATTTGAATAAATCATGGTCAAAGATTCGTGAGATATTTGAAATTTGTCTGGATGATTTGGCAAATAGTCCAAATCAAAATATTTAGAGCTGCAATCATCCTTAGCATAGCTATCATATCCATATCCAATCTCTTTACTTAGACAGTTTCCCACAAGTTCTTCCACATCACACTCAAAATGCTCAATGCTCTGTTTTTCCCCCATCGACTTCATCTCCATATACTTCATGACACACGGGGCACTCTTCATGATGTTCTTCACCGTCACATCCTTCCCCCAGGGTAAAGCCTGCGCAACTTCCACAAGCTTCTCCAGGAGCTCCCTATACCTTAGCCTGCACGTAGCCGTTGCTACAAGCAACTCCATTGCCACATCTTCAATCTTGACATCTACTTGATTCAATTCCGCAACAAAAACCAAGACTGCAGCCACCACAGGCATCGGCCTTCTTCCCGTGGTAACAAACCACTTGATCAAACACTGCACCAAAAATACCCCTTGCTGCAACATCCTCTTCACCACATCCTTCGAAACAGTAGGAAAACTAAAGCAACTACCAATCGCATTCTCAAACGCCTTCACAATATCAAACTCGGGCAACTTCTGTTCAGTAAAATCAACCACCCGGCTAATCATCCGGCCTAATTCATACTCATCACACTCAATTACATCCGCCACTTTGACAATGGGCAACAAGTTATGATCTTTTCTCATCACTATATACACACAAGCCCCAACAAGAACAGAAAACCATCTCCCTTCGCCGTATTCTCCATCGGTGACTTCCTTAATCAAATCCTTAACCTCGTTAGATTTCTTCGAAATAGCTAGTTTGTTGATGAAACCATCGATCAAATTTTGAGCATGATAAATTTTGGTTTCCTTGTAATTGTGAACAGTGCCGCTGCCGGCAGTGCCGAGATGAATGTAACTACCGATATCACCGGTAATGCCGCCGATATGCGCCTGAAAATTGTCGGCGCAGTGTTTCTGCACGAGACCGCACGACTTGCAGACCATATTGCCTGATACATCGTCGGCGACTAACGTTCTCTTCCTGCATACCTCGCAAGCCCGAGAACTTTCCATCTTCCCGTAGAAATCCGAACTCGGTAAACGAGTAAACAAAAACTGCTCAGGAAAATCTGTCAATCCAGATTTATTTGTTCAAAATTCGGTGAAATTCAGTCAGCCCAGACAAATTCAGACCGGCAGATTCAGTCGAAGGTAAAAAAACCAACACACCAACCCGCTAATCGCAATGATATATTTAAATGGCTTTCAATCATGCAAAATCCTTATCTGAAGAAATAGAAAATACCTAAAAAAATGGATCTTTCTGCTGAATTTCAACAATGGAAGCAGTAACATGCAAGACCCACCAGTTTTTCAATAATAAACGCCAAAATACCAAGAAAAAAATCAATAATTTCAATCAAATTGAACTCGATTTCTTACTCTTTTGAGCGCAGTGGCAACAAAGTAAGGAGAGGAAGAGAAAAGGGCAGTGGCGTGGCTACATGGGCAGTATTAATTAATTGCGCAGAGAGGTGGAAAGATTGTCTTGTAGAAGAAGACTGGAGATGAACGGCGGCCAAGAGAGAGAAATATGAGAGAGAAAGTAGTTTGTGGGTCCATAAAATAGATTAAATAATACTATATTTTAATACCGTATAAAGGGTGTAGGTGGATCGAGCCTACTTGTACACTATTCGCGATCGATTCGAGATTTATCTAGTCAAGTTTGAGTTCGAGCTATTCGAGTAGCTGATGAGCTCGAGCTCTAGCTCAGTGTGCTCAACAGGCTCACGAGCTTAATCGAATTTTAAGGTAATTATAATTTTACCCTTAAATATTTAATTATTTACCTATATATCATTAATAATTAAATTACTTTTATTTAAAAGTAAATAAATATAACTTTTTTTTATTTAATATTTATACATAATCTAGTTAAACTCGAACTTGTCGAGTTTGCTATCGAGTCGAGTTCGAGCACAAAAAATCAAAACTCGACTGAGGTCGAGTCGAACTTCGAGTTTTCTTATTTTATCGAGCTCGAGCTCGATAAAATTAATACTCGGCTCGACTTGGATCGTTTACACCCTTAATTTCGTACATGAACATATTCCCCTTATGATTTTTCTTACTAATATCTAAACAATGTTTTAATTGGACCAATACCCCCAACGTTTATCTTGATGGACATATTCCCTTTTAATGTTTTTTGTTTTACCAATTAAATAAAAAATATTTTTATAGGGCAAATATACCATTATTTTTGTGAGTATATAATTAATGATATAAATATCTAATTGTGAAATAAAATCAAAGATAATAATTAATTTGCAATTCTTATTATCTCCCAAGATTAATTCATTTAATTATTAAACATGTATTATGCATGTAAATGAAAATTAATTTTATGTATTATCAAATAGTATGTTATATGATAAGATATTATCAAATAATAAATTTTAAAAAATATTTAAAATGTAATGTGTATCTACTATAGCCGAATATATATATATATAATTACACATAAAAATATGATAATATTTATTTAGTGAAAATAAGTTGGCATGTAACAAAATATATATAATTAGATATTTATATGTGTCGATGATTATAATTTAATGATATTTATTATTTTTATAAGGTTGAGTAACTATCGTTCAATCTGTAACTCTCTCCCAACTCAACAGGGAAAAAAAAAAGAAAAAAAAAAGTTAAGACTTGACATGACTTACTAGAAGTTTTGGATCGATAATAATAATGATTGTATAAATGAAAAGAATTAAGACCATAATAATCCAAAATTCCTAAATTATTAGGTAATTTAACTTATGTTATTATGAATAAATTTCAACTATTTTAAGGGTTAATTAACTAAATATTTTGAAACAAAATCGGGATAATTGTTGACCATGCTTTTGTAGTAATATTCAATTAAACTTGAAAATTGAAAATCAACCTATGGGATTAGCATTTCTTGATCTTCCCCTTGTATTATTTTGCTGATACATTATACTAATGTATTATATATGTCAAAACATAAATTTTATAGTTTATTTAAAAAATATTATTTGTTTTGCTCATGTACTATTGAGTCCTAAAAATATATATTATTTTATTGAGACCTCAAACAAACCTTATAATAAATTTTATCATCTCTAATCGATTTTGTATATTTTTTATTCATTTTTTTGGCAATTAATGCACAATCTTGAGCACAAAATTACCCCCAAAAAAACTTAAAAGCTCATGTTTTGCAAATACTTAGTGTCATGTTCGTGTTTAGGTTTCGATTTATCGTGTCAGGCCGTTATCATATCGACACGAAATATGAATTGGCAGGCAAAAAATAGACTATAAGAGAAAAAATAATATAAATATTGAAATTTATTGAACTTAAAAAAAAAATTAAAACAAAATGAAATTTTTCATTGAAAGCATTCACTCACTTGTCAAATTTGAAATAAAACCATTTTTCATTTCATATGACTGATATTTTGCACATCATAGTATCTAATAAGTAATTATCATAATAATTGATGACAAAAAATGCATATGTGCTTTACTTTGTTATACACACATGAAAATTAAAACATGAATATCTACATATTAAATTGAGAGCTGCATGATTTGAAGCCTATCAATATAGTACTAAAAATACTACAGATCTTTATAAATGTCTCATAACACAACATGATCTTTCAATACCTGCCTGGCAAGATCAAATGCCCCACCTCTCTTATATATCAAGTGCAAATTGAAAGCTGCTTCCCGACGAAGATCACAGTACCCGGGCATCTTAATCTTCGTAGCATTTTGATTCTCGTGTGGGAGTGTTGGAATGGGATAATCCTTTTCGCGAGTAGCCAACACCTTTTCGTAGTATGTAGCAGCCAGAGAAACTAGGCCGACGTGATGGTATGCCCGTGCAATGTTGTACAGTGCCTCCTGCAAAGAGAAACTGTCACAATGCAAGTCCAGAAAAATGCTGATCTAAAAAAGATAGTGATATTGCTACAATTTCTAAGCATTTTGATGAATGAGTAGAGATATAAACAAATAACAATCAAGAAGTATCAGTTTTGATTTAAAGCAAATCCAGAAAAATGCTGATCTAAAAAAGAAAGTGATGTTGCTAGAATTTCTAAGAATTTGATGAATGAATAGAGAGATACAGACAAATAACAATCAAGAAGTATCAGCTGTAGATCACATAACAGCATGGTTTCAACTGATTACTGTACTAAAGCAATTTCTGTGGTGGCCCGGCCAAGATCATTGGCTAACACGAGAAATAGAATGTCGAAAAATAGTTGACTGAGAGAACTAAAAAGAACCAGACCTGACTGTCTCCACAAAGTCGCAGGTTGTTATAGAGGAACGCGAGTCCTTGTAAGAATGTCTGCTGCTTGTTTTTGAGTCTGTGGCCCAGGGTCAAATTTATCAAGGCAGTTCCTAAAAAATAGAAGGAAATATAAATTAATTTACATCTTCTCCAGCAAGCATAAGCAAAATATCACATTGTTTTGCTCCAGGCTCCAGCTTTAATCTTTGATGCAAGGAGGCAAGGATGAATGCATACCTCCACAAAGGTTAATCAAGGGATTGTCGGGCATCAGTTTACAGGCTTGCAAGTATTCTCGAGCAGCGATTTGATGCTGACAAATCATAGTGAACTGGTGTCCGGAAATAAGAATAGGTGGTATGGCATCTTTGTACTTCACTCTCATGGAATGAAGGAGTTTGCTCCGCCTTGATAGACGATTCCTTCTGCAGCATGTAATTGACAACTTGAGGAAGCAAAATAAAATGCAAACAGTGCATTGATCGAAGCAAAGTTGAATACAGGATTGAAGTCATTTGGAGTGAAAATGGGAATGAAGTTGAAGAAACCAATCATGAACGCTGATTGATTTGATACATATACGCAGTCTATTAGTCAAAATCAAATGATATTTTTAAACTTTCATACTTGGCAAAGAGTTTTTTGGATCCAAGTTTGTATTCATTTATTAGTAATTTAACCACACAACATTTTTACGTCATGGGACCTGTCTTATGATCATGATATCATCACAGCTCTACCAAAAGCATCCCCCCCTCCCCCCCAACAATTGGCAGAAGAGGTTATGCAGCATGCCATTATCTACTATTACACACAACATTTAATCATTTCTTTTCTGGGAAGAGATATAAGATGTGTTTCTAAGCAAAAAATTACAATAAGCATGCCATGAGATAAGTGTCATCATAAAACCTTCTTGCCAGAATATAGATGAAACATATAATGTATGTTAAATTAAATATAATCTGTGCTCACTATTAAATTTTTATAAAAACACTAGTACCTCAGTATTACTTTATAGTAGGAATTCCAGGCAGAAAAGCTGTAAGGGTCCCGACTAACAAAGTCGCGCACTAAATCCCACCCATGAGCAGGATCAGCAATTATAGCTTCTAATTCTACAAGTAAAAAAAAGGGCCATGAAATCCATTAGCATTTTCATGACTATTATCTCATTGTCTCTTGCAAATACAACTAGATGGAGATTTGCTAAAAGAAAAATTGAACAAGCAAAGATGAGCATAACAATAAAAGAAGAAAATTTCAAGTATCAAAACTTACGAGCTCCAATAGTCCGAAGCTCCATCTTCGTCTGAGCAGATAATACATCCAGTTTCAAGCTGATTTTAACAATACCCAGTGCACTCGAATACCTTCTCAATGAAGATAATGACTTGCATAACTGCAGGAATGGTAAATAAAGTTTGCTCAACAAGAAATGAATCATAAATCAGAAATGGTTCCAGTGCAATGTCGCAAGAGAATGGGTGGGCGGGTTTGTTTGTGTGCACAGATTGGTGTTGAGGGCGCGGACAGGTTGATGGGGATCGCACTGGTGTATGAGATAGCACACAGGCACATGTAGAGGGGGAGACGCACGATAAGAAAAGGATCACCAAGCAACTTACATCTACAATCAACAGATGATTTCTCTCTTCATCTAGAAACTCGGGAAAAGGAGACTCCAAAGGCTCTTGCTGCATCATTATTAAAACATCACAGAGAAGCTAAGCCAGGCAATTGAATCATGTGAGCCAATAAATCAGATCACAATTTCTCATTCCTTACCGGAGATTCGTCATCTGAATCATCACTGTTATAATCAAATCCCGCAGCCAATGCTTCAGCTCGTTTTGCTTCCTTGAGTGTAGCCTTCTTCTGGAGCACCTTCTTTGCTCTGGAAGCTTTAGACCTAAGCAGGAGATGGAAGATGAAGTTAGGAAAAGGCATATAATATCAAAATGTATCGGATTGTTCAAATTGCAATGAGTTTGATGACAACTTAGCGTACATATATTCCATCCTCTGCTAGCAAGAATGTTTATAATTGATCATATAAAGTTATAAACGATAAAACTTCATATAAAGAATTCTTATTTGCATTCGATGAGGAAGGACAACTGCTATTCCTAAAACCGTTTTAATTTTTCTGAAATCTGAATGTATAACAGTATAAGAGAAAAGTATATAAAATGCTCACAGAGCTGCCGAAGAAGCAAAGGGCCGAAGTCCACGAAGCACTCTGTCAGGTTGATCATCATTTAGCACTTCCGTCCTTTCAGAAAGAACACTTTTTGTCAGTCGTCGACGGCGTTTAACCTGACATGAAGAAGTTTGGAATATCGAGATGTTAAAATTAAGAAACCTCGATTATAACTCATGAGAAAGTGCGGTTAAGAGATGTATAAGAAACAAATACTGGAATGGTAATGCTCTGCACAACGGAGAATGAGTGAGGTCTCAACCTCATGAGGGGGCATGCATAGATTGGATCAACTCAGGGAATTACAAGCCCATGACTGATCTATAGCAGCACAAACAGTAGTGACTAGTGATCTAGGAATATTCCATTCTACTGGCACAAGCAATAGTGAACTAGGAGTCTAGGAATCCTGTGGTATACTCACATACTAAATTCATGATTTAAGTTTTTGCTTTAAATATCAAAATTTTAGGAGCTTATTCACTAACCCTTTCAATTCCAGAACTTATGCACGTTTTTGTGTTTTTCAGGGAACAAAATTGTGGAGGAAGTAGCGTATGTGGATGTGCTGCAAGCCTACATAAACTATTGTTTGGCCTTCTTAATTAGAGAAGTATTTGTTGAGTCATGATGTCACTGCATTGTCAATGAGCCAGATAACTGTAGCAATTAAATCTTGAAAAGTTGTAAAAATGTGATATGAGCAACGTAGTTGGAGACTGGAGAGTGTCAGATGTGTAACTTTATCATTACTTCTATACAGCTCACACCTCTTCATCCTACCTCCTAAAGACAAAATTATGATCAAAGTAGAAAGGAAACATTATATTTACCTCAATAGTTCTGTAAGATAACAATAGCTGAAGTAAGTACAGCAGGGAGGGGTAGTGAATGGGATGTGAAGGTGGGATGGAATAGAGAAGAAGTGTAATAGTTACCTTCTGCCGGTTTTGTTCGATAAGCAATGTCTCGTGAATCACTGGAAACAATACATCTACAAAAGCCTCGACTAATCCCTTTGATTTATAAATTTGAGAAAGCTTCAGCTTTATCTTCCCACTATGCTGCCACGAATTACGTGTGTTTGATTTTGTGTCGGGGTCTGATTTGAGGAACAAAACAACATTTATTAAGGGAAAAAACAACAACATGGATATTTCATTAATTTGATGACATCATGGATACCTGATTCTACAGGAGGAGAGAGCACAGAAATGGCTTCATCATCTCTACCTTCTTGAACAAGCAGATATGACAGCATCAACCGTGCATCAATGCTATCATGAAGTTTTTGAATAGCTACAAGACAATCATGGCAACTTGTAAGAGATCTGAATGAACTAGTATAAAACTGGGGTTAGGGAATTTACAGAATAAAGCAAAGAAACATTTCCAAATAATATATAAGCTCCAAAATCAAGGATCAAAGTAGACAACTTGTTCACACACTTTAAAGCATAGATATGAATCAAATCCCTCATTCACCTTTTTTATAATATTCAATAGCTTGTTCATCTTTCTTTAGAGAAACATAACACCTCGCAATTTTCAGATGTCGATAGCCCTGAATATAAAATGAATATCAAAAGGTCAATCTCCAGCATTATTCTAGAACTAGATAATACTTGTATGAAGTATTCTTCAGTTGATTATATCATCCCTTACATTATACTTATCTGAAGCCTCTTCTAACATCAGATAATACTTCAATGCAGAATCATGATGCCTAACGCTCACAAGTGAGTCAGCAACATCCATGATTAAGTGAGGATGATCAAATGCATTCTCTTGTCTCAAAACTTTGAAGCAAGCCTGTTAAAATCCATGTAGAAAACAATCAGTAGATTCAAAACAATACAAAACCAAAAGTCACAAACAGGATGTGTGGCTTGTACCTAGAAATGGTTTTAAGAGTCTCAAATGCACTGAAACTCATAACTTAGTCCAGGATAGTTATAGACATATACTAAAAAAACTCATTATACTGCTCAACCTCCTAACTCCAGTGATAATTGTTGAAGAAGAACAGTCCAAATCAGATGTAATAGGTATGAACTATCTCATGCAGTTATGCGGTACACCAAAGATGCAATAACTTGTTTAAAACATCATACAAAGTAGTAATGTAGTATGCCCCACAATTCACATGAAACTCATAATTTCTGCAACTTGGAAAACAAGCATATAAGAAAAGCTCAAACACACATAATCGGCCATATCATTCAACACTAGTGGCAACTGAAATTAGCAAGACCATCAACAGATAAAAACTATAAATATCTAAGAGACTAGGCAATGATGTTTCTGCATTTTCAGAAATAAATTATGAACAAATAGCTTGAAGTGCCGAAGATCACATAAAATGGAAATATGTCCTCCGCATGATTCGAAAGGGATAATTATTGAACTACATTACTTCTGGATAGTAAGCATAGATATAAATTTAGGAATTGGCAACACAAAGACATAAACATACCTCAGCTTTCTCGTTATGTCCAAGATGAACGTGACATATTCCAGCTTTTATTATTAAATCCAATGGAGTCTCTTTTCCAGTACAGTACTCCTGTTGTGTATGCTCAATATGTTCTAGAGCTCTGGCATACTCACTATTCTCCATGAGAACTGACGCCAAGAGATCAACCACATCAAAACGAGCAACACCCTTATGATGCCTAAGATTTTCCTCCAGCATACTCACAGCTCGCTCACGTTGCTTGCATTTTTGATACAGCTGTAATCAAGAATGAAAAATAAAGTAAATTTTTTTGTTAATAAAAAAGGAAACGAGATCACTAAAGCAGAGTTAGTATAATTTCATTTATATTAATAAATCAAATATGCACTTAAAGGAAATGCCCGAATAATTTAAATGATACAATGAAACCTCTATCGCCTTCTGCAGCACTTCGATGTTATCAGGACGGAGGCGGGAGATTTGTTGATAGCAATCAGCTGCTTTTTGATACTCACCGCGCTCATCATAGAGTGAAGCACGATCCAACTGAAGATCAATATCTTCTGGATCTGCTATTATCGCTCTCCTGAGACAGTAAAATGCTTGCTTGTTGTCCCCAAGCTTGCTTCACATGATAACAAGTCATTCAAAAGTCAATTCAAACTAATCCGACGATATTAAAAGTCAATTGCATTTTTCCCTTTGATACGAAACAAAATTTATATTAATAAAAATAATCAGTAAGTACATCAGATGGACAAGATTTCCACCGGAGTTTTCATCTTACATTGATTTGTCAAGAAGATGTTTCCACAAAGAAGCATTCTTTGGAGCCAAATGTGCAGCAATCATGTAGAAACTCATTTCTCTCTTCTCATCACCCAATTCAGAATAAATTAGACCAAGTGTGTGATAAGGATCGAACAGATTTGGGGCAAGACGAATTACTTCATGCAATAGGCAAATGGCCTACAATTTAGAACCTGACTAATCAGAAGGCAAATAGAATAATTTCAATCAAGATAAAGCATCAAAAGTATAGACTTAAAAGATAGGGCTCTCAAACAAATGCAGGAGATAGTTTCAAAGATGAAGCAAAACATGCACCAGTCAAACAATACAACGTTTCAGTGCTTGGCAACACATCATGTACATTGTTCCCTACAATAGATATTATCAACATATTGACAATAGATAGCAAAAGACTGAGAGCAGCATGGAAACACAGAAACCATAAGTTTTCAAATAAGAGCAATCATAAGACATACTAAAAAAAAATAAAAAAATCTAGCAGCACTAAGAGCAAACCAAGATTTGGCACAAATATGACTGGCAATTCAATCTCATACCACAGTTCAGAGCAAATTACTCGTAGCATGGCCTTAAAACTGGAAAGATCAATATTCAACAAAATTTAACACCTTATTCCCATGACACTTCAAAGAAACGCAACATTATCTTCCATGTGTCAGAAACAGAAAGGATAATAGGCATGGAAAATTCATTTGCTAGTATTGCATTCTTTACCGGCACAAGCTACATGCAGACAAGGGAAAAAACAAAAATTAAAGCCGATAAAATATCCATTGCTGGCGTAGTAGACTGATGACAAACATATACCTCGTCAAATTCCCTTTGTACAAAAAGAAATGTAGCATCACCGAGTTTTCTAGTAACATCAGGGCTAACTTTGTTCTTTGATCCCTTTTTCCTTCCTCTTCGCCTGGCCTAAATTTGGTGCCAATCACAGCAAGTGTAAATTAAATATCATAAATAACCACAAACAACCAAAGTGTGCATTACAAAGAAAACATCAGCATCATCAAATTATAGACAAATTCTTGAGAAAATGCCAATACATCACAAACAACTGCAGCAACTCAGAATTGAAAAACTTTAGAATCAAGGACGCCATGTTAGGCATATAAGATATAAGGTCTGCATTCATCCTAACTTAACCCAAAACCATGGACAAAAGCCTACTTATATGCCCTTCAACACATTCATGTGGAATCGATGTGGAATATCATAACACACCAAGAGGACATAATGAATTAGAAACTCACACCTTCCTTGATTTCCTCCTCCTCACGCCAAAGTTCATAGCCTCCTCTATTTCCTTGATGCTCGCTTCAATATTCTCCTCCTCCTGCCTCAATCTCTTAGCATAGGTTTCACTACAAATCCATTGAAAATATGAAAGTCAATATGCATGAATGTTTGTTGATTCTAATAAAGTAATAGATGAAAAGTCATTGATTCCACAAAACACGGGTGAAAAAACCACAGAATACCTCTCGTTGTTGTCAGGAGCAGGGCGTTTCTTCGCCAATTCCTTGTATTGGTCCTCAATCTGCTGGAAAACCTGGTAAAGTGGTAAACCGGAGGTGTCTTCCTTTTCCACGAACGACAGGGGGTCCATTTCACCTTCGAATTGGAAATTGTACTCATCTTCTCTCTCTGATTCTCCCTCTTCAGAAACCTCACTCATTTCCCCATCATCCGGCTCCGGAGCCGAACAACTCACACTGGTGTTTCTATCTGTTTCGACCGCTGTGGTAGTTTCACCGCCGTGATCCGCCATGATTCTACACTTGGTGACTGATGATGAGCAGAGACCCTGGGTAGTCTATAAACGCGGGAGAAGAGGTGTAGTGAATTATTAGTTGTTTTATGTTTTTATTTAATTCTTAAGGTTAGGGTTTTGTAATTGTTATTTATAGCTTTTATTATCTGTGTTAGATCATCGGGAAATTTGGGATGGTAAATTACTGTAGGCTTCATTCCGAGGAGTTCTCTTTTATATATTATTTATATTTTTGACATCAATCATTTTTACTCTATTAAATTGGTTCGATCTGTCGAATTCGAAGATGGTGACTACCCGAAGTACCGAACAACGACGCAAGGATTAGAGAAGGTGGTTGAAGAGATTTCTGGCGTTCTACAGGAGTTTCGAGCAAACCACACATCGACAAACACAAAACTTGACGTACTGCTGAAGAAGTTATCCATCTCTACTTATGGGAAAGACAAAGAATTAGAGGGAAGTCATGGTCCCGAATCGGGACAGATCAAACTGCTCATCTCCAGGTTTTTCAAAAGATGTATCTCCCAAGTTTGATGGGAATGATGCCTTAGCATGGCTCGCACGTGCTGACCAGTATTTTCTCGCGCGTGAAACACCGATGGAGAAGAGATTAAAGCTTAGCCCTAATTGCCATGTCGGGCCCGGCAATGTCGTGGGTGCAACTCTTATTACGTCGCTGTCCGACAGTAAACTGGACTCATTTCGCCTGTGAGCTACTGATTCATTTTGGCGAAGGCTCAACAATTAATGGGTACGAGGCACTCGGTACGACAAAACAGGTAGGGACTTTGGAGGACAACATAGCAGCGTTTGAAGGCAGAGTTGCTCAACTTTCGGATTTTTCGGATGAGCAGTACTTGGGGTTTTTTCTAAGTGGGTTGAAGCCTCAAATCCGAATGCAAATACAGGACTCCATGATCACAGATTATTCGGTAGCTATTTGGATGGCCTGAAAAATCGAGCATATGGCGCCACCACAAGCTTATTCATCATGGACAACTTCAATCTCGAGCTATCAGTCACGGCCTACTTTCAGTCAGCATCCATCTCCAATGCCATCCTAAGTTTCAAGACCGCCACCACAACCATCTAGAATATCTTCCCAAGCATCATCGGGACCGCAAAACCCCCGACGTTTTCGGAATTTGTCTGATGAAGAATTTAGGAAACATTTGGCTGCGGCTCATCGTTGTCCCACCAAAAACCCTACAAATACTAATAGGTGAGGATGATGAGGGTTTGTTAGATACCCAAGCCAAGTGCCCTAACTCCACCACAAAAGCTAGCTCAAGGGTGGAGGGTCGACCCATGACTTGAGTATCAATCCCCACCCATATAAGGATCCGATGTGGGATCATAACAATTCCCCCCGCCTAACAAACCGGACGTCCGCAGACGGCTTATACTCTGCGCGGCTGCCACTCCAGACCCATACGAGGCACCAGGTAGTCCTCTCCCAGGTAGCCCTTTCCCGTGACGAACGGTCCCGGCTCTGATACCATTGTTAGATACCCAAGACAAGGGCCCTGACTCCACCACAAAAGCTAGCTCAAGGGTGGAGGGTTGACCCATGACTTAAGTATCAATCCCCAGCCATATGAGGATCCGATGTGGGATCGTAACAATTTCCCGCGCCTGACAGACCGAACGTCCGTGGACGGCTCCCACTCTGGGCGATTATCACTCCGGACCCATATGGGACACCAAGTAGCCCTTTCCCGTGATGAACGATCCCGGCTCTGATACCATTGTTAGATACCCAATCCAATGGCCCTAACTCCACCACAAAAGCTAGCTCAAAGGTGGAGGGTTGACCTATGACTTAAGTATCAATTCCCACTCATATGAGGATCCAATGTGGGATCGTAACAAGGTTCAGGTGATTAATTGGTGTAGTTGGAGGGAATGGTTCAGGAGGTTCTAGAGGCAGAAGATTCACCAATATTCACCAATACTACAACACCTGCAATTATCCAAACTGACATCGAATGGGTTGGATGGTCCCCAAATGATGAAGTTAGTCGGCCAGGTAGGCGACACGCACCTGAAGGTGATGATGGACAGCAGGGCCAGTCACTGTTTTGTGTCAGAACAGGTGGCCAAGATACTGAATTGGATCATAGACCCAATAGATCGTCTCTCAGTTATGTTGGGTGATGGATCACGGATCAGAGCTGGAGGAATTTGTAAGGACATACCTCTTATGTTAGGTACTGAATTATTCACCATATCCTGCTATGTGTTTCCCTTGAGCAGTGTTGATTTAATATTAGGAGTCTCTTGGTTGGCTATGTTGGGTGATGTGGTGGCCAATTGGAGCGCACTGACCATGGAATTCGCAATAGAAGGTCGCAAAGTATGTCTACGCAGTGATCCTACTCTCACCTGTAGGGCATGCACCCTTCGTGAACTCCACTCTCTTAACTTAGACGATGAATGCTAGCTCTTGTGGTCTAAGGAGTTGGATCAACCCTTAACTACATTGGCACAAAAAAATTGGGGAGCTAAGTTTCTTGGCTATGACTTTGCGATATTCTATAAGGAGGGGAACTTGAATCACGCAGCTAATGCGTTGTCATGACGTGATGAGGATGGTGAGTTGGCAGCAATCTCGAGTCCTCAATGGATTGACTAGAAATCCGTGCAGCACCACGTTTTAAGTGATCTGAGTTTAGTGCCCATTATGACAGCATTAGCAAAGGGGCTAGCCACATATAAGCATTATACTCTAGTGCATAGGGTTCTTTTTTATAAGGGTAGGTTGGTGATTCCAGCAAAATCTGATTGGATACCTAAATTGATTGCGGAATATCATTCCACTCCGTCAGAGGGGGGCATGCAAGTGCATATCGCACCTACCGTCGATTGGCTGCTAATGTATATTAGTCGGGCATGATGAGGCATGTTACTCAGTTTGTGGCAGCATGCTCCATCTGTCAGAAGAACAAATATGAAACAAAGTCACTTGTCGGGCTATTATTCTCCTTACCAATTCCCTCTCGGGTTTAGGAGGACATCAACCTTGATTTTATTAAAGGGTTAATGCTATCGGGGGAGTTGATTATGTGTTGGTGGTAGTAGATCGTTTCTCAAAATACGGTCACTTCTTAGCCTTGCATCATCCTTTTACGGCTAAGATTATCGTCGAACTCTTTACACATGAAGTGGTTCGTTTACATGACATTCTGAGAGCTCGATTGTGTCTGATCATGATCCGATTTTTCTCAATTCGTTCTGGCATGAATTATTCTGATTGGCAGACACCACTTTGAAAATGAGTTCCGCTTACCATCCTGAAATAGATAGGCAGACGGAGGTCCTCAATCATGGTTTGGAAATGCATCTCCATTGTTTCTCTTCAAAACGTCCCAAGCAATAGGGCAAGTGGTTGTCTTGGGCGGAGTACTGCTACAATACCATCTTCTATTATGCCACTAGCATATCTCCTTTTGAAGTTGTGTATGGTCGGCCTCCTCCTACAATACGCCACTTCTTACCAGGAGAAGTGCGTGTGCAAGCTCTTGCTGATTTTCTTCATTCTCATGATGAGGTTTTTGATCATTTGCGTTTCCACCTGGAACGTGCCCAGCAGTGCATGGTTTGTGCGGCTAATAAACATCGTCGGGATGTGGTGTTACAAGTTGGGAACTTAGTCTACTTGAAGTTTCATCCATACTGTCAGTCGACTCTCTACAAAGTTGGCAATTGCAAGCTTGCCCCTAGTTTCTATGGTCCCTTTGAGGTCGAAGCACATGTGGGCGCGGTGGCTTATCGCCTTAAGCTTCCAGCTGAGTCCTGTGTACACCCCGTCCTTCATATTTCTTTGTTGAAGAAAGCAATTGGAGCTGTTATGGCAGAACCTCAGTTACCAGACGAGCTCCTTTCTGTGGATCCTCCATATTTACTTGAGGTAGTGCTAGACCGGCGGTAGGTCCATCGCGATGTGCAGCAGCTTGATGAGGTTTTGATCAAATGGAGTAGGTTGACTACTGATGAGGCTACTTGGAAGGAGACAACAAATGTTCGTAGTTAGTTTCCTTATTTCCGCCTTGAGGACAATGTTGTTTCTATCGGGGGAGCAGTTGATAATGAGCATCAACCATGGGCAGTCTATAAACGCGGGAGAAGAGTTATCGTGGATTATTAGTTGTTTTATGTTTTTATTTAATTCAGTTAAGTTTATTTGGTTTAGGTCTGGCCCACGTTTGCATGGGCTTAGGGTTAGGGTTTGCAATTGTTATTTATAGCTTTTATTATCTGTGTTAGATCATCATGTATTATTGGAAAATTTGGGACGGTAAATTACCGTAGGCCTTATTCTGAGGAGTTCTCTTTCATATATTATTCATATTTTTGGCATCAATCATCTTTACTCTACCAGTGTCTGATGTGATTGATTATATAATAAGTCAACATCAAAGGACATATCCAGAAAGCCCGAAAAGCTAAAAAAATTCATACGTAATCATCATACAAACTAAGCAATAGAAAAGGAGGGCATTTTCTTTGAGTTTAGTTGCATAAATTATCTGATCCTCCACCAACTTATCGCCGATTAATCTTCAAGAATGCATACAATTTCCAATATTTTCACTGCTCAAGATTAATAAGAAACACACACAGAGTATAACATAACAATACAAGATTAGTTATAACTTATAACAAGTGATTCAGACAAGAACCAATTAATGTTGTTAGAGAAAACATGTGACTGAAGATGAAGAAAATGATAAATTGAAATGGACTTCCTTTTCCAATGCATTATTTCGACTACAGAAGAGTCTTTAATCAAAACAGAAAACAAGTTCATCACTTTGTTCGACTAAGATAAGAAAATGGATTACCAACCTGCAAATGTAGAGAAATAACGGGAATTACTCACATAGTCACATCCACCGCCGCCCTTGCAATTACAGTCGCCGCCGTAGCAACTCGTAAATTCAATTCGTTTATTATGATTATTGGAGGGAATATGGCTATTCATTTTATTTTATTTTCTTTTTTGTAAAAAATTATTTCTTATTAAGACAAGTGATTGAGATTCTTATTTGTTAGTTAAAATTTGCAACACAGATATTTTTTTTTACTTTTAAATAAGTTGTGGATGTTTTGAAATTTGTTCTTTGTGTGTTACTTGATATTTATATAGAATTTTCAATATTGTCTATCATATTTTTACAGATGTAAGAGTAAACATCCCTCTGTGATTGTAGCTTTCTCATGCACTATGATGCAAGATCATTACCGAATGATCCACATAATTGGAAATGTATGAAAGATGTTCGGATTTTTTACTCATTAATTTCATATTTTTTTCTTATAAATGATTTATTAATGTACATCTTTAATTTTCTTTGTATATACTTTTTCAAATTATTGGAATATCAGCTATCCAATATGTCTATTTATTAGTACCACATCTCAAGCGGGACTTTTAATGAAGAAATCTATTCTCAATCAGAGTTAACTTTATGTTGTTATTTCCAGGTCAGAAGATATAGTCGTTTGAAAATTTTAATGTGTGATGAATATAATAAAAATTCCTATACCACTACGTGTATAAGATATTGTTTCAATTTATTTTATTAGTAGCAAATATATTTATTTATCTATATACAATTTGGAATCAAAATATAACTTTTATAATTTTAAATTTTAATTGATACGGCATAATTATTTTTTGTATTTATGATCAATATCTTATATTATATACATTGTGATAATAGAATACAATATTTAATAACCATGCATTTCACGGGTGATAAGCTAGTATTTTATATATTTGAATAGTTCAGATCATCAGCAACAACAATAGAATACTCATCCAACAAATTAGCATATCACATCATCAGTAACAACAATAGAATACTCATCCACCAAAATAGAAATTACTAATCTAATAAATTGTGAATGAAGGAGTTACGGATGTCATCAAATACAAGGAAATGTAGATACAGAGGAAATTTGATATAGTGCAGACAAGCAAAAGTTTCTTGAAAAATCTAAGAGGTTCCAAGGAGAGACAATTTGTGATGATTCTTAGTCTCATTTCTTTGATAAAACCATGTTTCAATACCTGCAGAAAAACAAAAATAAAAACATAGTAAGTCAATGAGTGTCACTTCTAATGAACAAAATAAACAAGGCATGGGTACAAGAACTTGTGAAACTATGAATGATTAAAAATCATCTTTACAGACTCCTAAGACAATGACTGTCACTTCTAATGTGGTAAATCAAGTAGTTGGATTTTGAATAAGTTTATTGTGTAACCAAATTTATAGGTTAGGTTTATCTCAAAATAAACAAGGCATGGGTACAATAACTTGTGAAACTATGAATGATTAAAAATCATCTTTACAGACTCTTAAGACATCACATAATATATAAAAAGTTTACCATAAATAATTGTTTGAAATAAGATAGCTATGATTTGACAAAAAATGACCAATAATGAATATTGCCATAAATTTGAAGGAATGTGAATATTTTATCTATAAGATAGTAAATTTACAACGAGTATCAGTTGACACCATAATCTCATCCTCAATTTATGTATGCCCTTGGTTAGGAAAGTGAAGAAACAAAATCTTGAGTCATACAAAGAATAAGTACTTAGAAATTAAATCTAAAATTCATGTATGCCCTTGGTTAGGAAATAAACAAAATTGAACTTCAATTTACCTTGACCAATACTGAGTTCTCAAAGCATGTAATTGGAAATCTGTTCAAAAAGCAAATGCAATTAATAAAAATGTAACAAATACTCTAAACACTAATATAAGAAATAAGTGGAAGTAACATACATAATTGATGGTTGCTCGAATGAGAATCAAGGCCAAGGGAGAAGCTCCAATATGCTTGATTAAGGATAAATTTAATTTGTAGGACCTAGTTTTGGTTGGGGTAAGCATTGGCTTGGTTGGGTCACCATCACTACACTGTGCAGGATTAATCTCAGGAAGATCAATGTAAATATGAGGATGGATGGTAAAGTTATTCCTACTGAAAACTGGTTTACTTTCGACTCGCATTAAACCCATCAAAATATAGAGCTTGGAATTTAAAACACAACGAGCCACAACATAATCACATTTGAATCGGAATACAGGAGCCATATATATGAAACCAGCATCTACCCTAGGGTTAGGCTCATGATTAAGCTCTAAATCAAAGATATATTGATATAAACATCTGTAACGACTGTTTTACACGAATTTAGAGGCTTGCACCTGCAAAGTAGACACATCTTTGGGCCTCCCTTCTGTGATACTGCCGCCGCCGTCGCCACAGCCGATGCTTCCATTGAGGCAAAATCAAGATTGTCAGGTTTAGTAATTAGGACACAATATTCCAATTTTTAGGTTTAGAAACGAAAACGATTATTCCCGATGTTTAGGTTTCCCCAAATATAGTTTTAATTTTCTAACTGCATCACACGACTTCAAAACTTTTCTTTTTGCAACCACGTTTTTATGTCAAATTTCTCTTTACTACATAAATTATTATTATTATTTATTTTTTTTATGTAGCTCATTTTGAGGATCATCGGAGCACCAACAAGCATTTACTAAGGTTTGGTCGAACCTCACTTCACATTTATCAAAATATTCAAAATCGGTATGAAATCACATTAGTATCCGCAAAACCGATTTAATGATCATGGCTTATTTGATATGTGGTACGCTGATTTACAATATCATTGTATATTTTGGGTATTCTCGGTATCATGATAACAAAATTTAAACTACGTGTAAATAGTGATAATTCCATTTTGTGTAAATAAACAATTAATTTGATTGTCCGGCTGATGAAATTACAACATATATCATTAACATAATAATATCTAATTAGTCTGGATTAAAAGCAATGGTAGTGTGTTAGGACAATATATATGCAGACAAGTGCGTTATTAGTGCCTCAATGAGTATAAAATAGTAGCATCAGTGTCAGAAATGTTGTTCTCCCATACATGGAAGAAAATTACAATGCATAAGATGTAAATACTTATTACCGGGCATGTCTTCACCACCTATATCCAAATAATTATCCTCATGTGTCAATTTTTTTTATTTGAATCGCTCATGTACTTTTATCCTCGAGAGACTAATAGTAAAGAATTTGAACAATTTGAATATTTTACATTTTCTATTTTTCAGTATCTTATATAAGATTAATGGTCGAAGGGGTTAGTGTTTATTATGTTACTTAATGAGACTATTATTTGCTAAATCTACCGTGAACTATCCAAATGTTTAAAATTACACATTAGAATTATTTGCTCTGCATTGCTTGACTTTTCAATATTGTGGTTTATCTTATATTTAATTAACGAGTAAAGAAGATGATAGTGAGGATTGTGAATAGAGATAGATGTCGCAATGGATGAGAAGCTCTGCTACTTTTACGGAATATTATATTAGAGTTAGAGAGGTTATATATATCACGGGGTAAACATAAACGGCTTATATGACCCTTCTCTTTAATATTTATTGATTTTTTATCTAATTTTGACATGTTTTCTTCCTTTTTTATTTGTAGCTATAGTAATGAAAGGCTCATTTTGGATCACATCTTTTTTATGACACATGTTGAACGAGCCGCACTTTCAAAATGGGTGATGACAAGAGATACAATATTCATTTTCCCATGTTAAAGCTGACTTCGAGTTGATTTATTTTGACGCAATTGATGCGACACTGGAGATTGATGACTGGGACAATCATATTGCAACAAATTCAGATTTATATGGTCATGTGGTTGAATGTCTAGCTCATTTTGATGATCATCGGATCACCAACAAGCGTCTACTGAGGTTTGGTCAGAACCTCACCTCACATCTACTAGAATATTCAAAATCGGTATGAAATCACATTACATATTCACCGACTTTTTAGAGTTCTATATTCTGACTGACTAACTTGATTGCAATATGGTTTCATTAGCATCCGCAAAACTGATTTAACGATCATGACTATATTTGATGTGTGATATGCATATTTTCAGTATCAATTGTATAAATTGGGTATTCTCAGCATGAGTATGCAGATTAGTTGTGCTTGTTTTTATAAGTTCTCAAAAATATTTCTTGTGATTTATTAAATTCATTGGTTATTGTAGTATCCACATTAAAGAGATTGAAGAGTGGTGCGAAGATGTAAAATATGAAAATTATAGAGCTGAAACAATGAAGTTTAAATGATCAAGTTAGAATGTGTAGAAGTAAGACATAGTTTTGAAATAGTCTATATTTCTTCCATACAAGTTGGTATGTTTATGGGCACTGCCATCTTGTCCATTGTTAACAAACATGATTATTGGACTGTTATGAAATTTATTTATTTTTCTTATTTTTCTACTCCATAATTAAGTTTATGCATTAGTATTTGTAAGGAATAAATATATTTTTTGTGTGTCAACTTTTTATGATATTAAACAACTATAAATAATATGTGAAAAAATACAGAACATCAAGAATTTTAGAAAAATGGATAAGGGTCATATAGCCTCCTTGACTATTGTCATAAGCTCACATTGCCCATCCACAACTAATTAGGCCCTGACTTCCCTTTTGTTCACAACATTAGATACTCCATTAATTTTTAGTGAGTTAGAATTCATTCTTCCACCAATTTTTGTGATTAGTAAAAATGCATAAAAAAATGGTCACTTACACTATAATTTTGACATGTATAATATATCCCCCAAAGATTCTCTTGGGTCCGTAATGTTCGAAGGACTTCACAAATTTCCCTTTTACAATTCAAAGAAGAAGAAAAAAACAAGAAGAATTTTGTGAATTTTTACTTACCGTGAAAGTTAATCAAAGAAATGAACTCACTAGCTCCAGCAAATAAGAAGCAAATTAATAGTCTTTTATGTTGTGTACCAAAAAGGGAAAACTATAGTCACTTTTAATCAGATCATGAATCCTATATCAAGAAAGAACTTTTCTCTATTTGGGGATGTTGTGTCATTTGATGCAACATATAGGACTAACAGGTTAGTCTGCTTATTATTTAAACTTGTTGTTCTATTAGTTTTAGCATTTGCATTCTACTGTTTTAGCGTAGTTATATTTTAGCAATTCTATTTCCTTTTTTAGCACTGTTAGTTAACAAAGATTTGTGAATTTTTACATGGTTATAGGTATTCAATGATTTTTGCACCATTCACCGGAAATGACAATCATGAAAAGCTTATGACCTTTGGAGCTGCTTTTTAATGTCTGGTGAGGATGCTGAATGTTATTCCAATACATGTGTTTTATATTTCATTTCATTTCATTTCCATAGTAATACTAATTTATTATTTTTACACACATGATACATTTGAAATATCTAATAATAATAATAATGATATATAAAAATTTATTTATATTTAGTACAAGTAATACTTTTCTTTTAAAATTGGTTTCTTAAAATATGTATATTTGCACGGGATGTAATACTAGTTTCTTAAATATAGTACAAGTATTTTAAAACGTGCAATGCTCGTGCATATTTCTAGTATAAAGAAAAAATATGTATTTATAACTCTCACCAAATTAAGTATATAATGAAAAATATGTCTACATTTTTTCGTTGGGTACTGAATTCTTTTATATATATATTTTTTTCAAATCAAGAAATCAGTAACTGTCCAGTATGAGGCGAATGATGATAAAATCACAGGAACTCTGCTAGATGCAGGTACTAAAATCTTTATTGATGGTGCCATTTTTATTGCCACGTGTTGTGTTGAGGATGTTCATTATGCATTAAGTCTATCCCACAAGCACCATTTGCCGTGCGTGCTGATTGACAGACCAAATTTTGTTATGACTCACCTCTTGTTTGATAACACCCTTGATGAACATGTCAAATATCTTGAAGATGAAGAGAAAATTGAACCAGTGATGAGGTTTGATTTCCCCTGCAAAAAGAATATGAATCCACTTGTTTATGCATATGTTCCGATCGAATATACTAGCATAATTAATAAAAGTTATGATTGAATTTGTCATCTTCTTGCACAAGAGAGGAAGATCAATGAGTAAATTCACCAAGGACAATTTATTTATCAAAGATGGACTTTTGAAATTCGCTAAAGTAAGTTTTCCCAGAAGCCACTAATGATTCTAAAAGGATTGATTACGAATGCATTTGTAGTGTGATTGAAGTACTACTTGGACAACACTCGTGTCCACCACTTTTGGTCAGGCTTGCTGATCTGTTATTTGGTTTTACTGAGACTATTTCATCAGATGAGTATGTAATTATTACTATTATTTCTTTTATTTTATTTTTTTGGTTTAATGTGGAAAATGGTCAAATAAGTCATTTATGTTAACCTCTATGCCAGCTTATATTGATATACATGCCCTCTTTGATTCTAGTCTAATTTTCTGTTAAGTTAGCAGTTAAGTTTAAGAGTTTTCCAACCATTGCACTAGATTGTACATTATTCCTCTATTTCTCTCGTCTTCGCCATCATCTTCTTTACTCACATAAATTCGTTCTCTAATTTCCAGATGAATAGTATTTATAGAACTTGTCATTTGTTTGATTTTGAATGGTTTGCTCTTGGTTCTCTTTATTAATATTGTTTCATGGTAATTAATCAGTATCAAAAAATTTATAAGACACATTTCATTTTGTTGTATTTGAATCACTTAAGCTTCTGATGTTTTGTTGGTATCCACCTTAAGTTACTATTTAATTGTTGTTATGGGGAGTGGCATACCATTCTTGATTGATGAGAAGACCTGATCATTTTTACGAAATATATTGGAGTTAGAGAGGGCATAGATATTCTTTGGTAAACATAACAGAGTTAATATGACCCTTCTCTTTAATATTTATTGATTTTTTATTTAGTTTGGACATGTTTCCTTTTTTTTTTCTTTGCAACTATAGTAATGAAAAGTTTATGTCGGATCACATTTCTCTGATGACCCATGCTGAATGAGCCGCGTTCGTCATAATGGGCGATGACATAAAGTTTTAATTTATGGATGATGATAATGAGCTGAAGAAGGTGTATTTTGAAGCAATTGATACGACGCCGAACATTGGTGACTGGGACTATCATATTTTATCGAATTCTGATTTGTACGGTCCATTGGCTGAGTGTTTAGCACATTTTGAGTATCCTCAGAGCACCAACACGCGTCTGTTGAGGTTTGGTCGAAACCTCACTTCACATCTATTGGAATATTCAAAATCGGTATGAAATCCTTGCATTAAATATTCATCAAGTTTTTAGAGTTTTGTATTCTGATTGACGCTTGATTGCAGTACAGTCTCATGATCGGTGTCCACAAAACCAATTTGATGATCATAACTATATTTGATACGTGGTATACGGATTTCCAGAGGCAATTGTATGAGTCGGATATTCTCTACGCGATTACACAGATTAGTTATGGTTGTTTTTATAAGTTGCCACATATATTTTTTGTGATCTATTAAATTCGTTGATTATCGCAGTATCCAGATTAAAGAGATTGAAATTCTGAAGTCGTGGTAAATTGTAGAGTTAAACGATGAAGTATAAATGATTAAGTTAGAATGTAGACAGTGTTTTGACAGCGAATGCAATGCAATGTAATGAGCAATGCCCTCAAAATTGGTATATGTAATGGGCCAATGCTCTCAAAATTAGTATTTTTATTTGACAGCGAGAATGTAATGAGCAATGCCTTCTTGTCCATTTTTAACAAACATGATTGTTGGAGTGTTATGAAATTTATCTGTTTTTTTCTTTTTCTACTCGATTTAGTTTATGCATTGGTATTTGCAAGGAATAAATGTATTTTGTGTTAACTTTTTATGATATTAAATACAGTAATTCTATTCACAATTCCCAATATTAATTAATTATAAATATTATTTGTAAAAGTTATAAATATTATTTATATTGTTTTACAAGACAATTTTGTGCTCACAACCCCCACCACTCAAAAACCAAGTATAAAATAAATTCCCAATGTGTAGCCCCAAAACATTATGCACTACATTTACACATACCCCAACTAGGAGTGGCAATTTCGGGCCGGGTTGAGCTTAAAAATTAGGCCCCAAAATAATTTCTCTGCAGGCTTCATTCTCCAAATAATTATAAGTAGTATTATATTTATTTATTTTTTATCTTTGTAATCTTCACACCTATACAATTTTTCAATTTTACCCTTCAATTTAAAATAATTTCATAAATAAATTAATAAAGGAAAGGAATAGTTTTTTAGTGAAAAGATAAATAAATATCATTAAATCGGAATTAAATCCAAATTGATACAAACATTAAAGACAACAGGAATAAGAAAACAAAAACACAACAGAATTCGCCACCACCACCATCTTTGATTGCAACATCGACAATTCAACATGATTACAAAACACGTTCCTTTAAATTTTTGTTATACATTTTTTTTAATAACTCCTTCTACTTTTATATTTTATATATTTTAATAAGTCTTTCTACTTTCTATAATTGATATCATTCGATCTTTATTTAGTGGAACTAATAAAGCTATTAACTTTTTCGTTATACATGTTATAAAGTGAAACGTCATTGAAACCAAATAATATATTGTTTTTGTCTCATGTTGCAAAAAAAAAAAAAACCCCTACATAATGGTCAATAATATATCCCCCAAAGATTCTCTTGGGTCCGTAATGTTCGAAGGACTTCACAAATTTTCCTTTTACAATTCAAAGAAGAAGAAAAACAAGAAGAATTTTGTGAATTTTTACTTACCGTGAAAAGTTAATCAAAGAAATGAACTCACTAGCTCCAGCAAATAAGAAGCAAATTAATAATCTTTTATGTTGTGTACAAAAAAGGGAAAACTATAGTCACTTTTAATCAGATCATGAATCCTATATCAAGAAAGAACTTTTCTCTATTTGGAGATGTTGTGTCATTTGATGCAACATATAGGACTAACAGGTTAGTCTGCTTATTATTTAGACTTGTTGTTCTATTAGTTTTAGCATTTGCATTCTGCTGTTTTAGCACTGGTAGTTATATTTTAGCAATTCTATTTCCTTTTTTAGCACTGTTAGTTAACAGAGATTTGTGAATTTTTACATGGTTGTAGGTATTCAATAATTTTTGCACCATTCACCGGAAATGACAATCATGAAAAGCTTATGACCTTTGGAGCTGCTTTTTAATGTCTGGTGAGGATGCTGAATGTTATTCCAATACATGTGTTTTACATTTCATTTCATTTCATTTCCATAGTAATACTAATTTATTATTTTTACACACATGATACATTTGAAATATCTAATAATAATAATAATGATATATAAAAATTTATTTATATTTAGTACAAGTAATACTTTTCTTTTAAAACTGGTTTCTTAAAATATGTATGTTTGCACGGGATGTAATACTAGTTTCTTAAATATAGTACAAGTATTTTAAAATGTGCAATGCTCATGCATATTTCTAGTATAAGGAAAAAATATGTATTTATAACTCTCACCAAATTAAGTATATATATAATGAAAAATATGTCTACATTTTTTCGTTGGGTACTGAATTCTTTTATATATATTTTTTTTCAAATCAAGAAATCAGTAACTGTCCAGTATGAGGCGAATGATGATAAAATCACAGGAACTCTGCTAGATGCAGGTACTAAAATCTTTATTGATGGTGCCATTTTTATTGCCACGTGTTGTGTTGAGGATGTTCATTATGCATTAAGTCTATCCCACAAGCACCATTTGCCGTGCGTGCTGATTGACAGACCAAATTTTGTTATGACTCACCTCTTGTTTGATAACACCCTTGATGAACATGTCAAATATCTTGAAGATGAAGAGAAAATTGAACCAGTGATGAGGTTTGATTTCCCCTGCAAAAAGAATATGAATCCACTTGTTTATGCATATGTTCCGATCGAATATACTAGCATAATTAATAAAAGTTATGATTGAATTTGTCATCTTCTTGCACAAGAGAGGAAGATCAATGAGTAAATTCACCAAGGACAATTTATTTATCAAAGATGGACTTTTGAAATTCGCTAAAGTAAGTTTTCCCAGAAGCCACTAATGATTCTAAAAGGATTGATTACGAATGCATTTGTAGTGTGATTGAAGTACTACTTGGACAACACTCGTGTCCACCACTTTTGGGCAGACTTGCTGATCTGTTATTTGGTTTTACCGAGACTATTTCATCAGATGAGTATGTAATTATTACTATTATTTCTTTTATTTTATTTTTTTGGTTTAATGTGGAAAATGGTCAAATAAGTCATTTATGTTAACCTCTATGCCAGCTTATATTGATATACATGCCCTCTTTGATTCTAGTCTAATTTTCTGTTAAGTTAGCAGTTAAGTTTAAGAGTTTTCCAACCATTGCACTAGATTGTACATTATTCCTCTATTTCTCTCGTCTTCGACATCATCTTCTTTACTCACATAAATTTGTTCTCTAATTTCCAGATGAATAGTATTTATAGAACTTGTCATTTGTTTGATTTTGAATGGTTTGCTCTTGGTTCTCTTTATTAATATTGTTTCATGGTAATTAATCAGTATCAAAAAATTTATAAGACACATTTCATTTTGTTGTATTTGAATCACTTAAGCTTCTGATGTTTTGTTGGTATCCACCTTAAGTTACTATTTAATTGTTGTTATGGGGAGTGGCATACCATTCTTGATTGATGAGAAGACCTGATCATTTTTACGAAATATATTGGAGTTAGAGAGGGCATAGATATTCTTTGGTAAACATAACAGAGTTAATATGACCCTTCTCTTTAATATTTATTGATTTTTTATTTAGTTTGGACATGCTTCCTTTTTTTTTTCTTTGCAACTATAGTAATGAAAAGTTTATGTCGGATCACATTTCTCTGATGACCCATGCTGAACGAGCCGCGTTCGTCATAATGGGCGATGACATAAAGTTTTAATTTATGGATGATGATAATGAGCTGAAGAAGGTGTATTTTGAAGCAATTGATACG
The DNA here is from genome assembly GCA_026008535.1 of Perilla frutescens. NCBI lineage: Eukaryota > Viridiplantae > Streptophyta > Magnoliopsida > Lamiales > Lamiaceae > Perilla > Perilla frutescens. The sequence goes on from BRKX01000003.1 coordinate 75,658,819, forward strand.
ACGCCGAACATTGGTGACTGGGACTATCATGTTTCATCGAATTCTGATTTGTACGGTCCATTGGCTGAGTGTTTAGCACATTTTGAGTATCCTTAGAGCACCAACACGCGTCTGTTGAGGTTTGGTCGAAACCTCACTTCACATCTATTGGAATATTCAAAATCGGTATGAAATCCTTGCATTAAATATTCATCGAGTTTTGTATTCTGATTGACGCTTGATTGCAGTACGGTCTCATGATCGGTGTCCACAAAACCGATTTGATGATCATGACTATATTTGATACGTGGTATACGGATTTCCAGCGGCAATTGTATGAGTCGGATATTCTCTACGCGATTACACAGATTAGTTATGGTTGTTTTTATAAGTTGCCACATATATTTTTTGTGATTTATTAAATTCGTTGATTATCGCAGTATCCAGATTAAAGAGATTGAAATTCTGAAGTCGTGGTAAATTGTAGAGTTAAACGATGAAGTATAAATGATTAAGATAGAATGTAGACAGTGTTTTGACAGCGAATGCAATGCAATGTAATGAGCAATGCCCTCAAAATTGGTATATGTAATGGGCCAATGCTCTCAAAATTGGTATTTTTATTTGATAGCGAGAATGTAATGAGCAATGCCTTCTTGTCCATTTTTAACAAACATGATTGTTGGAGTGTTATGAAATTTATCTGTTTTTTTCTTTTTCTACTCGATTTAGTTTATGCATTGGTATTTGCAAGGAATAAATATATTTTGTGTTAACTTTTTATGATATTAAATACAGTAATTCTATTCACAATTTCCAATATTAATTAATTATAAATATTATTTGTAAAAGTTATAAATATTATTTATATTGTTTTACAAGACAATTTTGTGCTCACAACCCCCACCACTCAAAACCAAGTATAAAATAAATTCTCAATGTGTAGCCCCCAAATATTCTGCACTACATTTACACATACCCCAACTAGGAGTGGCAATTTCGGGCCGGGTTGAGCTTAAAAATTAGGCCCCAAAATAATTTCTCTGCAGGCTTCATTCTCCAAATAATTATAAGTAGTATTATATTTATTTATTTTTTATCTTTGTAATCTTCACACCTATACAATTTTTCAATTTTACCCTTCAATTTAAAATAATTTCATAAATAAATTAATAAAGGAAAGGAATAGTTATTTTAGTGAAAAGATAAATAAATATCATTAAATCGGAATTAAATCCAAATTGATACAAACAATAAAGACAACAGGAATAAGAAAACAAAAACACAACAGAATTCGCCGCCACCACCGCCATCTTTGATTGCAACATCGACAATTCAACATGATTACAAAACACGTTCCTTTAAGTTTTTGTTATACATTTTTTTTAATAACTCCTTCTACTTTTATATTTTATATATTTTAATAAGTCTTTCTACTTTCTACAATTGATATCATTCGATCTTTATTTAGTGGAACTAATAAAGCTATTAACTTTTTCGTTATTTAACATGTTATAAAGTGAAACGTCATTGAAACCAAATAATATATTGTTTTTGTCTCATGTTGCAAAAAAAAAAAAAAAACCCTACATAATTGTCAACAATCAAATATTCCATGGCTATATTTCTTAGAGATTAGTTTGAATTTTTAATTTTAATTAGGGACTTTTTTTTCAAAAATCCAAATATGTTTAGAGATCTTTATGTAAATTTTGAAAAGTACAAATCAACTTCTTTCTAAAATGGACTATAAGGGTATAAGTGTAAAACTATATTAATAAATAATAAAAACTTTAATTAATTATTTTTCAAATATTTAAAACATACCTTAATTATAAACTATGTCCTACCACATGTGGACAAACACCATTACCCATTTGATTATGCCCCACCACTAATCAAGTTCAATTTGATTGGATAAAATCCTCTAGTGCACATTTCATGTCCCACTATGAAATTTAATATTTTAAAAATATTTAATGCAAAAATAAATTTTATTCTAGTATTACAAATCATAATCAACATTTATTGCTAAAAATTAAAAATTTTAAAAATTATATACTCTACTTTTGGAATAATCAACCATATTAATCAATTATATTAACTAAAAAACAAGAAATAAATATTAAAAAATAAATATAAACTATAATTGGGTGGAATGAGCCCTAAATAATAATTATAAAATTAAACTAAGTCATAACAAATTGAAATTGAAGACAAAATTTGATGGGAATCGAATAAAAATCAAAATGGGACACTAAATAAAATAGAAAAAAGTGAGATAGAAGATTTCATTTGCAATTTGATACAGGTATGTTTTGATCTTGCAGGAACGAAAAAGTTAGAAAAAAAAAATTATAAAACAAAAGGAAGTTTGAAACATATTAATTTCTTGATTCGAAAATAGCAAGAATTAAACAAAATTTAATTTCTTGATTAGAAAAATATAAAATACCACGGCCTATTATAAAAAACTAGGAGCACTTCCCAATAAAATTAATGCAATACTTTTCAAAAGTTATATTTTTTTCCGTTTAATATAAAACTCATATACAATTAATATACGCAAGATCAACCCATAATATATTTTTCTATCATGAAATTGGAATTTGAAGGTTTTTATAAAAATAACCTAACATTTTAATAATAACAATTTAATTCCCAACGTTTGGATATTCTAGCAGAAATAACCCAACGTTTAATATTAACAATTTAATTCCCAACGTGTGAAAATTTTAACAGAAATGACCCAATATTTTAGGCCAAAAAAATTATTTCGGTCGATTTCAATCGCATTTACTCTCAAATGAGCTATAAACTCATATAACAGACTAATATTTTTGCCGAAAAAATTACCAAAATGTTTTTTTTCACCTAAATTATCGGATCATTTCTATTAAAATGTTCAAACGTTGGGAATTAAATTGTTAATATTAAACGTTGGATTATTTCTGTCAGAATATCCAAACGTTGGGACTTAAATTGTAATTATTAAAACGTTGGGTTATTTTTGTTAAAACCTTCAAACGTTGGGAATATTATTGTAATTTGCCCAAAAAAAACTCATTTATATATTATTCGGGAAAACCTATTTATATTTTTTATAATTTTACCTAGAATTAATCTGCACCAAGGCCATAAAACATTTATTTTACAATGCCATGCATATTCCTAGATACATATATATATATATATATATTATATATATATATATATATATATATATATAGTTCAAAAACAAGTCATCACTAGAGAATTGAAGTGGAAGGAACAAAGGTTTGAGTGTTTGACATAGAATTCATTTGAAGTACAATCATTGCAGCCAAGTGTACAATGTTATTGAGCAGCAGAATTTGAAACCAAGCATCATATCATATTCATATCAACAAAGCCCATTTTCTTTGTAGTTCTCAACAGAATCTACAAGAGTTTCTTTCAATGGCCTAAATTTCCAACCATTTCTCTGCAGCTTCTCTGAGCTCAGTTCTGGCAAAGCCCTGCCTTCTTTGAAGCTGCAAAACCATATCGATTTTCGACTAAAAATCGACACAAATCCCATGCTCGCCGGAGTAAAAAAATTCAAGAAAAAATTATTACCTCTTGGGATAGTTATAGTTGGGGTAGGTTTCCTTCAACATTTGCACCAAATCTTGATTCTTGATCACATGAGATGTGCATAGGTATCGACCTTGTGCTCCCGATTCCTCGTACACTAATTTTATGGCTTCAGCTACGTCTCGTACATCTACTATTACACGTTCATTGTTCTCCATTTCCTCGTACCCTTCTGTCAAAACATGGTACGAACAAATACTCATATCAAATCATAGTAAGATTCGACTTATGACTTCACAAAATAGTTAGTTTGGACACTTTGGTTAAGCAAACTTGCCAATACGAGACTCAATTTTATCTAATTTGAGTCCCGTTCCTAGTCAAGGAGGCACGAACACAACACGACACGACTCCCAAAATTTAGCCGGACCAAATGAGGAGACAGCAAAGCAGGGGAATAGAAGGACAAATTCAACTCAATAAAAGCTTTTATTTTGTGAACTACAACTCTTTTAGATTATAACACAAACTAAACTAAATTCAAGTGCAATTAAGTCCAAAATTACCTAAATGAATTCAGCAAAACATAACAAAATGCTTCATCACAACCCAAAAAAAACAAATCAAAAATACCTTGCAACAGCTGAAGTAGGATCAAACTGCTAGCATTTGTTGTGTGCTGCAACATAGGGCCGAGGATGATGCCGGGGCACACGGAGAGCAAGTCGAGCCCGTTGCTCTTCGCGTAGTCCCACGCCTCAGCCTCGGCTGCTGTCTTCGCGAAGCAATACCAGTTCTACACACACAAGTTAAGTGGATCATGTCAAAGAAAACTCCACATATTGTAAGCCAAAAACTTCATCCAAAATCCAATTTTTCTTCCCAAAAAAAAAAAAATTACATTAGTTTTCCTGCAGAACTCACTGTCTGTCCAGCAAGACTCATCCATCACTTTCTCCTTAGGCCAACTAGGGTTTATGATCACCGCAACGATCGATGAGACGAGCACGACGCGTCGCGCCTTTGCCTCGGAGCACGCCTTGAGCACATTGAGTGTGCCTTTCACAGCAGGCTCAACTATTTCCACCTGCAAAATGAAGATTATATATAAAGAGCTCTACATTGTTCATTCAATTTTGATCTAGTGAGAGCATAGTGATTGCACGAGTAAATTTCGATTTTAGTCCCACGGAGCAAGCGTTAGTTCACTTTTGGCACATATGCTATCATTTTTTGTCCCAAATTTAGTAAATTTCAATTTTTGTCCCACTGTTGGCCTTAAAATCGTGGGATCAAATTCAAAAACCATAAACCTGGACTAAACTGGACAATTTTTCAAAAGTGAACTAATCCAAGTTCTATGGGATCAAAATCGAAATTTACTCTGATCGTACCTCGGCGTTCGATACAGAGCCCGAAAGAACTGGGCTGGCTACATGGAAAACTCCATCACACCCTTTAACTGCTGCAAGAATTGAATCGTAATCGAGCAAATCTGCCTTGAAGAGTCTTAGTTTTTCACCTGCATTCTCGAGCTTTCCCAAGTGGGCATTTTTGTCATCCCCTGCATTAGAGAATAAACGAGTCTTGACTCGTAAGACGGTCTCATATAAGTTTTTATGATCGAAACGAGCATTTAAAGAGCTGTGGAGGGTGATTTCTGAATCAATCGACAAACTCATATACCTTCCAAGAAAGTTGGATTACCAATTCATTAACAAGAATTAAGAGAGAGAGAGAGAGGAGAGAGAAATGAACCAGGATTTCTGACGGTTCCATTAACGGTGTAGCCCTGAGAAAGAAGAAGCTTGATGAGCCATGATGCCACGTAACCACCAGCTCCAGTTACACAAACTTTCATACCTTTTTCTGCCATTGATGCACCCACAAATTAAGATCTAATCTCAAATGTAACATACATACATATATATATATATGACTTTCATTTTTGTAAGTGTGACATCAAGAAATTTTTAATGAATTTTTTCTGCCATTCTTTTGACTGACTTCTTGTCTGCTTCTTTCTGTTTCAACATTTTAAATGGAAAGGCTGCTTAATTAGTTTTGATTATATATAGGTCGGTTGGGCAATTATTATCACTTTATAAACTGTCTGCAAACTTAAGTATTATGGTAAACGAACATAACTGCTCACGAGCTATTCTTAATTTGGTTCGAAAAAATTTATTTGAAACTCGTTCATTTTCTAAATGAGTCGAACTCAAATAAATTGAGTAGTATTTAATTCGGGAAGCTCGTAAATATGTTCAAACTCGAATTTAATCGAATATATTTACGAGCATAGTCATAAATATTATAAATATTTTAACACAGATAAATCATAAATATTATAAATATTTTAACACAGATAAATTAAATAAGTGTTTTTTTTAGTTCAAATATGTAAATTAAACGAGTTTTCTTAGCATCCGAGCTCAGGCCCAATCACTGAATTTTTAGTATTTTATGAGTCAGTCGATCTGAATTCGATAAAGAGAAAAAAAAAATTCGAATCTAATCAGAGCTTAAATATTTTTTAACGAGTCAAACTCGAATATTAAAGTATTCGGCTCGGTTCGATCTAGTTCGTTTACAACCCTATATATGAATATCATAATAATTAGACAATAGCACGTCACGTTGTTGCTTTTATATATTTCTTTTGCCATAAATTAAGATCTTACCACGTGGCATTAATAAATAAATTGACTTTAGGCGTGGCAGTCTTTTGTTGAAATTAAGTAGTTTTCAAATAAGGTGTGCTACCATAAATAATACTCCTATGATAAAGCATGATTAATTAATTTGATCGAGAATCCAACTACTAATAATAGTATTGGCATTCCTAAAAAAACTATAGTGGTTTTTTTTAGAAAAAAAAATTATAGTGATATGGAATAATATACTTTAACTCTATTTTAATGACTTATAATAATATGAGAAATTAATTTCTAGATTGAAATATCTTGTGCAAATCCAAAATCAATTCAATAGCTAATACTCTCCCCGTCATATTCATATAGGCTTGTTTCCCTTTTTTTTAATGTCCCAATATATAGATTGATTTCTATATATTTAACTCATTTACTAATATATTAAGCATTAATTCATTATCAACAACATAAATATAAGCATACATTAGGAAATTTACTTATTTAATTGTATTTCCCAATAATTCTAGTGAAAAATTCAATCAGTCTATATGAATGGGACGACCGAAAGAATACAACACAAACTGAAAAATTCAGACCGATTGAAAAATCTTCTAGGTTCACGTGCAACTATAGTGGTTGCGGGTGCGGATTTCTATATTGGACATGCATTATATTAAATTATTCCAACTTGTACACATGAACAAATATTGAAACCTTTTAAAAAAAAAGGTCCATTGTATAGAAAGAGTAGTTCAATTCCACTTATAAAAATGGATTATTGCATTATATGCCTAAGTCTAAATTTACAATGATTCATGACCAAATGAGACCAAGCTTTTTGTAGCTCTCAACAGAATCCACAAGAGTTTCTTCCAATGGCCTATATTTCCAACCAAGTCTTTGCAATTTTTCCGAACTCAATTTTATCTGATCCTTCCCCTCTACGAAGCTGCAATTTACAAGAATAATTTCAGCCAAACTCGTACTCCGACGACCACGACGACCACAACAACAACGACAACAAGAAACGGCGTTTTTCCAAAAGTTCAAACATGAGAGATATCAATGATATATAATTACCTCAAGGGATAGTCATAGTTGAGATAGTGTGTCTTGAGCATTTCCACCAAATCTGCAGACTTGATCATGTGAGCATTGCATATGTATCGGCCTTCGGCTTCGGGTTTCTCGTAGACCAACTTCAGTGCTTCGGCCACGTCGCGTACGTCTACTATCTTCCGGAGGTTGTTTTCTATCTTCTCCAGGAGGTTGATTTCTATTTGTTCGTGGCCTTCTGCGAGATGCATAGGCCACGATGAATCATCAAATTTATGCTATGATATGATCTAACCAAAACCAAACTCAACACTGGTTGGGATGGATATTCCAATTCCTCTAGGCATTTTAAAGCAATTAATTACCATGGTCCTATGATTCCCACTCTTTTCAGACCATGACTAGATTACAAATGGGGCACAAAAGACATCATATGCCATTCGACCTATAATGTCGGTAAATGATTTAAGTTGAGGGGGAAGGGCGGATGTTAAACTACTTGTGATTAGGGTTGTAAACGATCAGAGCTGCTCGCAAACTAAACGAGCCTAGCTCGAATAAAATAGTATTTGGTTCGGTCAGCTCGGGCTTAATCGAACATGTTTGCAAGCATGTTCATGAATATTATAAATATTTCTAATTGGTAAATTAAATAAGATTTTTTTTCCAGCTCCAGCTTGAACAAGTAAATTAAATGAGCTTTTTTTAGTATTCAAGCTTAAGCTCGATTAGCAATTTTTTTAATATTTCACGAACCAAATTTGATCTTGACAAATACTTGCCGAGCCGAGCTCTAACAAGAGGAAAAAGGCTCGAATCGAGCTTGAGCTCGAATATTCCTTAACGAGTCAAGCTCGAACATCAAGTGTTCACAGCTCTACTTGTGATTGCATAGACGAACATCATACTCATATTAAGGAGATGACGAAAAGATTTCAAGAGACCAAACGAGGCACGAAGGAAAGCATGTTCCCTAGTTGAATCAGCTAGGGAAAAATGAGTGTAAGCTCAATTATAGATCACATTCAAAATCATCTGTCTATTAAAGTTTTCTCGAGCCACCATGAAAGTCCGAAAGCTCACATGAAATCGATCAAGGTATTATGAAACACATTGTCAACCTAGAGACTTACAATTGATAGTCATATTTAGCCATGTGGTGCAAAAACAGTGGAAGTAAATAACAGAATGGAAATAAAATTGTGGGAGATATATAATTAGTACTTACCTTTACCTTTCAATAGCTTAACAAGAGCCAAACTGCTGGAGTTGGCCGTCTTCTGCAGCATAGGCCCTAGCACGAGGCTCGGGCACACAGTGATAATGTCGAGCCCACTCTTCTTTGCATACTCCCAAGCCTCAGCCTCCGCCACTGTTTTTGAAAACCAATACCAATTCTGTGGACATAGATTAGGCAATGAAGTCGAGTTAGGAAGTGCACAAACTCGTATCTATATATATAATGCTAGTTATCACACGAAGGCTAAGGTAGATTTGTTCTTACATTAGTTACCCTGCAGTATTCCTTATCTGACCAACAAGTCTCATCTACCAATTGATCATTAGGCCAATTGGGGTTAATACAAACTGCAGCAACTGATGATACAACGACAACGCGCCCGATTTTTGCTTCCGAGCACGCTCTTAGGACATTAAGAGTGCCATCCACAGCAGGCTTAACTAGTTCCACCTGCAGAAGGAACATACAGACACAGATACACAATTATCTAACACATATATTGCAATAATTGACTAGTTTCTACATTGTTCATTTTAAGTTGCAGTTCGAGTTGTGCCTCCGGGTTTGGCACAGCCCCTTGTGGAACGTGGCAGGCGACGTGGAAAACCCCAACACAACCTCGAACTGCTGCCAGAATCGTGTCGAATTCTAGCAAGTCTGCCTTGAAGATTTTGAGCTTCTCATCTGCATTCTCGAGTTTCCTCAAATGATCATATTTCTCATCCCCTGCAACATGTGTACATGAAGAAATCACTATATGTAACATTCCCTCTAAGAAGAACTCACCATATACATATATATATATATATATGTATATATATATAGGGTGTGTTATAATGGGTACTAGTTCTTGGCAATTGGCATAAGAACTAGGAACGGTGCTTATTTATTACGATTGTATAGCTTATCTTGTTTCGCCAACGCCTTCTCACCGAGGCCTTCTATAAGTCGAAATACCCCAAAGAATTGAACAAATCGAGTGACAAACTTCATATACCTCGTACCAAATTAACCACTTACTTCAAAGTTCAAACACTAAATATGGAATGAGTTCGGATTTGTGTAATAATGCCCTAAATTTTCCCAATTTCTTCGTATTTAATTTCACGTGAGCAAACAACATATACAATCTAGAACAAGGAACTGGATTGCCAATTGCCATAAGCAATGCGAAATATATCACTACCTAATATCTTTGAGAAATAGTAATAGCAATTTCATTTCACAAAATATATATGAGTAAATAAACAATTAATATACAGCAACACCATCACCATCAATAATAATTCAAAAGGAAATTCTGACCTTTTTTTATTTTTTTATAAATGCTCAGTGCACAGTGAATAAATAACACTAACCATCACAGAAAATGAAGCAGAGTAGAGAGAGAGACCAGGATTTCGGACGGTGCCATGAACGGTGTAGCCATGAGAGAGGAGAAGTTTGATGAGCCATGAAGCAATGTAACCTCCGGCGCCGGTTACACACACAATCTTATCTTTCTCCGCCATTCTTTGCCACCGCTAAACGCTGCGAATTGAAGACTATTTATGGTGGCGCCGCCGCCAACAAAGCTATTCGATTGCGTCATGCGTGACTTCGTAATTCTCTTTTCTTCTTAATTTCTGAAGGAAAAATGCATATACATATACGTACTATTATTCTGCTTTCCTGATACATCTTATTTAGGGCTATAGCGCTCGCGGCCTATTTGAAATTCGGCTTGAAAAAAGCTCGTTCATTTTCTAAATGAGTCGAGCTCGAATTTTGAATTGGGCTCGATAAAATTTTCGAGCCGAGCTCGAACATATTAATATTCAACTCGATCAGCTCGCGAACATGTTCGAGCTCGAGTTTTAATCGAACATATTCATGAATATTATAAATAATTCAAACGGGTAAATAAACTAATCTATTTTTTTCAAACTCGAGCTCGAATATGTAAATTAAACGATTTTTTTTTTCGAGCATTCGAGCTCAGGCTCGTTTAGTAAATTTTCGAGCATTTCATGAACCGAGCTCAAACCGAATTCGAACATGACATATTTATCGAGCCGAGTTTAAACAAGAAAAAAAAAACTTGAATCGAGCTCGAGATTTACCATTCCTTAACGAGTTGAGTTCGAGCATCAGAGTGTTCGGTTCGTTTACAACCCTAATCTTATTCAAAAATGGATAAAATACACCCGTCGAAAATGAGAATGAATATAGGAATTAGCATTTTATTACATTCCACCATACCATTCACGAAAGGGTTGGTTGAAAAACAAGTATTAAAAAAAAGGGAGTTTCTGTTTGCACCCCCATATTTACTCTTTGCACCATGACTTCTCCATGCACCCCTTTTTTACTCTTTGCACCCCTAAAATTAACTATAATACCCTTACTTAAAAAAACATAAAATTTGAAAATTAAAAGCATAAAAAAAATCGCGTTCCGTTCGAAGTTGTGTATTCGAACATTCTGAATATGTTCGAAGTCTTCTGTTCGAGCATGATGGATATGTTCGAAGTCTTGTGTTCGAACGGTACTTAAAAAAAATTCATGGAGTCCGTTCGGAAATTATTTTTCGAACATGCCATGTTTGTTCGAAAATCAATTTTCGAACAAACATGATGTGCTCGAAAATTAATTTCCGAACGTGACTTATTTTAAAAATTATGTATGTTAGAAAATAAATTTTCGAACAAACACGATGAGTTCGAAATTTCATTTTCGAACCACACTTAATTTTTTCTTTTTGAACAAAGGGCATTTAAGTAACTTCAAAGCTATTTTATTTTTTCTTTTTTTCTTTTGGGGTGCAAACAGAAACTCCCTAAAAAAAATACATTTATCCAAACAGCAGCGATCGTATATTGGATGTTGGAATTACGGCCCGGCCCATATTAATATTTGGATAAAATATTGGGCCGTTTTTAGTGAGAGACTGATTTAAAGCCCAAACTAAATAATTTCGACATCTAATGCTTAAATTATTAGCAATTTTATGTCTTTTAATTTTGTTTGAATTGGATATTAATAATATTAGAATTTAGAACTAACTAAATAAATTATGTTTCATAAGTAAAATCCATGCATTTTTCTGAAAACAATTAACTAAAAGGTTGTGAACAATAACTGTCTGAAAATAAAAACAACCACTTAATCCTACAATGAGAGAATAGAAAAATTTTCATTAATTTGTTTTCTGTAATTATCAGTCACAATTTGGGGTTGAGTTTCTTAACTTTAATGACATGAAAAATGATATCAGATTTGATTAGACGTTGAAAACCGAAATTGAAGATGCATTGAATTTTTATCTAAATTTATTAGCAGAAACTATATAATAGGGTCATTTTCTCTGTGATTTTTTTTTCAAAGAAAAAAAAGTTTTGCTTTCTTGATCTATCACTCTCATTGGCTACTATAGTGCTTCACCCAACATCGATATTTAAATTTATAATCTTTCAATCACGAAATTATCGACTCTACAAATTTAATCTATTCAAGAGGCTACATGAAATTAATAGTTTTCTTTTTTTCATAATTGGATCAGATTTTGATTAGGTAAAGATTATTAAAAGAGGAAAATAAATAAATTAAATTAAGTATATATATATATATATTCCAACTGTATTGTAAGCACTTTATATATGGTGCTAAGAAAACTCCAGAACAATCCAGCTGATCTGACGATGTGCAAATTTGTGTTTAGAAATTAGGTATGAAACAAACTTTATTTTTGGTCACACACATCATCATTAATTATTATATTTAGCAATTATTTTCCTAATTCCCTTGCTTTTGGGACTTCTAGAAAATAAATTTAAATATTTGTTGGAGTCTTTTCTAGTAGTCCAGTCACACCTACAATATAATGAATAATGATGCATTACTTACCTACATTTATTACTATTCAATTAAAATTTTTTGGACCAAATTCACCATCTATGATTTAGTTAGTACAAATCACTTTTGCTATGTAGCATGTATATGTGAGTTATTTATGTGGGAATGCAATTTATTCATTGCACACTATAAATAATAATGATTATTTATTTTATTTTATTTTTGTGTTTGAATATATTTGAATCACGTGAAGGTGTAATGGATGTACATCAAGATGTACATAAGTCTGTATATATATATATATATGTGTGTGTGTATATTAGAATACGTGATATTTTGTAGTATTATAAGTGATGTCTTTTAAAAAAAATGTTGTAATAATTATAGAAATGTCATCAAATTTGTTATATCCCCCCCCCCCCTCCCTCTTTATTGCAGTATTTTTCAATAAAATAAATGTGATATTTTTCAATGTTAGAAGTGATAATGTTCTTTGGATTGAATTGAGTCTGAGGTTGTTTCTGCCCGTTTTATATAAGACTTGTGTACATCCGATACGCAATCATTGTTAAGTGGGTTTGTTTTACATAAAATAAAATGAACTATAATGACTTATAATTTATGTTCCAAATTATTAAATTTTTCACAAAAAAGTCCTGAATTATAATTAATCACACCATATATACATACATATATATATATTCTGAACTAATGATAAAATAACAGAATTGTTCCGATCCATATCGTTTCATAGATTTTTAGTTGCTGGAATTTGACCCATCGGGACAAATTTGATAACTTACCGATAGTTTAGGACATAAGATCATATAATTAGTCATACTTCAGGACATTTTTGTTAAAATCTCCGTACGGAGTTTGGAACATAGGGTGTTATTAATCTTAGTTTATAACATTTTTATTACATACCATTAATAGCTTGGGATATAAGGCGTATTTTTTTACTAATATATACATGCCGAGTCCCCTAGTTAATTGGGATTGCAGTTTTAATCGAGCCAAATATATAATGTAAATTAAATTTTGTGTATAATGTGCAAGATATATTTGGGTATATAATTACATATATCGATAAGCAAGTATTCTTGTTTAAAATTAATGATATGCTAACTACGAAAAATATATTATACATGTTCGATATTAACATATCGATAGAAGCATATGAATTGAAGGTGATTTATTTTAAACATGTAACACATATTAATTCAAACCAAAAGCTAAAACCAATCTCAAACTAGTTTGAATATGCATGGAAAATTAGCTAGACACGACGATAATGATGAGAGATAAAGTTTCTTTCGGGCAATCTAGTGGTGGAGTAGGTTTAAATCAAGTTATTTAAATTACATTCGTAAGTATCAAAAGTTTCTTTCGGACAATCTAATAGTGGCGGAGTAGATTTAAATCGAGTTGTTCAAATTAGATTCATAAGTAGCAATTGCGAGAGTAGATAAATAAAGTAAATTCCCATTTAGTTAATTGGCTCGAATTATTTTGAACTCGAATTATAATAATTGAGAAACTTTAACTAGGTAATTACAAATCGCATGCGTGAATTATATTAATAATGCGAAATTAGTTATTTACGATCTAAAAGATTTGTGGTATCTTACCTACTACCATTAGCTAGCTAGCTAGCTAGCTATATGAAGACAAAAAAAGTAAAATAAAATAAAAATTGATCACAAAAATATATTGAAGAAAAATATAAAAAATAAGGTGACATCAAAACTATAGAGAAGAGTGTGATCGAAGGCATCTTTTATTTGGACATAAACAATCTTAATAAATTTCATCAACCTCATGCAACCAACACTATGTAATGCGTGTTGAGCTTAAATTCATGTAAATAGTGTGAAGAAAATGGCAATCAATTAATTAACTTGAATTATAAAGATGACCCAGATTATGAACCAAGTCGATTATTTGGTGTTCAACCCAAAAGATAAATTTCATAGAGGGTAGCGGTGCGCACGGGAGGCGAGAGCCGAGAGGCCCGAGCTCGGAGGTACGGCCCGTTTGTAAGGTCCAAGTCGTGCTTGTATGAGTCGTATATAATTATTTTAGGGTTTAAAAATTAAGTCCTTTGTATAGTGTGTTGGAAAATAGGATTTAATAAATTGAGTTTTGACTCATTTTATCCGATTTTTCGTGACCGGGATATTTAATTTTGGAGGAATTAAATGCCGTACAATTGTTCTATGTTGTGAGTAGATAATTGTAGTATTTTTATTTGCTCAAATTCGATTTTCGGTGAGTGAGAAATAAATGGTTGAAGTTGGTCACACGATTAGGCATTTATAGTGTGTGGGATAATGTGTTTAAGACACATTAAATAATCCCACATTGATTTCTTAATCAAGTTAAGAAGTGTATTTAAGTGTATTAACACTTAAGTGAAGTAATTAAGTGCACAAGGATGTGGGTCATGAGCCCATATGCGCACACACGCGCGCGCCCGCCCGTGCCCGTGCTCGGCTCGAAACGGTCAGGTCGTGAAGCGGGTTGGCGGATCGGCTATCCGGGTCATGGGTGCACATGGTGCTTGTCCAGCTTTTGACCTTCAAATCAGTAACTGCCGCCTGGAGCTGTAAGCCGTTTCATCTTTGAGAGACAACCACCGCCAAACCGTGAGCACTATCCGGGTCATGGGTGCACATGGTGCTTGTCCAGCTTTGACCTTCAAATCAGTAACTGCCGCCTGGAGTTGGTGGAGCTGTAAGCCGTTCCGGGTCATGGGTGCACATGGTGCTTGTCCAGCTTTGACCTTCAAATCAGTAACTGCCGCCTGGAGCTGGTGGCGCGTATTTATCTTGCGTTGAGAGGACTCCTCAACTCGACTTGCCGGAATCTGCATATCGGTTCCAGTCTATATTTACTTTGTTCATTTCCAGTTTATTGTAATTGTTATCTTCTACTCCTTCTTTGCTTGTACTTCAGTAAACGATTCCGGTCAAAGTGTAAACACGTACAACATTGTGTTGTTTTGATTAAAGAAATAAACAAATTCTCTCCCCTTGTTTATGGCTGAACCATGCGTATTATTATATGTTTTTAATTTCGTAGTATGTTTTCCTTATTTTATAACATAAAGTTATAAATAATTATGATTTTAAATATATGTGTGTGTATTTATATACAATTATTGCATCTATTTTATTAACTAATTAGAACACACACACATAAATATAAATATTGTTATGAATTGATTAACTTGGACCACATTAATTATAGAATGCAAATCTTTACACTTCATTAACTATTATTTCATTTACACATTTCTATAAAATTATGAAATTGGACCACTGACTTTACCTGCTATAAAGTTGTTAGTAATTGAACAATTTATGAAACATATATTTTTTGCTCTAAAAAAAGGTTGATAGTAATTTATACATATAATGACTTTTGATTTTTTTCATAGTTTGTTACAAAATACACGTACGTACACACGTT
Source organism: Perilla frutescens (assembly GCA_026008535.1). Lineage (NCBI taxonomy): Eukaryota > Viridiplantae > Streptophyta > Magnoliopsida > Lamiales > Lamiaceae > Perilla > Perilla frutescens. Next base: position 75,674,611 of record BRKX01000003.1, read on the forward strand.
GGTAAAAAAAATTAAAAATATAGAATTCGAAAAATATAAATGTTATGCGTCATGAAATATAAAAAATAAAAATGAAATAAAAGTGTATTTATAAATTAGCTAGTGTGTAAAATATTAATTAATTTTAGTGAGGGCGACTTGAGCACGTGCATGTGAGGGCTGGCTGCTACGTTGACATCATGCAACTTAGGTTGCCACATCAAAATACATAGTTTCATTGTCGGAAAATTTTAATTTAATTTAATTTAATTTATTTTATTTTTTGTATGTATATATAATTATATATATGTACAACGTTTTCAAGGACAAAAGTCAAATGTTTGAGGCAAACGTTTTCTTTTACTTTTCTCTTTTTGAGGGGAGCAAACTATTTTTTATTAATTTTTTTATTTTATTATGAGTGAATGTTTTTGAACTATAATACTCGTAACGAACCGTTGCTCCATCCGTATCCAATTAAATGTCATTTTGGATAAACGTACACATGTTAGTAAATTAATTAAGTTACTTAATACATTTTTATGTGAATACATTAAATTATTGAGTTAAATAAGGGTAAATGTGTGGAAAATATATATGTGAACTTTCTGTCTCGAATTTGTTGAATGATGCGTTTTTTGCAACAAAATTAAAATGTTAGAATGACACTTATTCAGAAACGAATGGAGTATTTAATACTGTGCTCTAAATTTTACGGGACGAGCTTGACTTTTTTTTTTGTGAATATTGTTTTATTATTCATTCATTTTATAGGAAACTACTATGAATCTTCTAGAAATTAAGCTTTATATATATATATTTATTCATACATACATCTACTTCACTATTTGGGTTTAATTGACGTAACATTATTTACTTGATAAGAATAAAAGATGTATGTACAGCAATTTGATAGCTTCATCCCATTTATGAGGGTTGATTAATGAATTTTGACATAATTTATAATTTATTTAGGCATAAATTTTAAAATTTTGTGTAATTGTATTTACAACATGATAAAATTTTGTAATTTGTTACAGGATAGATAGAATTTGCAATAATATGAAAATCAAACACAATATTTCAAATTGATCTTTATTGTATCAATGAAAATCAAATTATTATTATAATATAAATCTATACAATTTTGCAACATTAAATTCATGTTATATATCAATTTTCCGTTCATTGAAAATTTTGGAGTTTATATATATATATTTAGCAACAAATTGCAAAAATCTTTATTGTATCAATGAAAATTAAATTATTATAATACTATATATATATGTACAATTCTATAATATTTCATGTTATATGTATATATATATACCGATTTTTCGTTTGAAATAAATTAAATTTTGTTGTAATTGCAACATTTCAGAGGTCGAGTTTTAATTGCAAATTGTGTCTATTGGAATAGAATTGAGAAAGACACGAAAAGTATGCGGTTCACTATATGTGTTAGCTACATTCACAAATCAGAAAGAGATGAATTTTATTATGTGTGCAAATACATATTAACATAGTAAAATAAGATATTTGTAACCTAACCGAGAGAGCTTATGAAATAAATTAATAAAGTCCAAAAGCAGAAAACGAACCCAAACATATCAAAGCTCGAGACCCATGTAAATAAACGTCGTGATTCTTCAAGACATCCCAATAGTGTTAATTATTGAATCAAATAATTAAAAATATATAGTAGTACTTTATAGTCTTTTAATTCAAACGTTATTCATGTTACATTTAAAAATATATAATTACGAAATGAGTACCAATTCGTTGGCCTAATTATTTAACGAATTGTGATTAATAAAGTCCGTTATAATAAATTGAATATTACTTACGTCTATCTTAATTAATTTTCTTTAAAACACGTACCCATCGTTAACTATATCTCAAATAAAAAGAAAACTACCAATTCGATAATTTTCACGTGTTAAAACAATATAGCATATATTAGGTAAAGTATTTTGAGTAATATGCATAAAAATGCCATATGTATAGGTTTATAGTTTATACAAATTAATTATTTTTTTTAGTTGGAAAGTAAGATGAGCAATGGGTTTCGAACTCGTATCTCTCCCGTTTTGGGGATGGGATCCTCTATTCCGAATTTGATGTTCCAATTCGTATTCCACGATCGAATCCATACGTTTAATAATAGATATTACAAAAATAAAAATTAATTATAACATAATTAACCTAGTAACCTTTATCAACAAAAGATTGAAATTTTAAAAATTATAAATATGATAAATCATATTTTTAAAACAACTAACCACAATAATCATTTATTTGAAAAATTAAATATTAAAAAATAATTATAAACCATAATTGGGTGGGGTAAACCTTAAAAATAATCATAAAATAAAACTAAAATATAGTAAATTAGAATTAATGAAAAAAATGGAAGAAAAATTTATAAATTTGATCATGGAATATGTGTGTTGAAATATGGATACCTTTGGCATATATTATGTTTTTTTGTTTGAGCGAATTTAATAAAATTTATTGAATGTATAGCATTTATCACTACGATAAACTTATCATAAAAAAAAAGAGATAAATGCATGTTTAATTTATAATGTTTTGTATTGACTAAGAAGTTATTTATGTATAGATGTGACCTGCCCTAATTTTTATTTTAGAGACAATTTATTTAGTTTACAATGATAAATTACATATTAATATTCGACTCACCTACTCATCCATATCCTATTCTATTTATTTTACCTAATTTATGTAAAATAACTTTTTTGAACTTTAAAGGGAGACTACACTATCACGCCATTAAAAAAAATGACTTTTGTTTTGGATCAAATTTGACAGTTTCACACTTTTCTTTTTTTAGCAAATGCTTTAAAACACTAAAGTTCTTTTTTTCGAAATTGCTTTTCTGAAATAATTAATATGACTATTGTAAAAATTATTGTCTAGATTTCAATTTATACAAATCCATGCATACATTCCAAAAAATATATATATATTTATCATCAAGAAACATAGTAATTAAATCATGTGTGTATAATTTTGGAAGGACGAAATCATGTATATTTTCCAATTTATTGTCTAGGGTATTATAGTAGGAATTAGGGCAAATTACCCTCTAATACTAACATTTTTTTTTCTTCAAAATTAATAAATAGTACTTGTTTTTCCAAAAAAATTGAAAAACTAACATTCAATCAATTTTACTGTTCGAAAATCGTACGTAATTTATTTTATTTTAAGATTTATTGATTGAGGATTTTTTTACGTGGTTGAGAAATTAGAAATATTAAAATACAATTAATCACATACGATTTTCGGACCGTAAAATTAATTAAATGTTAAATTTGCAATTTTTTTTTGAAAAAATGAGTGTTGTTTTGTTAATTTTTAAAAAAAAATATTATTATTAAAAAAATAACCCAAAATATAAATACGAGAGTGTAATTTTCCTAGGAATTAATATAAACTCATATTTGTGTTGCACTATAAGATTAAGATCTTTATTCATACAATTAATCTAATTGATGAAATCACGTCTCCTTTTCATATATATGTGTCCTTTCCTAAAAGGGAACGTGCACGACAATATTAATCACAATTTCATCTATAACTACGTATAGAGAATCACTTATCTGTACTAGATGCACCATCAGACGAGTTAATCGATCAATGTCGGAAAAAGCGTATTAACTCGGTCAATTAAAAAAAAAGTCCAGTATTAACCGTAATATTAAAATGTATCACTCAAAAGTCCAAAAGTATCACTTGTATCCTTAGAAAGTATCAACCAGAAAAAAAAAACTCCGTCAAAATCAGTATCAACGGTAACACTAAAAAATACTTCATCTGTTTCTGAACAAGTGTCATTCTGGAGACATTAATTAGATAATCAAATTACATTATACACCCTTACGTGAATACATTAAAAATATATGAATGCATTAATGAGGGTAAATATGAGGAAAATGTGAAATTTTTACCTCGATTGTGTAGAATGACATTTTGGGAAAGTATCACTCAAAATTTAAAAGAGATCATCTGTATCTTAACGCGCATGGACCCGTATTTAACCCGATCAACAAGTTCACCATCTGATATAAATTTATATACAGTTAGTGCATCGAAATTTTTGCCATATATATTATTGAAAAATAATAATTTGTAACAAAATAAAAATAGTAGTAATTTGTAGTAGAGCGCAAAATGAGAAGCAGCAAAGAAACAAACAAAAAGGCGATGCCAGCGCATAATTTGAATATTTGATGCTCTCCACTATATAGAAACCAACCCCCGACACCATCGCTCCTCCGCCCCTTCTCTCTCCTCTCTCTCTCTCTCTCTACAATTCTCTCCTCCCAAATCTCATCCCGTTCGTCTCCCCGCCGCCGTCGCACTGCTTATGGATATCCGCCGGAGGCCAGCCCGGCCTTCTCGGCCAGCTCCATCTCCGCCTTCCGCCTCCACCTCCGCAGCCGTCGATCACCAGTCATCATCCCCCAAAGCCTCCGATGCTCTCCCGCTCCCGCTCTACCTCACCAATGGCATTTTCTTCACGCTCTTCTTCTCAGTGGCTTACTTCCTTCTCCACCGGTGGCGCGATAAGATCCGGAACTCCACTCCGCTCCACATCCTGACGCTCTCCGAGCTCGCCGGAATTCTCTGCCTCATAGCCTCGTTCATCTACCTGCTAGGGTTTTTCGGCATCGATTTCGTGCAGTCGTTCATCTCGAAGCCGGAGAGCGACGAGGAGCACCAGCGGTTCATCCTCCACGAAGATCGGAAGATCCACTGCGGCTTGCCGCCGACGCCGCCGGTGGCGGCGAAGGCGAAGCCGGCCGTGGAGCTGCCGCAGGACGATGAGGAGGTCGTTGACCGCGTCGTTTCCGGGGAAATCCCGTCGTATTCACTGGAATCGAGACTCGGGGACTGCCTTAGGGCGGCGAAAATACGTCGCGAGGCGGTGCAGCGGCTGACGGGGAGGCTTGTTGACGGGCTGCCGTTGGAGGGGTTTGATTACGACTCGATTTTGGGGCAATGCTGCGAGATGCCGGTGGGGTTTGTGCAGATTCCGGTGGGGATTGCGGGGCCGCTGTTGATGAATGGATGCGAATACTCGGTACCGATGGCGACGACGGAAGGGTGCCTCGTGGCGAGCACGAACAGAGGCTGCAAAGCAATCTATGCATGTGGAGGCGCGACGTGCGTGCTTCTTCGAGATGGGATGACCAGAGCTCCGGTTGTGAGGTTTTCGACGGCGAAGAGGGCGACTGAGCTCAAATTCTTCTTGGAAGATCCTCTCAATTTCGATACGCTGTCCGTCGTTTTCAACAAGTGAGTGAGCTTTTTTATTATTGATTTTTGTCTGTATGCTGTTGAGTTATGGTTGGAATGCAAATGTAATATGATCTCTTGTGCTGTCTTTTTTAATTGGTTGGAATTGACTCAACTGTGGAATTATGGATGTGCTTTTGTTTTTCTTTTGATGTGATTGGTGTTTAATGTTGCTGAGATTAGCGATTCTGAATTTGCATGTCAATTTGTAAAGGTGAAATTGGGGATTTTCAGAAACAGACAGATTGTGTGAGTTTTAGAGGGTTGCTGCTCCAATTTTGACCTGTATCTTTTCATGGGGTAAATTAGTCTGTCTTGATATTTAGAGTTTTAAAAGATCAGATTTTGAGGTTCCTTTTTCCAGGATTTCAGATATTTTGATGTTGCATGTGATTTTAATGATGATTGTTGGGATTTTTCAGAGTGTTGCTGCTTTTATTTTTTTCATGGGGGTAAATTAGTTTGAAGGATTATTTTCCTGATATTTAGATTATTAAAGATCAGATTTTAAGGTTCATATTATTAAAAATGTGTATAAAAAAATAATGTTTAAATCTTTGGGCAGGTCAAGTAGATTTGCAAGACTCCAAAATATTCAGTGTGCCATTGCTGGGAAGAATCTATACATTAGATTCAGTTGCAGCACGGGCGACGCCATGGGGATGAATATGGTTTCGAAAGGTGTTCAAAATGTTTTGGACTTCCTTCAGAATGATTTTCCAGATATGGATGTCATTGGCATTTCTGGTGAGTGCTATGAACTCTAATTAGTTTTGCTGGAAGGTTTTAAAATATGATTTTGTACTATCTCCTAGATCATGAAATATTCCATTTATTTTGTGTTCCCTTGTTTTTTGACAGCCATCTCTAGTTTTTTTTCATTGTTCCACACGATACATTTTAGTTCCCTCGACCATTTGTAGCTTTGATTGCTTAGGCAATAAGCTTGTATTTGTAAAAGTTATCATTTCAGGGGACCATATTTTACAGTTGCATCGTACTGTAACTTTTTTTTCTAATTGACCTTTTCATATTACACCTTGACTAATTTGTCTTGCTGGGTGCAGGAAATTACTGTTCTGACAAGAAACCGGCTGCAGTCAATTGGATTGAAGGGCGTGGAAAATCAGTTGTATGTGAGGCTATCATCACTGGTGATGTGGTGTCAAAGGTATTGAAAACAACTGTATCCGCCCTCGTTGAGCTTAACATGCTCAAGAACCTCACGGGATCTGCCATTGCTGGCTCTCTTGGCGGGTTCAACGCACATGCTGCAAACATTGTCTCTGCAATATTTATCGCCACCGGGCAGGATCCAGCTCAAAACATTGAAAGTTCTCACTGCATTACTATGATGGAAGCTATCAATGATGGCAATGATCTTCATATTTCCGTGACAATGCCATCCATTGAGGTATGCATACAAGAACCCAATCTGCATGTATTGTTAACTTAACATCATAGTTTCGAGCAAACGGTTGGTAAGAAGTTAAGCAATGGCATGAGTTTTGAGTGCAATGTTTACTTCATTCTACTTTGAGGTTACTTTTAGGTGATGTAATGTGCACTCGTCAGTTTAGTATAATTTTATCATGATATTCTAGGTTGGCACTGTCGGAGGAGGGACTCAATTGGCATCACAATCGGCTTGCCTCAACCTGCTTGGAGTGAAGGGTGCGAACAAAGAGTCTCCCGGATCAAATGCTCGACTCCTGGCCACCATTGTTGCTGGTTCTGTTTTGGCAGGCGAGCTCTCACTAATGTCGGCCATTTCAGCTGGCCAGCTCGTTAAAAGTCACATGAAATACAACCGATCAAGCAGGGACATCACGAAAATTGGCTCCTAGAACCCATTGAAATGGAAGTGGAGATGCATGCCCGGAGGGCTGGGAGGAAGACTGGAATCACGACGGGCCATGAGAAGTTGGCTTCGCATGCAACTTCATGGAATGGAGTTGACATGCCCGACGGGGGCCAGCCCCGGGGTTATCAAATGTTTGTATTGCTTCTTTTCCGTTCTTCTCCTCCTCCCCGTCCCTCCTCTTCGTGTTTTTTTCTTAGTGAATCGAAGTTTTGTTATTGGCTGTAACCGAGGCAGGTTTGTCTCACGAAGATCGGTTTAAATGGCTGTAATGCATCTTCTTCTTCTTGTTCTAACTTCTTCTGTGATTTCTAGCTTGTACATGGTAAGATTTCTCTAGAATCTAGATCATTGAATGTGGACAAATAAAATTGAAGTATGATTTGTAATTATGTTTGTGGCTCATTAGACTTTTGATTCAGTGGTAGGGTCTCAGTTTTTGCAAAATTGAATGGCTCTCTGCTGTCACACTGTATTACTTTTTCTATGTGATGCATTTGAGCTTTTCAAATATCATTTTACTTCATTGATGTTCAAATCATAGCTTGGAAGAACAAAATCAAGAAAACAAAGTCTTGGTTGGTACATTCGACCCGAACTCGAACTATTCAAGATCTTTTGAGCTCGTTTCGATTAATATATTTTGAATTTGATATTCGTTAGATTGCAATGGTTAGATTAAAGCTCGTTCGAGTTTGATTGAAATAGGGGGAATCTTGATCACCCAAAAAAATTTGATGAATAATGAATATCACTTAACTGCAATTAGAGCTTACTTATCACATAAATATACATATTAAATATGAAAAACTCTTTTAAAAGAAATGTAAACCATGGGATGTCTTTGATAATGACAAGTTCTTTGGATCAAGCGTTCTTTAATAATGTGGTAGATCCAAGAATTAATTAAAAATATGTGACATCATGGTCTCCACTAAGATCAAAGCATGTTAATTTGTTTATTATTACTAAGTTAAATAATAGAAAATATTTCAACGTTTTAAAAGATTTTTTCGAAATGTCCCAACTTATGAAAAATATCCACTAGTATATTCAATGCCACCCTCAGATTTTATCGTAATGAATCTCAAACGAAACCATATATATCACTAGCCCCCACATACGTATTCTGTCGCAGATAACTATACTCGGGATATTTTTTAAAATTTTACGAAACATTAAATATCAAAATAACATTTATCAAACGTCGGGATATTTTTAAAAATTCACTTAAACATTCGGACATCACCCCTATCATTTTACCCTTATTGTTAAAACTTTTTTTTTTTTTTGGGTAGGGGGTGATAATTTGGTTAATTTTAAATCCCAAAAGATGCTTTATTACAAGTAAACTAGGCCCCTTACCCATGTGAAGTTGGCAATATCTCATCACAATACCAAAAAAAAAAAAAAATGCTGGCATCTCTCTCATCCTACACTTCATCCCAAAATCAATTAATATTTATTGTCATGCCTAGTCGGTTGGCATAGTAACGTGGAGTAACGATTTCATGATTTAAATATCAGTCTTTCGCATTTTCTATATAAACGTTAGATGCACCTGTATATGTATTCACACATATTACGATTAGGGGCGTAAACGAGCCGAGTATTAGCCTTATCGAGCTCGAGCTCAGCTCGATCCCGAGTGACTTACGAATAGGCTCGACTCACTTGGACCCTCAAATTACGATATATTTTTATAAATAAACCTAAGTGGGCCGGTGGAATTTGAAATTGTTTATGGATTGATGATAGTGAGGCCATTTTCTCTCAAGTTTCAAGACTGTCACACACGTGATTCATCTCTGGACCACGGTCCACCAACATGATGTTGTCTTAATGCAATTTCTTAGATTTTTTTTTGTGTCTACATTGTTTCTAGACCATTAGAAAATAGAAATATTATCATAATTAATTTAATTTGTTCATAAATTGTATCGAATTGCAGCCATACAAGTGAAAATGGTACGACATCGAATGCAAAATCGACTGTCACGACTAACTAGAACTGGGTCGTGATGCACGTGTTGACGATCTAGCCATGCATAACACGATTTGGGTAAATTCTATCGTGAGGCTTCAATTTTTATCGGTCGATCGATAAAATAATTTGGGTTTCGGATTGTCACGATAGATAATTAAGTGCCACAATAGGTAGTCGGAGTGTCACAATATGTTAGTTAAAGTGTCACGATAGATTTTTTCGGCTGGTCGAAAGTTTTGTTTCTGGTAAAAAAAAAAGAGATGCAAATAGCCAAAAATTGGTGAATCCGGGACACTTGTTAGTGGCAGAAGGAAGAGATGCATTGCATCCCATGTACGATAGAATTTACCACATGATTTGCACGACGAATACCATATGATATCTTAGATGACGTATGCATAATTGCATACTTTACTGGGTTCGAAATTTAAATGACCAGAAGCCAGATAGTAAAATATTTTTCTAGTAAAAAGATTAAAGTCGTGCCTTTTTAGCAGCACATAAAATAACGGGTACATTTTGCACTCGTGAAGGGATTAACCGGTGCATTTTGCACCAGAGAATAAAGTTAACGAGTGCATCAAAAATACCATATAACATCCTAAATGACATAAATACTTTATTTCACTATAGTAGCCTAAGCCATTGGTATTTTCGTTATATATATAAATATATATGTATATGTATTACACTAGGTCAATAATAAATTCATATTAATATATCAAAACCTTAACATGCGACGCTAGGCACGTTATAAAATGTTAAATAAATATAGTTGACAACTCTAAAGTAACTTTACCTTGTCAATACTAAATTAAAAATTAAATAAAAAAAAAAAGTGAAAACATTGGTTACTTTGTTTTTTTACCAAATTTTAAAAAATATTTATACAAATGTGAGATCTAACGTGACTACATGTTGAGACATGATCCGACAACGCTTTGAAGCTTTCGCATCACATGTAAGGTTTGGGGATCAAAAAACCGACCCGATTAGATTTGATTTTGATTGTATAAAACGACGTCGTGTAATCATGATCTAGTGGTGTAGCGATATTATTTGAAATCGAAGATTTTAAATTCAAGCCTTATCAACGCTACTAGGCGTCATCGTAGTGACCGCGGGTTATCCAGTTCATTAAGAAACAAAAACATGAAATAAGATAAATGAATGCATTAGATAAATGATAGGTAAAAGATAGGTTGGATTCATATGGATTATGTCTTCAAAATTAATTAATAGTTTAGTGGACCCACACAATTTTTTATTAATTATAATCCAATAATTATTCACTATTTCACTCCAACTCATGGAAACAAAGAAATAATTTCTTGACAATCTTTCAAAGGCCCAAATAATTTCAAAATGGACTTACATTGGGCTATGATGGATCCCAAAAAGAATAATTTTGAACCTCAAAGCCACAAATCTATTTCTAAATGGACTTCAAAGTCCAAAACTTATTCAAATTTGTCCGATATTTACTTTGCTTGATTTTAAATGTGTGAATAATCTAAAACCCTCGATTAATTTGGTTACGATTGATAAGTGGATGACGTGCATCCCGTCTGGATATAATTTATCCATCTCTTTCTTACTAATGCATTAAAGTAAACATTGCATAAATCTATTAATTTCACCGTATACAATCATTGTATCAACTAAACTATCGATTTACCTAAGGCTGACAATTTAGGCCTGGCCCAGGAAAATTTATGTCTAGAAATATTTCGGGGCTGAGCCAGTTCGAAAAATCAAAAGCCCGAATGGGCCGGGCCATTTAGCCTAAAATCTTAAATTTTATGCTAAAGCCCGTGGCCCGTCCCGCCCGAGCCTCTAAAATATAGACCATAATTGATTTTCGGGCAGCCGACCCGACCCGATTTTTTCCATTTCCCCTATGGGCCCGGGCCGGGCGGCCACCAGCCCTAGACTAAATAAATTTTGGGCCGTGACAATTATAAATCGAGGCCCATTAAATTAATTCTGCAATTTGTATTGAGACACGATTTCCTAAATAATTTGGTAGCTCAAGTAACCATAATTAGATGAGATTGACCAATAATAATACGCCACGTAGGCAGATAATGTCGCGCCATGCTAAATCCGTCGCACGAGATCCCACCTCCTTCCTCTGCAATTCAGCAATCGATAGAGCAAGTGAATTGGACAGCAAGAAATCGCAGTCGGAAAAACCTCGAAATCGGTGATAAAGAGTTTGAGAGAGAGACGATTTGACGGAAGAATCATCGCAAATGTCGAGCGGTTGGAGGAGATCAATAGGGAATGTGAGGTCGTTTGTCGGAAATTCTATGGGCGGTCTCAGAGGCGGCAGCAGTTTAGCGTCGTGGGCGGTCGCCGGAACCCTAGCGTATTACCTCTGGGTCCGGCCGTCGCAGCAGCTCAAGAAAGAGCAGGAGGTAAAAACGCAATCTTTTGTGTTTTTGTTTTATACTATCGAAATGATTCGTGTTTAATTTAATTCAATTTTTTTCAATTTTGTGAATTCGGTTCTGTTTGGGGATTTGCAGGAACGAGCAGCGTTGGCGGCAGCATCGGATTCTTATCGATACGTTGAGAAGAGGAAACCTATTCCTGATCCTCAGGTTAGTGTGGTTGTGAATTTGGTATTTTGTGGAGGAGCTTTTGATTTGATTGAATTGGGAAAGGAAAAAAAAATTGAGTTTTTGAGTATTTTTTGCAGGAAACTGGATTGGTCTACGGGAACAAAAATCGTGGGAAAAGATCTGAATAAATTTATTGGAGGATTGAAGTTATTAGTAAGTTTAGATAGCTTGAATGATCAGCTGAAATTTTCGTGTTGTGATATGTTACCGTTTTTACTAATTTATACGTGTATGTATACAATGGAAATAGCTGGTGTATACCTTTGTGTATCTGACTCCGAATATTGAATAAATGATGATAATGATCAAAGAATTTATAGTTTGAAGTGTTGTTGTCTGTTTGTGTTCTTGTTATCTGCATATGCTTCTTTATTTTGTGGTGGGGTTCTTTGCATTACATTCGTTTCCGGTCAAATTGGTTGGTAGTTGATGATGCATGCTCGAACAATTGTTGTGTTTAGATAGTTTAGGTGGGAGAAGAATTTAAGATTCTGTGTAATTCATAGGTTCCCTTGTATATGTTAAACGGGTTTGTCCAGAATTTGGATAAGAAATATGGAAGTTGGCATTGAGGTTTATTGGATTATTACAATCTCCAACTCCACAGTGCTTCATGCTTAAGACTGAAATGCAATTTGAACCGAACGAGTACTTGCTAGAATGCTGAACATACGATGTGTATGTCTTGATGCAGTAAGGATTATAAGTGTTACATGCGGATCCTCTTCCATCTTCAGTAATTTGATGGCTAAAGAAAGAATCAAGAAATGACGAGTAGACTATAAAAATGATTCAATTGTTAGACCAAAATGCTTCGGGGGAGATTTTATATGTATATTGTCTTTCTATAAAGCAGGTCTCTACGACTTTTTTTGGTTCTATATAACACATACAAGTGAGTTGCTAATGGAATTATTCAATCAGCATCTTATTAAACCACCGTTAGTTTTTAGTTCAACATAAGAAAAAATGAACTTCCCTGAACAGACATATACTAGCTTTGACATTTGATGAGAGTTACAGATTTAGAATTTTTTTTCATGAAGTAGCTAGCAACTGTAAAAATGAACTTCCCTAAACAGGCATTTACTAGTTGGTCTTTTTTAGATGCCAAAACTGGGATCCTTTTGCTTTTATGTTGTTTCTCACGCATGCTACTGTGAAACTTCAAGATTCAAATATTATAGGGGTGGATTATCGCCTCCTAAGATAAAAATATGGCAACATGTTAACAAGGACGACAATTAGTGGATGGTATTTTTGGAGATAATTTACCATTTGGTGTTGGCTTGGTGTCATGAAACTTTCTGCTCCTGATCTTCTGTCGGAGATATTCTATGTACACAGGGTACTATGAGGTGGAATATATTAAACTCTAGACCTATAATGCTGAGTTATACTAGAATCTTTGGAAGCATCCCAATAATAATATCTCATTCTAGCTACTTAGAATTTATCTTTTGCTCATATGGGCTGGAAATAACTTCAACTGCAGCGAAAAAAGGGATGTAAGTATTTCTGGATTGTTACAGTTAAAATGACTCGTAATTGTACATCCCATGTATTTGCAATGAAGGCCTGCATTCAAGGTGCTAAATTTCATTTTCGACCTTTTGGTTGAGTCTTATCACTCCAGCGATCCACTATATTGTTCTCTTTACATAATTCATTCTATATAGTCAGGGACAGTCACCTTGGCTTTAAGTAGTCTAAATTATGGAACGTTCACGGATGATCTCTACATACTTGAATAATAATCTGATTTATCGTGTATCTGATGGCTGAGACTAAGAACAGACATGACAGAAAGCATACGGAGGCCGGCTGGCCAAAGGTGAAGGGGGCTGGCTGTCCACTCTTTTATAAGTTCAAATTATATTTGTTATATTATCTGTCATACATGTATATAAACTGTAGAGGCAAGAAAAATGCAGTTGGTGGAGAGAGGATCTTTTGATTAATGTCTGTTTTATGCTTTATGTTCATCTTTTTGCAGCATTCATTTCCTCCTTTTATTTTATTTAGGTGTAAGTTTGAGCTTTTCATCATTTCATGCCATGTTTCCATGAGACTTTTTAGGTCTATTCTTCGATTTTAAGCTTGTTCATTTCGTCGAACCTACGTGATGGAAATTTCTAACTTCTTGTCTAGCATTTTTGCATAGTTTCAATTTTTCCTGCTGGAAAAGGGTGTGTGGGGGATGCATGTTTATGGAATGTTGTCGACTCCCATTTGCTTGAATTTGCACAGCAACTTTCTAGTGTATTTCCTATGACTATGTGGAGATATTGATTGTCTAATTTGACTATTTTTTGGAGACTCTTCTGGGTGCCTATTTTTGTATTATCACCAATATAGTGCTCTCTCTCTCTCTCTCTCTCTCTCTCTAGAGAGAGAGAGAGAGAGAGAGAGAGATGAATTGACTGTTAAATTTCCTTGAACTTTTAGGTGGGAGTTTTATCTATAACATTTTCTTGTACCATTTTTTCAACATTTCAAGTTTGGTTGATATGATTAGGGAAATTTCTTGTTCTTTTCTTCCAAACTCGATGACGTAGAGGGTCTCCATCGCTTGGGTGTTTCCGACGAGACTTCTTCCTATTTGTTACTGTCGATGAAATTAAGAATTATTAGCCGAAAATTACTGACTTTGTCGACTTCCACTTGTTCTAATTTGTAGACAAATTTATTCAAGTCTTCGTTCAATGTAGCTATGTGATGATGTTTATTATGTTTTTTGAAGACTATTTTTAATGATTTGAATATATCAAATGATGACACTTCTGAATAGCGGTCTGTCTATGACTCATACTCATGTTCAAATGTTTTTATTATTTATAGATTATAATAATATTATTATTATTAGGTCAATGTCAAAACCAAATATTATTAAATGAGATCACGACATTATTAATTACTCCTCGTTACTTCACGAAATGTTATCTTAAATTATCTACAAACTTAAATGGACCTCTCATTACTAATTTATTTATTTTTTCACCCAGTATATTGTGTGAGAAAATTATCTTGATATATTTTTTGAAAATTGAAACATAGAGAATTCACAAGGGGGGAAAATGATTAAATTAGATTAAAAATAAAAATAATTTGGATCATACCACAATCTTCTACATTAAAATACATTTTAGCACCCCATGAAAGTGGAACATTAAACAAGTATTTTGGCTGTTTAAATTGAAAGAATATTTTATTATATTGTTTAGATTGAGTCGACTATTTATCTTTAAAATAAAAGGTTATACTCCATCCGTTTCACAATAAATGTCGTTCTAACACATAAATTTTGTTTCATAAAAAATATCATTCTACACAATTGAGTTAAAAATTTCACATTTTTCCCATATTTGCCCTCATTTAATGCATTCAAACAACCATATTTAATTCATTTAATGTATTCATATAAGGGTGTATAAAGTAATTTAATTATCTAATTATATCTTTAATAATAATAATAATAATAATAATAATAATAATAATAATAATAATAATACATTATGGCACTCCCATACTAGCATACATCACTAACCTATGCGGGTACTATGCCCTAATCATGCTTATGAATTAAATAAATGAGATTAGATTTGACGGCAATTAAAAAATTTAATTTAGGCTATTAACATATAATTAATTGGTTTTGTTTTGGCCTATTATGCAAAAGAGATGCATCGAAAATAATTTTATATTGGGCACTAATAGAAAGCAATTCACAACTTGCAAAAATCTTTTGAAATTTTTAAGTAGGACAAGAATTGGTGTTTAAAGACCTTAATTAATTAATTAATTAATCAAACTTTTGTTTGTAGTGGCCCCCCTCATTATGCAATTCGTTAATTTGTCTTAACCTTTTATTTGTCAAATCTTGCATTATTTTATTTAATTAAGATATTGGAATGAGCGGAATAATTATCTCTATACCAAAGCCAAATTAAATAACAAATTCTTCTCAAGAATAGTTATATATAAACCTTATATTGTACGGATATTTTTCGGTATTAAAAATTATATTTTTTAGTATAAGGTGTGATATTTTTTTCAATTCAAAAAATATAGTAATATTTATAAAAATGTGACCGTCTTTTTTAGTAGTGTTTTTCAGTAAAGTAAACATGATATTTTTGATTAGTATTAAAAATAATATTTTTTTTGTCTGATATAAGTTTAATAAACAATTATTGCACGCAACAAGCTTATAAGGTAGAACATGAAATAATTATCACGGTTTCATGTTCCGATGTCGAAGTAGATGGATTGAAATTGATCATTAAAAAAAATTGAGTTATTATTGATATAAATTATATTGAGTAAATTTTTTAACCACGCATGATTAGATGCATTTGGTTTATCACATGAATCATTTCTTAATTTAATTGTTTTTATCAAAGTGAAAAAAAAAAAAAAAACATTTAGGACTTTTCAACTAATTAAAATTGAGTGATATATATATATATATATATATATATATATATATAGAGAGAGAGAGAGAGAGAGAGAGAGAGAGAGAGAGTAATTTCAAGATCGGGACATATATGCTGATTCTTCTTGAGAAAGGAAAAAAAAAAGTAAAATGAATTGTTATGTACTAGAATTTTGTGACCATATGTCTGAATGGACTAGATACATCGAACGTAATATTTAGCATATTATGCAATTAATTTACACACAATACGTAAATATACATAATGCACTAAATATATATAGGGAAAATCACACCATATTTCCCAAACTACTAAGGTTGTAACAAAAATATTTTACAAACGTATCAATTAAAAGCAAGTCATGTCGGGTTTTCGAGGTCAAAAATCGGCTTTCATCACAAATTTATTACTACAACACAATATTTTGTGACATGAGATGTAATGAATTCATTACATTTTTATTACAATCTTAATAGCCGGTTCGAAACATGTATATATATATATATATATAGTAATTTTTCCTAAAATAAATGAGTAGCTAGGTTGGTGCTTCAAATTAATCATTCCACCTACTTATATTTGAATTTGGGCAAGAAAGAGAAGATGCAATAAATCAAGCAAATTGAGAGGATAATTGCTCATGCATGATGTTATACCATGTTCCCACACATTACATTTGACTTCCTCCATCTTTTTTCACATAAATTTTGGCAATTAATAGCATAACACACGGTTTAAAGTTAGAGTTCGAGTATATATTAAGTTGAATCACATGAAAGCATATATCGAGCTCGTAATAATCATTCATGCATGATTGAACATGTACCGACAAGTGTCGTCACGTGATTGGGTACGGATGGATCCGTAGGGAGGGGGGCATGCATGTGAATGAGCATCGCTCAAAATGGGCATGGCGTTTTGGACACTTTGTACCCTCCAAGTGGGAATGTGGTAGGGCTAAAATGGAAGTCTAATTTTTAGAGATTTGATGGCTATATTTGGCATATTATATATGCCCATCAACTCTCACAACTTGCTAAATTCATCGTCGCGTTTGCCCCCATCGTGTACGTAAGATACGTCTTTTATCGGTTCTAAAATCGTGATGAACGACTTCTCTTTTCGATACTCTCGTATGAATTTATTTTCTACGCGATCGTGTCATCTGATGTATGATTTGCAATTAAAGTAAAAGAATAATAGTCTACATTCATACTATCGTAGTTTGTATCCATACATTACAAGTATTTTTACTCTGACAAGTAATTAGGAGGGAGAGAGAGAGAGAGAGAGAGAGAGAGAGAGAGAGAGAGAGAGAGAGAGATCTCACAATTGATGCCTTAATCTTCCATTTAGAGACATGATTTGAACCCATTAGGTATCCTGGTTCCCTAGTTCAAGTGCACCACCTCTCTCTCTCTCTCTCTCTCTCTCTCTCTCTCTCTCTCTACATTGGTAATATATTTGTGCTTTGGGAATTCAAATTGTGCTTTCATAGTATACCAATCCACTTATATATGCCTCCCATTTACCACAATATTTGAATCTTATTACAAAACCATTTTCTTTTTTCTCTTTTTCCAGATCAAGAAATAATCTTTAATTTTATTATTTTATTTTTTTTGTGACGTCTTAGCTATGCATGGTAGATCGAAAAGGAAAGATGCATGCATATCGATTTATGTGGGTTCAAATTTCCTGTTACACTTAATTATCTGTATTTCACTTTGCGTTTCACTATCAAAATTATAATTTTAATAATATTTATTATGAAATAAAAATTAATTCTAACATAAATAATCATAGTCAATATTTATCAACAAAAAAATAAATTAAAAAAAGTTATAAAATTTAATTTTGAATAAATCAACCATAATAATGAATTATTAATTGAAAATTAAATACTAAAACAAATTATAAATCCTAATTGGGTGTGGTGAACTCTAAAAAACAATCTTAAAATTAAACTAAATCACAAAAAATATAATTGAAAGAAAAAAATTACATAAAAAACTCATAATTTGAAAGTGTAATACAAGAAGTATAATATGAAATCTATAGTGGATTTATATAATTTTAATAATTATATGCATAACAACAATTTAACTTTGATGGACTGATGATACATAAACTAATGGGAATTTCGTGTGTTTAAAATTGGAATTTAAAAAAATGATATAATATTGGATTATAGGAATTGTACTCGTTTTGATGGCTCGGAGATTCTAAAATACTCATTCCATTTCATAATATTTGATGTTTTATTTTTTTAATATTTGTCTCAAATTATTCAATGTATAGTCATTTTCACATACTTTCTCCTAATTTTATCTCATGTCAAAACAATAATAAAATATATTAGGAAAATATAACTTAATTTTTAAAATTTAATACTGATGGAGAGTGAGAAGTCGATAGTTATCATATTTTCAACTTCTTAACTTTTGTGTAAAGAATAAAAATAGTAAATATTATGAAACGGGGGAGTAGGTACTGCACTATATGATTTCATTAATATATAATTAATTACTGGCTGCTAATTAATTGTTCATATAGACTCATTATCTTATTATAAATAAGATAAGGTCATTTATGTCAATTACTCAACGTGAAGACTGACCATAAACAAATATAAGGCGGAATATGACGTGTTGCTAATATTTATTATAAACTTAGAGGGTCGTCAAATTTTTTTAAATAATCAACTTAAAAATATAAAATGGTATCATAATGCGTAACATCAATCTTAATAAATTAAATAAATGAATATCATGTAAAATCGTTGATAAACTAGAACATAAAAAGTACCTATAACTGTACGATATATATACAACTATATTATTTTTTCAAATTTCGTACATCATATATATAATACCATAACTATTTTTTGTTAGGGAATATTTTGCATGCCATATAAATATTGGTTAATATTTAAATAATTAACGTTCCTCTACGATACTAATTAAGCAGTGAATGTGAATCTCTTAAGTTGGATATCAATTTCTTAACAGCTTAATTAATTACTGACTACATTAATTAAGTATGAAATCATAATAATATTTTGTTTAATAAAAAAGTATGTTAATAATTAGAAATTCATAGAGATAATAATTAATCTATTGTATAAAAATGACAGGTGAAATAATAATGAAAAATTAGAATATGGACATCTATATCCTCTACACGTCATAAAGTCCAATGAAATTGACATAATAATAATATATCACATCTATATATATGTGTGTGTGTGTGTGAGAGAGAGAGAATTAATGAAATTAGTGGGCATAAATTAATTTGAGATTAGTTGGTTGGTGAGGTGGGGGTGATGAAATTTTGTGCGGGTGGGAGCCCTTTTGGGACAATTTGTTTCCTATTTGGGAGAAAATAATTAAATAAATACACTTTTTTTTTATCCCGTCTTTTATTAAGTTCAAATTTCACAAATATCGTTAGGTACGGTTTGTTATATATGCTTGATTTTTTTCAAGTGTGCTTTATTTATTTTATGTGTTTTACAGATTATTGCATATGATTGGAGTTTACCTAATTTGTACTCTTGAATAACGGCCGTAAGTTATTCTATATATATATATATAGAGAGAGAGAGAGAGAGAGAGAGAGATTTTAGATTATAATACACACACTAATGCATTTGCTCAAGAATCAAGCCCAAAGTTAATACCCTTTACATTTGTTTGAGATTTTTGGGAATTTTTTAAAGTAGTTTTCACATATTTAGATATCGTTTTTTCATACATATGATTTGTATGTAGAAATTTTTACATAACTAACGCAAAAGATATAGGGGTAGAAATAATATAATTAATGACCTTCAGATTTAAGAGAGGAATGACATGATCTAAAAAGTAATGGTAAAAGTAAAATATATAGTAAAATTTATATATAAGAATACTCTATATAAGAATAATTATATTTTTGTATAGTAATAAAAAGTTATGGTCCCAACTCGGGATCAATTATAAATAAGAATAATCTTTAAATTGTAATACTCCGGTGTTTTTTAGGGTCATTCTTAAGAAATTTATCTCCATATAGTAATAAAATGACATTAATTAAATTTCGAATATATTTAAATATCTTTATAAAATATTTGGAACTATTTAACTACATATGTTACATTAAACTTAAGATTGTATTAAAATACTTATCTAAAGTTGCATGTGAGATGTGACAATGCTTTAATTTTTTTGGATTAATGCCACATCCTTTTAACTTGCGCGTTCGAAGTAACTCGTCAACACAACGACCTTCTTATTGAATCCAAAAAATTTCCAACTTGTCCGACATGCTTGAAGCTTCTTGACACGATACTTTTTCTATTTCTACATATTACACTACCATCATCTGGATTATTACCTTGCGTTTCTTACCTGATTCCTATAATGATGATATATTTTTCGGTTAAAAGCGCATGAATGAATGTTATATACCTTTTAACTAATGTTTTTAAAATATGAAGAGACATTTCTAAGTGTTGTATAATATATATATATATATATATAATTTTTACATGTAAGCTCTTTATAAGAATAACCCCTTATAGTAATATTTTTATTTTCTGATCCCAACAATATTAATGTATATATAGTACATACTCCTTTCGTTTCTATATAAATGTCATTTTGGGTGAATGCACACAAATTGATAAATTAATTATATTATCTAACATACCCTTATGTGAATAAGTTAAATGAGTTAAATATAGATGTTTGAATACATTAAATGAGGATAAATATGTGAAAAATGTGATTTTTTTATCACGAATTTATAGAATGACACATTTTTAAAAATAAATTTAAGGGTTAAGGGCCACATAGCCCCTTCAACTATTCTACAAGGGTCACATTGCCCCCTCTTTGACTATTTGGTCCATCTAGCCCCCTCGACTCTATAAAATGGCTCAAATTGCCCCTTCTATGGATGGAAAAGTTAACACCATTAACAAACACACACTAACACACATTTTTCTCACACACTAAAATTTTTCACATATTTTTTACTTATAATTTTACAATTAACCAAAACTGCTACAAATTAATAAATTATGAATAATAGTTAATAAAATAATAAATATTCTGACTTTTATAAATGAATTAATTAACACTTAATAATAATAATAATAATATGAAAAATTCATTATTTATAATATATATATATATATATTGAGATAATTCATAAAATTACTTTAATCTAAAAACTATCATCCATGTATTTTATGAATTATCTTAATATATATATTATAAATAATGAATTTTTCATATTATTATTATTATTATTATTATTATTATTAAGTGTTAATTAATTTATTAATAAAATTCAGAATATTTATTATTTTATTAACTACTAATCATAATTTATTAATTTGTAGCAGTTTTGGTTAATTGTAAGATTATAAGTAAAAAGTATGTGAAAAATCTTAGTGTGTGAAAAAAATGTATGTCAGTGTGTGTTTGTTAATGGTGTTAACTTTTCCATCCATAGAAGGGGCAATGTGAGCTATTTTATAGAGTCGAGGGGGCTAAATGGACCAAATAGTCAAAGAGTGGGCAATGTGACCCTTGTAGAATAATAGAGGGTGCTATATGACCCTTAACCCTAAATTTAAAATGCTAGAATGACACACGATTCACGTGCAGAGATCATAGTAATATACTATATTTTTAGTTTTTAGTCATAAATTCTCTCTCACACACACACACACATACATAGGTCCAAAATAAAATGTGAAATTTATTTGAATTTTGATTGATTGATTGGTATTAAATGAAGGTTGGGAAAATCCAAAATGAAAAAGGGATAAGGTTAAAATGTAGAATGGCAAGTTCCAATAAGCCGACACAGACACACTCCACATGCTTCTTTACACTTTGACCTTTGACCATCAATCCCATTTCTTTTCTCCAATCTTCTATTTCTCAATTTATTTCATTCCATTATTTTGGTTTATCAAAAAAAATAAAAAAAAATAGACAAATTAAAAAATAACCAGAATTAATTAGAGGAAATTAGTATGTTTTATTGGTGTTGGTAAGTGCATTTGGGAATGAAATTTTCTAATGATGTTTCTACTTGGACTATTATAATTTGATTTTCATATTTATTGAGCCATTTGGTTATAATATTCATCATTATTCTAATTTTGAAACATTAGTAAAATTGGAAATGATTATTTATCCTAAATGAAATCCTCTATCCTTCTTGGTGTCCCATTTTGATTTTTATTACATTTTCATTCATTCATTTTCTTCAAATTCGATTTGTTTTGATTTAGTTTAATTTTATAATTATTATTTAGGGTCGTTCCACCCAATTAGGGTTTGTATTTATTTTTTAACATTTATTTCTTATTTTTAGTTAATACAATTGATTAATAGCGTTGATTATTCTAAAATTAGGGTACGTATATAAGTTTTAAAAATTTCAAATTTTAGTAATAAATGTTAATTCTGATTTGTTATACTATATTAAAATTTATTTTTGTAATAATTTTTTTAAAAATTTTTAAATTTGATAGTGGGACACAATAATGAGATATGTATTATGGACTAGATCATTTTATCCCCGTTTATCCACCATGCTTGTTGACACAATTATATTCATATAGGGAGTTTACTATTTTTCTTATTTAAATTTCACACACTAACACACAGCAATCTATATTATATTTACACTATATTAATGATCTTATATACGATTTAATTCATCAATAAAACATTGGTCATTACTCATTTTAGGTTCAAATAGAGCGGATGTGATCCTCTATTCCAGACTTGGTGTTCCAATTCGTATTCCACGATCAAATTTATGAGGTTTTCTTCCATTTTTTTCATTAATTTTAATTTATTATGTTTTAGTTTAATTTTATGATTGTTTTTAGGGTTCACCCCACCCAATTAGGATTTATAATCATTTTTTTAGTATTTAATTTTCAAAGAAATTATTATTATGATTGATTATTTTAAAAATATGATTTATAATTTTTAAAATTTCAATTTTTTGTTGATAGATGTGACTAGGTTGGTTATGTTATAATTAATTTTTATTTTTATAATATCTATTATTAAACTTGTTAAATCAATCGTGGAATACGGGTTGGAGCACCAAATCTGGAATAGAGGATCTCATCCCCAAATCGAGCTACTCCATATGTTGTTTGTATGTCTCTTATTTGGTTATATTGGTGCATTTTTCTAATTTTTGGATGTTAGAAAATAATTTTTTGTTAATATTAAAATCACGCATAGAATTATGGGTAAAATATTGATCTTTAATCAAACAAATGGGGTTTTTTAGCATGTTGAATTAAGTGCCTCAAGTATTACTAATCGAATTTGAAATTGATACAAGTAGTTGTTCTATAGTAAACTGAAATAATCGGAATAAATGGTGCATTTCATTGAATATTTTAGGGTTAATTACTTTAAAATGCACAAATTTTGGGGTGTTTTT
Source organism: Perilla frutescens (assembly GCA_026008535.1). NCBI lineage: Eukaryota > Viridiplantae > Streptophyta > Magnoliopsida > Lamiales > Lamiaceae > Perilla > Perilla frutescens. The sequence goes on from BRKX01000003.1 coordinate 75,698,296, forward strand.
GATTTTTTTTCATATGTTTTAAAAATGTAGTTTTAATAACATGAACTTAACACTTATTTAGTTTTTCTCATGATTTTTAATTAAATTTCGGCTCTCTAACCCGACCAAAATTGATCAAAAGTTCATGTATTTTATGATAATTTGGTGTCCACATAGATGTACATGTGGAAATCTCCAACAACCACGTTAGTTTTAGTTCACCGTAATTTGAAAATATGTGAAAAACTAAACAAGTGCTAAGTTCGTGTTATTAAAACTATATTTTTTAAAACGTGTAATTAAAATACCAAAAACACTCTAAAATTTATGTATTTTAATACAATTAATAACCCAATATTTTATCCTTTGAAAATTGCATTTTAATCTATTGATCAATTTGACATCATAGTTGGCGAATTAAAGGAAGCTCCAATATTCTAACCCTAACAAATTTTAAAGAAAACCCATGACATATATCGAACTACGTCTAAACCTAAAAGATTATCCTCCTCCATTTTTTTAATTGTCATTTTAGAATTTCCCGCATAATTAAGATATAAATTATTGTGACAAATATATAATCTCTAAGGTTGTAAATGAACAGAGTCGTGCATTAGCTATTCAAAATTCAGTTCGAAAAAAATTCATTTGATGTTCGTTCATTTTCTAAATGAGTCGAACTCGAACTTCGAATGAGCTCTATTAATCAAACTCAATAAAATTATCGAATGGAGTTCAAATACAGTAATATTCAACCAGCTCGCGAACATGTTTGAGCTTAATTAAACATGTTCATGAAGATTATAAATATTTTGAACAAATGAATTAAACAATCATTTTTTTTTCGAGTTTAAACGCGAACATATAAATTAAATGAGTGTTTTTCGAGCATTCAAGCTTGTGGCTCGATTAGTAAATTTTCGAACATTTCACGAGTCGAGCTCAAGGTGAATTCGAGCATAACAAATATTTATCGAGTCTAGCTTGAACAAGAGAAAAAAAATTAAATCGAACTTGAGCCGAACTGGAACTCTAATATTTCCTTAACGAGTCGAGTTTGAAGAACTCCAAGGTGTTACTATTTTATTATTAATAATAATAATAATACCTTCATTTGTATTATTTAAAAGCGGTAAAAGAAAGGCAAGGAGTAAATCGGTGGTGGGGATGAGTCATTCGAGGAATTTTGTCTCGGTAATTGCCTGCTTTTGCCCTTTCCCCCTGTTTTTACTGCACACTTTCCACCGCCTGCTCTCTCTCTCTCTCTCTCTCTCTCTCTCTCCCCAAACAAATCAATGCAAAGCTACAAACGCAACTCTGAGCTCTCCTATCCCATGCCCATGCTTTTCTTTCTCGCTCTAAACATTACACACACATCATATACTATATGATATATATTATATATATATATATATGCATGTACATTTATATTATATTCTATATATATTCTCTTATTTTATCTTCTACTCCTATATTATATAACACGACCTCTCTCACTTTTTCCTTTCTTTTCATTCTTTATTCATTCATTAATCTCACCTCTTAGAAAATTTCAATTTCTCCACCTGCTCTCTCTCTCTCTCTCTCTCTCTCTCTCTCTAACTTCACTCAAGGTTTCTCTCACTTCACCGCAAAGTATCTCTTGCTTTGGCCAGACTTCATCTGTTGGAGCCAAGTTTGACGTAATCTAGCTGCTGACTGAGAAAAAAAGGGTTTTCTTTATATATATATATATATTGTCAATCTTTATCTGTGTGTATTTTTCAAATTAAGTTTCTTTCTCGGTCGTTTTATGCAACAAGTTGTAGTTGTAGTGGGAAGAATGGAGGTATGACTATTGTGTAATAAGATTACAACAAAGTATTCAACGTTGTTGTGTTTGAGACTTTTGAGTAGGTGGAGGCAAGCAAAATATATTAAATTACTATATATATATATATATATTTTATTTTGTAATAACTGATGGATATGGATGTCTAATCACTTCTTGGATTCTGGTCAATAGTACTCCATTCCCACTGTGGATCTCAAGAAATATTTCCTCTCTCTCTCTCCCCCTCAATCTCTCTCTACCTCAATTCAATCTTGTTCTTGTCAGATACCAGTACAAAATACCCTGCTAAATTTACCAGAAACAAGAAAGAATAATATTAGCTAAGCTAGTTTTCAATTTCTTTCTTGTGAAAGATATATAGAGAGAGAAAGGAAGTAGTACTTAGTATTTACTATTTACTGTTTAGTATTTTAGAGAGAGAAGGTGAAGAAGAAGAAGGAGGTGGCAAATTAAACTGAGCTGTTGCTGGTGAAGAAGAACATAGATGTAACAATGGCGGGTTACGAGTCCGGTTCCTCTCGCTACGTTCATCAACTTCTTCTCGCAAACCCTACTTCAGAAATCGAGCCTTCCGCAGATTCCAAGGATTCCCCACCGGAGAAAGACCATGAAACCGCCGCCACCACCAGCTCCGGCGGCACTCCCTCCACCAACCGCCGTCCCCGCGGCCGGCCTCCGGGATCCAAGAACAAGCCGAAGCCGCCGATCATCGTCACCCGTGACAGCCCCAATGCGCTGCGCTCCCACGTTCTTGAAGTCGCCTCCGGAAACGACATCGTCGAGAGCGTCTCCGTCTACGCGCGGCGGCGCGGGAGGGGCGTCTGCGTGCTCAGCGGCGGCGGCACGGTAACGAACGTCACCCTCCGCCAGCCGGGGGCGCCTGCTGGAACAGTGGTCACGCTGCACGGCCGCTTCGAGATCCTCTCGCTCTCCGGGACGGTGCTCCCGCCGCCTGCGCCGCCGGGAGCTGGCGGGCTGTCGATATTCCTGTCCGGCGGGCAGGGGCAGGTGGTGGGTGGGAGTGTGGTGGCGCCGCTGATGGCGTCGGGCCCGGTGGTTTTGATGGCGGCTTCCTTCGCGAATGCGGTGTTTGAACGGTTGCCGTTGGAGGAGGAGGAGGGCGCCGCCGCTGCTCAGCCGCAGCCCAGCGCGTCGCAGTCGTCGGGTGTCACGGCTGGAGGTGGCCGCGGCGGTCATGTGAGTGAAAGCGGCGGTGATGGCAATGGGGGCGGCGGCGATGGTGCAGTTGGTGTTGGTGTTGGTGTTGGTGGCTCGTTTCTCACCTCAGCCGGGGGAGGAAGCACTCCGCCGCCGGGGAGTTATCCGTTTTCGGCGGAGCTGTTTGGATGGGGCGGCGGCGGTGGTGCAAGGCCACCGTTTTGATCGGCAAAGCTAATGTTTGTTGAAATGTTTGAATTCCTAGTTGCATGTGTTAGGTTTATTTCATGTGGTATTAATATTGTTAGCTTTAATTTGTTTAGTAGTATGCAATATGCATGTGACATAGTGTAGATGGAGTTTGATGAAATTAATTAAGATTAATGTCTGAGAATTGGAAGCAAAATTAAAAGGTGAAGATGGAGATGAATTGAAGTTTGAGTTTTTTCATCAATGGAGATGATCAAATGTGAAGCATTTCTCTCCCAAGGTCAGTAGCTAGCTTAGCTAGGTTGCACTTTATGCTTAGACTGTAGTACTATTTGGACATCTTCTGCTCATAATTCTGACCATTGATTTGATTTATATATAGCTTCTGTAGCAGTTTCCAAGTGCTACCCTATGATCATCATGATATGCACATTTTATTGTTTATTACAATATGTATTCTAATTCATTTGCCTTAACAATAACTTATTTAATTTGATGTATTAGTAAGTACTTGCATTTGCATGTCTTGCCTTCCTTTTTCAATGTACTTTCTCATGTCAATTTGTTCTCTATGAACTCAATTTCTTGCAATAATTTATAATTCACATTGGGTGCATATTTCAATTTATGAAAACCCTTAATTTTAATGACTTTCGAAGATCTTTCAAGATACCCCCGGTACACCGGTACAATGCAACTCTAGAGTTTGACATGGTGTACGATGAAAATGGTCTATATTAGTATCTTTAGAGGTGAAACATAATGTGCGGGTTGCATAATGAACCGGGTCGTTGCTAGGATATATCTTTGTGGATCGGGGGTGTTCGCTTGTAGCTAAACGTAGAGTCTTGATAAGAACTTGAACTTGGCATGTTCTAAGAGGCATTGTAGACTAGACTATACATATAGTGATCTTGTTAAGGTACTTAAATGGCTTCGCCTAGTTCTATGAAAGTTTGTTTAGGTTAGATTATGAGTGAACCCTAACTAATTAAGGCTGCCTTCCCTTGTTTCCCCCAATGTAGAATCAATGTCCAAATCATGTTTAACTAGATATAACTATTCAATCACATAACCAATGTCTTTGTACTTGGATATATTACTCATCTTGTGATTGGATTGGATTTGATTTCATTAGAATAGACAAAATTGTCCTCATTTGGTAGAAGTATTACAAGAGATACAAAGGTTTATATATTGACAAGTAAAAATGGAGGCAACATTAATTCTTGATAAATGTTTCTTCTTTATAGTTGAATTGATGTATAGCCCTCCCCACTTTGATGGTTAAAGTTGGGAAAGAAAAGCAAAATACCTTCCTATTTTGTTGATGACCAAATGAAATATATAAGCTCAACTTCCAAACAAAGTAAGAACTGGATGGAATCTGGGGTCCATTTGAAAATTTCCCAATTTGGTAGAAAAGAAGAGAATCCCATTTCCCCATAGGAAAAAAAACAATAAAGCCAAACACCCACATAGAGGAAAAACTATTGAAACTTTGAATTATTGAAATCTTGAAAAAAGAAAAAAAAACAAATTACACACACACACTCTTATGTGAGATGGGTGGGAGCTTGTCTGTGTACATGCACAAGATTTTGCAAGTAGACAAGTTGGTGAAAACAATTTTTCATGAGCATCACTACTGCAAAGTTTTTTCCCCACAAGCTCAATTATGTGACATTTTTTGTTTGATTGGTTCTTGTATTCTTGTCTTCTCTCTGAAATATACATATCGAGGCATGCATACGAGTCGCTTGCTCAACCAAACCATGGGCTCGTGGCAATGAACATGATCTGTGATTCAAGCCATATGTGCCACTTATCTCAAATCCTTAGGGATATACTAGAGAAAGATGTTGACATCTACATCGCGTCTCGATTTAGGGTTATGCCCCAGAATCTTGTGTGACTATATAAGTAGTTAAGACTTGGATATTAGTAATTGGCGAATGACTATTTACCACTGCATTAGGAAGGACACTTGTTTTCTATTTTTTTTAGTGTGTTAATCTTGCTGCATACACACATTCCTTTCTTGTTTGAAACTGAGATGGTGAATGGCTTGTTGGATGCATAGATCCACATCTTACACACATTACACACACACACACACACACATGCCTGCAAAGTCATTTTTGCAGAATTCTTGGCTTTGAAGCTAAGTGAAGTTGGTTTAGTTCAAGAACATGCAAAACATGAAAAATGGGGATGGTAATGCATAGTCATGAAGTTGTATCTGTGCATGCTTCCATTATGCAAGTTGGATGAGGGGGTAGGGTAGGGTAGGGTGGGTGGGGGGTGGGGTGGGTTGGGGTGGGTTGGGCACACACTTCTATGTAGGATGTTGCATTACATGAGGGGTTGGTGCAGGTGTAGCTAATAATGATATGTATTCATAGCTTGCTCTTCAATTTTCATCACACATCATCATCATCTTCCATGAGGAGGTTATTAGGCTCAAATGCAGCAAAGCAAAGCAACAACAGCCAACAGTTGTGGTCCTTCCACAATCGTTGACATCCAGACAAATTTCTTTATTTTAGTTTTTTTGTCTTTTTCTTCAAAAAAAATCTTAATTGCTTCAACGATGTTTGGATGTTTGCACTTTATGTAAGTTGTGTATGCTGTCTTGATCACAGAAGCAAATAATAAGGGTGTGTTACCCATGTGGAAATTTAAATATTTGATTTTTCATATTCCTTGGCCCTTCTAAAATATAACTTGAGAATTAAATAAATTTCGATTTTGGATGTATGATATTGGGACAACTTTAATGGATGAAATTATAACATCATGAACAGAATTTAGTGGGCACAATTTTTACCTTTTTCAATATATATGCATCAACAAACGCAGGAACTATATGTACAATATTTGCAAGAAATAAAATACTTGCATGAAATGTGACAACACAAGCAACGAAATGCTTTAGGTGGTAAAAAGTTTGGAAAACCATGATGCTGAAACACACAAATAAAAGCACATTCCCTGAAACAACAAATTATGAGGGTAGATACATTTTCAAGAATATGCATAGAAGAAAAATTAGATACAAAAAAATATGTCAAAACAATGAATGATCATGACACTATAAATTCATAAAAAGCGGCGACGACAGACGCGAAAGTCATAAATAATTGAATGGGGAATCCTTTCTTACACTGTAGAACTAAACTAAGCTCTAATGGAGGCCACTGCAATAATGAAGAGCCTCCACAATGTTGTGACTACCAACTTTGAGCTAAACTGTGAAAGACCTCTCTACAACCTAAACTGCAAACACAATCATGCACATGTAATGGTCAAAGCTACACATTCACAGAGCTAAAAAAAATTCTGCAGGCATCGGTTGCCACCTGGAGGTTCGCCTATTGTTTGAAGAGATCTATGGATATAATTAACCTTCAAATTTAGCTATTTGACTCGAAAGGAACACGGACAAAGAGGCGTCCGTGAAGGCTAACAACAGCTGAGGTCTGAAGCGGGTCGATCCTTCCTGGTAGGCTCACCACCTGGAAGAAAACAAAGAGTTGTCATATGCTTTTATAGATCCTCTTGGAAAAGAACTTTCATGTTCATGTATACAGGCAGCAGAATCAACTAAATAATAAAGGAGTGCTCGTTATACCCAGTGAAGTATCAGTCATAATGCCGTGAAAGAGTGAAACGGCAAAGAAAATAGTGCTCAGGGGAAGCAGAAGTAAAAATAAAAAGAAATCGGGATCAGACAAATGTCACATGCTAATATCTAAACTAGTCAGTCTGGGCTTAGAAATAAGGTACTATGAATAGGAACTTGTTCTGATTTAAAGAAAATGGAACGCATGAAACAATACTACGGCTTCTCAGTTGTCGGAAGGACAAATGGTATGGTCCATATGCATGTCAAAAGTAACAGAAGATGATAGAAATGTTACCTTCTTGAATGGTGTAATACCCCAGGGGTTATCAGCTTGCTCTGGCTGACCTGTTATGACCAATCGCCCAGCAGGATCTGACTGGACCCGCACCTAAGCAAACAATTTACATATCGTTATTTTACAGTTTCACAAAGAAGACGGGACTTTATCATGTGGGATATCATAACAATGTGCACTGTATATGGCTGCGGGAAGAAGATAATCACCAACAGTTTTTTATTCTAAGTGTAACCATCAGAAAATATGATCAGAATGTGTAGATTTAGAGTGACATGAGAGCAGCATGTTATTCACAACTCCCAAAAATGACTAGGAAAAAGCAGAAACAATTTGAGTAATAGAATATTGTCAGGTAGAACATTTATGAAGACTTATGGCAAAAGCAGCTTCCATATAAACCTATGACTACACAGAACCAGTTGTTTAGAAAACTCAAAATGAAGTTTGAATATGTCCACAATATGATATAATGCACTTACAGATACAACAAAGTAGACAAAACACCTCAATGTACTCAAATACACAAAGCCCATAGCAAACTAAAAATCACTCAAGTAATGATTGATGCATTACAAAGTTTTGTTGTGCAACACATTTTATTAACCCAATATGATATAGAAAGGAACGATATAGAGCAAGATATGAATGAAAAATAGCTTCAATCGAAAAACGACTCTCCCCCGCTCTTCTTTTTTCCTTTTCCAGGAGCAAAGGGGGGAGGGTATGAAAGGTCAAAGAGAGTGCACACCTCTTCACGAAGAAGCCCTGGGACCAGTGCATAAACCTCAAAACAATCCTTCTGCAGTAAGAGTAGTTGGTCATATTTTTTTTCATGTAATTGCATGTGCAATGTGAAGTGGGAGAAAAGAAGAATTTGAAGCAGAATATACCATTTGGCGTACGTTGATCTTCACCCAATCTGCAGGAGGCCCGATATCAACAACTGATGTCACAAGCCTACAAACAAATATCAATTTTGAAAAATTTAAAAGCTAATACAAAAAAATAAAATGATGCATAATATAGAATAATGGTGTGTATTCAATTTCACTTCAGATAACAATCTGTTTCTTATCCGAAAAAACATGATGCATGCATTTTCCACATGAAGAAGAAAAGGAAGAAGCAAGCAGTAATCACATTTCTAATTCCAGATTCACCCCAGTTTATGTTCAGCCTAAATATTCAGGCAAAGAAGTCAAACCCATGCTATGCCAGATATACAAAGAAAGCAACAAAGGTCAAACATAAGGTTTGCTACATTGCAAGGAGATCCCTATTGAAGATTAATACACAAAAAACAAAATATTGCTGAAAATTAAGCAAAAAATCAACAATAAGAAGCATTTCAATTTCCATCTTTCACACTGAATGCTAGCACGGGAAGATCACTTGCAAAGGAGATCTCAATTGCACCATGAACCCTATATATATCCACACACTAAACAAGTGCAAATGGGACTCTGCTGCCTGAAGCTCTGAAGGCAGTAGGATTACTACATATGCAGAAAAAAGGACCCTAGAAACCAACCAAAAGTCCAAAACCATCGGCCTGCAAACAAACTGGTGGCTTGCTTAGAAAGTTGCCTATAGCTCTTCCACAAGGACACACTAAAAAAGGCAAAGATGAAATATTTGATATGCATAGACCAGAAGTGTGGCTGCAATATGCATAGAACGATTTTAATGACAACTATAAAGTACACAGCAAGTGCAAATAGGACAGCTAGATAATTTGAGCAGAAGATACCATCAAAGACTTATGGATAAAAATGAGATGATTGGAAGAGGAGACTCAGTTTGAACAAAAATAATATGTTCCCAAGAATCATAATCACAAACAGAGAAGACATAAGCACTTCAAACTTAAAATATGAGAAAGGGAAATATTGCGAAGGTTGAAGCACAAAGACTATGCAAGATGGTACACCGTACATGGGGCTCCGAAATTAAATTGGATTTGATTAGAGCAATCTAAGAATGTGTAAATGTTTGATTCTATCAGCAGACCAATAGAAAATACAAAAAGAATCAAGACTTTACTGCTTTGCTGTTTCAGTTCGAGCAGCCTTGACTGGATGCTCCGCCTCATTTGGTCTCTTCTGCTTGAGTGAGGCTGAATCGGCAAGTCCAATTTAGAATAAACCAACAATAACCAAAATTAAAAAGGAAGAAGATGATAGTGATACTAAGACAAAGCATAATCGATCCATTCCGTGAGGTTATTCAAAGTTTGAGCATTTACATTAAAATTTGAAAGGAAAATAGTTTACCAATGCTTTTGATGCTTTTTTCGCGCTTCGCGGTATTGTTAATGTTCTTGTCCTATCAATGCATAAAGAGGGGACATTGAATTAAAACTACTGCTGCATTCAGAAGTCCAAAGATGGGATTCAAGGTGATAAGTTTACAAACCTTTATAGCAGGCTCACCAACTTCTCCATAACCAAAAAGGCGCTGGACATGCCAACCTTGCATAGCACGAGCAGCAGCATCTCTTCTAGCCCTTCCCGATCCAGATCCCTGATAGCCATTACCCTGTGTGATCATTAGAAATTATCAAAATGTATGACAAACACTTATCTTTATGCAAAAACAAATAGATATAAATCTACAGATCTAAACAGATGCAAACAATATGCAAGGTGACAGCCTAGATATAAAGGCACGAGAATAGCGATAAGGGCATATATCAGCAGAAAGAAGGAAGCAGAGACTAAGAAGAGAGATGGAGGGTAGGAGACGGAGGGAAGGAGGATGAATATTTAAGTCATTAAGTTTTCTTGCTTGTAGAAATGAAAGCCAGTTCCAAAAATCTCAATCTATCATCTATGATCTATTAGCATAGTGAGGAAATCATTATAAATGTCTCGTTAACATTATTAAAATTCTAATAACTCCCATCCCAGATGCAGTAATATCATGATTTCACAAGCCTGACTACTTGCACCACGTTTTTTTAAGAACACCCCTAAAATTCATTACACGAGGGGAACATTTTAGGAAGATTTTGGTGGTGTTTTAGAAATTTGTGCGGTGCAAATAGCTCGCCCCTAATTTTACCCTATTCTGGCAGGCAACAAAAAGTTCAGAATTGTTAACACGAAAAGCAGGATTGCAGTGAGACAAAATTGTGTGCGTCACAAGAAAAGGTTTACTCTTCCATTCTTAAAAATAAAATAATTCATTAGGAGTTTATGCATGATAAACTGCATCACGAAACACAAGTGTAGGAAATTTTAATTTGGATAAAAAATAATCTACAGTGCAAACTCACCTCACTGTCAGCACCAGAAGCTTCAGGGAGAATTGCTACTGGGAGTTGAAGATCGCCACTTTGTCTCTTATGCCTTTCATATTCTAAAAGAGACTGATGCATATATATAAATGAACGATTGTCATTTAAGCGGAAAAATGGTAGGATTATACTATAACTAATAAACAAAGAAGATAAGAACCACGTAGTTAAAAGAGCAATCAGAAATGAGAATGCAAATTGTTTCAATTCTGGATTAGGTGCAAGCAGAACATTTGACCACGTCTTTCCATGATGAACATAAATATGTCTGTTAGAAAAACACAAATATGAAGCTGGGCTCAAATCGTTACCTTCTCATAGAAAATGCGGAATGTCCATGAAACTGTTGTACAAGTCCTGCCCAAGAAAAGAAAAGTTCCCTGAATCACCTTTCAAGACTTAATTCATTCATTTCTGAAAACTCAAGCCGTTACAAGTCACTGTATGAACATAAGTATCACACAAATGGAATGCGAAGGTGTAGAGGATTCATAAGATTCCTTAATTGGAAGCCAAATGAAAATCCCATCTAAAATCATTGATGAAATTTCAACAAAGCATACATCACAATCGTTTGGTAAAGCGTGAGCAACTCCACATGATAATTACTTAAAAAGTAAATGCAAGACAATATCCGAAGCCAAAGACAAGCAACAGGAATGATCAGATTTCCCCCAAAAAGAAGAAAAAGAAAAGGAGAAAAAAATCTTACTTTGGTGGATGAAATGACTCTCCCACCTGCCGCCACAACTTGGATCCAGTTACCTATCAGGGATTCAAATTCAAAATACAAAATTTCAGTTACGGGAGAGAGAAATTTTGGGCAAGCTCCTTACAAGGTGGGGGTGGGGTGGGAGGGAGGAGGGGTTTATAATAGAGAAGAACACATAGGCACAGTGATATTACTATCTCAAGTCGATTTAATGCTACCAAACTCTAGATAAACAGTTTTATGCCTGAAATTTGTTTCTGAGCATCATAGTCCAAGCCTTTAATGCCAACAAATAATGACAGGACAGCAAAATAAAGGTGCATTGCAAATTTTATGGAATACGTACCCTGTCATAACCTCCCAATCTAATCACGGCTCTCCATAACCTAAAAGCCAAAAAGAAAATCAAACAAACCATTACCCAAAAACAAAATCATAGCAATAAAATTAAATGCAAATAATACTCACTTCAGGCAATTTAATGGTTGGCCATAAAATTTTGGTGGTTTAAAATCCATTGCCCTTTCGCGATAAAAGCCTTCAAGTTCCCTTATGAATCCTGCTTGGTCTTCTGGGGTTCCATCATCACTCTCTGCCATCTAACAATGAAAATTGATTATTAGAAACAGAAATCCGGTGGTGTTTCTTCAATCTGGCCTCTTTATTTATTTATTTTATTTAAGGGGGAAGGGGTTAAATATAAGTTTATTTATACTATTTTTTCGTGATTTAATCATTACCAGAGGTAGTGTGGCTTGAGCATAAACAGTTTTGTCTGCTTCTCCGCTATTGTTCACCATATTTGCAGGCAAGTATCTGACAAGGGAATTGGGTGTGGTAGCTTCACGCTGATTTTGTAGAGAATAATCATTACCTTCGATTCTGGTTACAGTATCCACACTCTTGGTATTCCCATCAATTATAGGGCTAGTAAGAACTATTTCCTTACGCTGTTGTTTTGGTTCATCATTAACTAATTTGTCCTCATTTGCATTAGATGCATTCTCCATCTCATTGTCCTCACCCTGCGGAACCTCATCAAATGTGTCGCTCTGGACATGAGGAGTTTCATTTGAAGATAATCCAGTTTGAAGTTCCCTATTTTCCATAGAATCACCCCTGCTATCAGCATTTTCATTTGGCATTTCTTTTTTCTCAACATGTTTAACAAAACCTTCATCCTCCTTACTATCATTGGGCTTTTCCACTGCAACATCACCACTAGAATCCCCCTCACCATTAACAGGATTTTTACCTTCAACATCATTCTCCACAGGATTTTCTTCTTTCAACCCATCATTAGCATCACTTTTTTCAACCACTTCATTCTCGGCATCAGTTAGTTTGTCCACAATACTTCCAACAGCAGTTTGGACTTCTGCATTAGCCTCGGTGCCGATTGCCTCTTCATTCTCACATTTGGTATCAATTTGTTCCGCTGTCGGTTCAACACCCTCAACACTTTTGGTATCAATTTGTTCCCCTGTCGGCTCAATACCCTCAACCAACATTGGTTCATTGGTCTCACTTTCATGGTTCATTTTATTTTCCACTTCACTCATGGCAGTTATCTGATCTTCTGCTTCATTAATCAATTTATTTAGGTCATCACCGCCATTTTCGCTTTTATTTCCATTTCCTGCAACAGTAACTGAAGCTGCAAGGTCATTGCCTTCCATTTCAATCTTAGAGTCAAGCACTTTATCCTCGGACTCTTTGATGCCATTACCCGGATCAGGCTTTTGGGTGTCCTCCATTTCTACTTCCTTGTTGGCCATTATGATATCTCTATTCGAAAATTTTGATTGCAACCATCAGATATTTAATATAGACATTCCCATCAATCAAGAGAAAAAAAAAAGGGAGGCAAAAAAAAGAAGAAAAAAGCCCACAAAAGTACAAAACAAAAATAATAGCTACACGACCATTTATAACAGAACATAGACATAAATTCCCGATGAATGTATCCTTCACAGCAATCGCAGCAGTTCTAAACCCTAATTCCTCCAAAAGTAACAATAAAAAAAAATAAAAAATCAACTTTCTTGCATGAACAGAACCCCGTAAACAATTCAGTGGGCGGAAGCGCAAAAAAAAAAAAAACACCGTAAAAACAAATATCCTGTCAATTCAAATTCCAGATTCACATGCAGCAGCAAATTCAATATACGTTCACAAACTCATGCAGGCAAACGGGCGAGAGCTGTCACCTGAAACAAGTCGCGTCGACGGAGGGGGCCAGAGCTCGTCCACGTCGTAATGGCGATGCAATCAAATCTAGGGTTTGGCTCAATTTATCCGTCAGTTCGAGCAAAATTAGGAGAGAGTGTGCAAATTCCTGCTGCAAAATTCCAGTCCAAAAATTCGTTAAAAGGCATAAAAAAAAAATTAACAAAAAATTGTAATGAAGGCAGCTTTTGTTTATATGGTAAGCAACGATTACATGTGTTTAACTGCGGTACGGCGAAATCGTTAGGGCAGAGGTAGAGAGAGAAAGCACCTTCAAACGCCGGAGAGAGAGAGAGAGAGAGAGAGAGAGAGAGCACGGAGAAAGCCCCTGCTTCTGCGGTTGCCTAGTTCAAAAGAGCGATGTAACAACACCTGGATATAGATTTTGCCAATGTGAGATTACTATTTCACCCTTTCAAAATTTGACCTTTCCTTGAATTTCTTGCTATGGAAGAGAATGAAATCATATGATTTAGGGTAAATATTTTATTTGTGTGGGGGTATTTATAATTATATGATTGAGAATTATAATGGCAGTCTTTTGAAATAAATAGGAGGAGACTGAAAAACATGTAATTTCATATTTTTTGTATTTAGTATAGGGTTGGGTAAATGTTTATTTACATAATAAAATTACTCACGATTTTATACGTACGTACTGTTTTTACGTGTGTAATCTATTATATTGGTAATCGTACTGGTGGTTTAGAATAGTTACAATAATTTATTGATTCTTATTGTGCTATTATCTCCATATCCCTTGTTTCTATAATGCTGTTGTACTAAATCGGATTTACATGGAAAATAAAATTTATTGTTGTCTTGTGAACACGTGTTGTGCTGTTATTCATTTGCAAGTGAGTAGTAATTGCAATTAAAGGTATCGATTGTCTTATTTTGTACCTTTATTTTGACAACTCTTCGTGTTCGGGCATTACTTATAAATATTTACTTCATTATATTATTTTGCGATGAGTGAATATTTATACATGGTAAACTGAACTAATATATCGAAATTTTTCATAATAATCTCCTCCCTCAAAAAAAATAAATATGGTTAGTTATATAATTTCGGTTTTCCATAACCAAAGCTTATAAATTTCGCTCCAATCTCAAAACCATATGTAGCAAATATGGTGATAATCGATTTATTAAAAACCAAAATAAAATAAAGATGGGAAATTTAATTTATTTTATTTGCAATAGCAATTTATTTTGCAAGCCATGACTGCCGAAACAAAGCCCACGGGCCACGACAATCCCCAAATTCAGCCCAAATAAAATTTTCCCGAAAAATAAATGTGGGGAAATGTGAACGTGCGGCTCACTAGATCATGAAACCTTACATATATTATATAAAATAATTATAATTTCAAACATGTACAATAATTATATTGTGTTAACTGCCACGTTCATTATATAAAATAATTATAATTTTGGACACATACAAATACAATAGTGAAATACACAATATTTACAGGTTCAATTCACTAATAGTGTTAACTACTACATTCACGGATCAGAGAGTGGGGACTTTTATTAAATGTGCGAATACAAATCAAAGAATAAAAATAATTTATTAATTTATTTATATAGCTCAGAAAATCCTAAATAATTTATTTATAACTCTGTAAATATATCCTAATAGACTAGGTTTATGAAATAAGTTAAAATTCAGAAAAAAAAAAAGTCCAAAAATAATGCTGTTGGACATATCGCATTTAATTCTAGCGTGCTTCAAGGCATCCCACCATATCACATTTTCTATCTTAATTTAATAAAAATGACATCAATATATTTACAGATGAAATCCTCTGCTACACTTGGTGCTACACAATTTAATTTAATAAATTTTCTTTGATTTTTTTAATTCAATTTCAATTTATTATGATTTAATTTAATTTTACACTTATTATTTAGGGTTCATCCTACCCAATTAGAGTATATAATTATTTTTTTTACAAAATAATCAATTATTAATTAGAAACTGAAATATAATATTGAAAAATTAATTATATACCCTAATTGGGTAGGATTAGCCATAAATAATAAGTGCAAAATTAAACTAAAGCATAATAAATTGAAATTGAATTAAAAAATCGAAGAAAATTTAATAAATTGAATTATGTAACACCAAGTGTAGGGGACTTCGAAAATATGTAAAAAGGACTCAATTTTTATTTTGGGAAAAAATATATTGTGAATTGAACCAAATAGATAAAGAGTTTATCAAATCAAGCTAAACGGTTAAAAGGTTTGATGAGATGTAATAAGTGGTTCAATCGACGACTAGACCTTGAATACTATGTTGAGTTTGCGGCTTTCATGCAGTGCATGAGATGAGGGCGTTCATGATAGCAATTTATGGGTTTTGATGATGCCCGATCCCTTGAATTATCAGCTTATGATATTCGTGATTTTTAGGTCTGAGTTACCTTTTCTTTTATTTATACAATTTATTTGTGAGATAACACAAAAATACAAGGAGAAGAAAAAAGAAACAGTCGGACATCTCTATATATAGTCTATATGATCACGAGTTCTGTTATATATGAGTTATTTATTATTCATGGTAAAATCATCCCAAAATATAAAAACTCAACTCACAAAAGTCGCCCAAAAGCAAATTTCGTATCCTAGGTTAAAAAAAGAGAATAATATAACATTTCTTGACATATTCCCAACAAAAAGCAACTTAATATACCGAGTTAATTGCTTAAAGAATTGTCAACAATATAACATTTTTTTAAACTCCTGCAGTATTGTGTCCAATGACTTGTGCACTTGATAACATGCAAGTCACCAAATTATATAATATGATGTACTATTTTCAGGGATGAAATGAAAACCATACAACTACACAAAGGATATCTGGAAGTAGAAAATGGAAAAACCATACAGGTAGATCATATCTTACAGCTCGTTTAGAAGCACCGATATACTTGTTAAGCAACTCGGACCCTTTCACTGAGATGAACCGTAGTGAACTGGTTGCTGCAGCCACACCAAAAATATACATTTTCCCACAACCGGGGAGACCATATAATCTAAAAGTATAGTAGCATTCCGAATGTCATTAAGGCCACCACCATCTTCCCAACCAGAGCAACCACCTTCTGTAGCTGGTTTTGTGATGTCTTGCATGGTCACTGGTAGAAAATTTTCCATTGCTTGCAGAAAGTCACTGATGTGCATAGCTGCACATGAGTAAATTTTTTTGTCAAAAAGGCTTAACTCCAAATAACATAGATAGCAGTTGAACTTCATCTATATAGCATTACATTGTATTTAGTTCTTTATCAATGACATACCAGATCATAAGCATCATATCCATCACACTTTGATGCGATATCTGAAAAGAGATCATCAGAACATTGCAAGCATCGTTTCTCAATCTCACACTTCAATATAGCTGAATGCAGGAAGATTGACATGACCATCATCCTGAACTTAATCGATTCTAGGTGTGAGATAGTCATGAAAAAAGGACTATTTCAATTAATTGCAGAACAGTGAATCAAAACAACTCATGCTCTGCGGAAAACTAGTCACGGATTGCATAATAGCAATGAATGCAATGCCACACAAGCTTCTTTGCTTTCCCTACAAGTATGATGCATCAAGAAATACGCAACACATGTCATCTAGTTGACAATGAAGCAGCAACATGCACATCACCAACTGGGAAAGCATGAGCTAGGTAAACATTAATGCATGGAGGGGAAAAGGGATAAAGAACATTTCCACTTATATGAAGCAAGCAAGAAACTTAGTTTTTGTAATTTTTAATTACTAACACTCCAGGTCAGAAAAACATTAAGCCACAGCATGTCCACTTCATGTTTCAGAGAGACTATCAGGACCCTCAGATCAGATTCACACACGAGAGAGAGAGAGAGAGAGAGAGAGAGAGAGAGAGAGAGAGAGAGAGAGAGAGAGAGAGAGATAACAAATCAGTCTTATCTCATCTAATAGATCAGCAAGAAACTCAATGAATGCTGCAGAAGATGATGAAGGTTGCAACGCTTCAAGTCTGATGAAGATGCAACAAGGCTGTCAAGATCATCCAAGATGATGACAGATGATCCAATGCATCAGAGATTTGCTGGGAAGGCATTTGACGGATAGTTGAAGGCTTCTCTATAGTGAGTCTAGAACAAGACACGGAAACTCTGCAGAAGGGAACTCTCAGAATTTCAAGTCTTCACTTTTCAGAGACTACTGAACCACATAGATTACCTGTAGCTTATTTTGGCTTTACATAGAGCTATGCAGGTTTGTTGGCGATGAGATTTTGCCATCTTATGGTATCATGTTGACCTCTCAAGCACTAACTATAGTCCCACAGAAACAACTGATTTCATCACAAAACTAAACCTTTTAGTTTCTCTCTTTTTTTTTTCTTTTTTTTTTTGAAGTTTCTCTTTTGGAAAATTTCTTTACCGTGAGAATTATGATAATCAAACCAGTCATTTGACAAAGAATCCCCTTCTTAGGGACCTAGTAAGGAGTCATAAGTAGTCTCACACATTTAGAAACATGATAATTCCATATAGAAAATTCTGTAACATCAAGAAATATATCACATAAGAAATGAAATACATCAGATGGAGCTTAAACCATTTTAAAGATCTGATAAACCATTTCCATGTCCAACCTTACTGTGTCTTTCTCCAGTCTTAGTGGATGTGCCTTCAGGCCCAACATGTGAAGATCTAGAAGAAAGAGCTGCAACAACCTTGTCATGCATAGACCAATCACCAATACCCATTTCTGCATTCAAACTGATATTATTAAGTACAGGAAACATGACAACTGTTTGTCCATGCAACCATAACGAAAAATCTCATTTGTTCATGGACAATTCCAACATATACGCAATAGAGAGGCGAGTTATAAAAGCTCAAACACCTAATTAGAACATTTACCAAATCAAATTGCCATAAAACTAACATACCCACACCCTAAATACATTCCAAACTTGATAATGACAACATCCAAACTCTACCTACCAGCTGCATTCCCATAAATTCCGAATTAAACTCAAACCAAATACCCTGCTTCTAAAATACTATTTCATACGTCCCTACATGCTGCATTACAGTGATCCCAATACATGAAAGCATAACTAGCAACCACAAAATTAACCTAATCACCTGCTTCCAAATAGTATTTTCAGCAAGCTCCGAATTGAGCTCTAAAATCTCCCAATATCCGGTCCAATCCAATGATTGAGGAAGGGGAAGATGTGCTGAGGCAATCGTTGGAGCGCAAAAATTGGAGGGAGATAAGCGGATTGAAGGGTTTGGATGAGAGAGAGAGGAAGAGAGACAAAGCAAACTCTCCATAGCTGAAGAGCTTCGATTTTTCCTAATTTTAAATGCAAAAGAAATTATTTTTATTCCAGTTCTCTAAGAATCGATTATTATTGTTTGTGTTCATTGCGGAGAACATAGGGATTAGGAAGTACTTTCATCGCGCTCATAGCTCTCAATAATATGGCCCAAATTCAACATATAATTATTGAGCTGTACCTAATGATTTTTCTATACATTCAACGACATTAACAATGATATCATGTAATTTTAACATATAACATTGAACTGCGGCAGTGGAATTGAAACAAGTAAAAAAAGGTGTTTATGCAGGAGGGAAATACTAAAATCCATAAACTCAACAAACAAAAATTACAACTGTCTGTGCAATTGGAAAGTACTAAAATCAGAAAAAATCATGAAAGAAAATTACAACTTTAAAACTAAAGTCCGCTTCCTCCTTCCTAAAGAAACACTTCTTCAGCTTCCTAAGAAACACTTCCTCAGCTGTCTTTCATCTTTTCCTGCACTTTCAAATATCTCACATCACACATCATTCATAATCAAAGATAGAAATACTGGAAATGATAGAAATAGTCGAATAAACTCACATTGATTAGATATCTTCATCAATGTCGGTCTCTCCTATTGTAGTAATATGCGGCTGTCACAGTATACAATTACATAGTCAGATAATATTTTTAAAGCAAATTTGGTCAAAAAAGAAAATAAATAAAGACTACATATTACTCACATCCTCCACTCCAACTATGCTCTTCAAAGAAAGATAGCAGGGGTTGTGAATAATTCCATAACATTCATTTCTTCTGAATATGTCGATTTCCGAGCTCCTCTTAGTCTTCTTTGAGTAGTTATAGAGGATATCCAGATCGCCCACCATCAGCACATCGTCGTCATTGGCAAACAAATGGAGCGGATAACAAGTAAGACGAGGATAAGAGGTAAAAAATCCTCCAAATTCTTCATCATTATCAACCACAACTTCGAGCTTCCATTCTTTCTCGGCGTGGTTATTGTAATTGTTTAGAACCCATATAGCAGTTTGATGACTTTCATTCGAATCTTTGATTTCATGCAAGCATAGGCGGCCATTCAAAACTGTTACACCCCCATGAAATGCCTTGTTTTCTTTAATACAGAGAGGCGTTGAAAACGTTGTGAAACATTCGGTTTCGATGTCGAAGCATGAAATCATCCACTTCTTGTCTGAATCGGAGACCAACCAATGTAGATTTCCATTTACTAAGGCGCCAAATTCATTAGCATTGTAGGTGAATCCATCGACTGGTTGAACAACTCTCCACCCTTGTTCTTGTTCTGGTCCAACAGTAAAGACTTCTCCCCTAACCGTAGATGTGGAATGAGGGACGTCGTTGCTAAACAAGATTCGTACTACTTTATATCTTTTAAGAAGATTGTCCACTCCAAAACCGTAGCATGTTGCTTCAGTAGTACTCTTTAATGATGGTGGATGATTAAGATTGAAATAATACTTGAAAAATGGGTTCCAAACAAAAAGATTTTCATGCAAGAGTCGATCATCTACTTTAATGAGTAGTAGTAAACCACCAGCAGATCCCAAAATTTCTGCAGGGTGAGGGAACACCGACCTTGATTGTGCAACATAGCGTCGATCATCATTGTCTTTCACCGCTGGATTGACTTCATCCAAAAACTTATAGATTTGACAGCAACTTGATTTTTGACCTTTCCTCAACACAAGCAGCATACGGTCAGATCTTGCTAGATACAACCTCAAGAAGTTAACACTCTCAATATGCTTTTCCCATTCCTTTGATATTAATCTGCACCTCGAGAGCTGTTCAAGAGGCAAAGTTGAAAAAACATAAATCAACATATCTAGTCCAAGTCGACTCTTCATGATGTGGCTTGGAAATGGATTTGGATTCTTGGATAAGATGGCTTGTAACTGGATTTGGATTCTTGATAGTTGATCAAGATGTTTCTTGGCTTTCTTGGCTTTCTTGGATGTGATAGCGATCAAGATTATGGAAACTATATAGAGGGGGATTAACTGAATAACGGTGCAATCAGCAATGAAACAATTTTTTTGAAATCTAAAATAAAAAACCCGTTGCATAATTCTTGATTCCGACATTTTAAAATAATAATAATAAAACTATTTACATTAGTAATCCATAGCTGGAAGCCTCAAAAATTCCTATATATCTATATATACATATATAATAACAAAGTTGTGCATGAATTTTTTTTTCCCTTCCATTTTAAGGGTAATTTGGTCAATGTATGATTATTACAATTAAATAAATTATTCTGGGATTGTGTTGGAAATTGCCCATTAATGATGCACAATTGTTACTCTAGAAAAAAATGATCACAATTAACCGACCCAAATCAATTAATCACATATTAGGCTCGCCCTTTTATTTTAATCTCCGAATTAGTATTTGCCATGTGTAATGTACAAATAATTAATTTATTTTTAAATTTATAATATTAATTATGATTATTTTTAATTCTATATATAATCGTGTTCAATTCTTAAAAAATAATAAAACGATATGCATATGCATTAATTAATTAGATTAAGAAGATTAATTTTGTGTTGTTACGACAAACAAAAAGAAAAGAAAATCAAATTAAATTTTAGGAAACAAATAAAAATCCATGTTAGAAAGATTGAATTGAAATATTTCAAATGACACCATTTTATAAATAGTGATGTATAATTGTACATGATTAAAGAACACTTTGATTTCTTTGAATATATGACATGTATAAAAAATATAATTATTTAATTATTTTAAAAGATAAAATTGAAATAGAAAAATAATAAATTATTATTATTATTATTATTATTATTATAGTGCAACACAAATGAAAACTATTTTTTAGGTGATAAATGTAGAGAGTACTACAAATCCTCCACCTATGCATAAAAAAAAAAGTTACATTTCTCAAAATGTCAAGTAAAAAAATAATAAACAAGATTGCAAAAAGTTGTTAAAAGACTACGGATGTAATCTAAACCGTCGTGAAATAAAATTTTGTTTTCATAACTGTATTGAAATTAACCCCTTAATAATTAACGATCAATTCACTTTTCAAATTAACAAAAATCTTTATACTCCCAATTCATCTCCCAATTTTCATATTGTATATTACAAACGAATCTATAATCAAACTGTATGGAAATGAATATGAATGATGATTGCTTAGTTAGAAGTTCTTTTGTTTACTTTTGCGCGTTGTTAATTTGTTGTAGAGTGAAAGGTTTATTATTATTATTATTATTATTATTATTATTATTATAGTTTTATTTGTTGGGTGTTTGTTTTCAATTTTTTGTTTAAAAGCTTTCATTAATTATAATTTAGAAGCCCCTCTGATTACGCGATAAGCGGATGGAATCATAAGCTACATTTTGTAGAAAATTAATAACTTTAATTATGTAACGTAGAGTGTTACACAAAATGCAATGTAGAATTTCATCAACACCATACGAAGTATATTAATTAGAATTAGAAACAAATAAATTTTAAATTACAATTTTTCATTATTCTCTTTTAAGCAATTGGCCTATTTTGTTTGTCTCTCATTTTTTCCATTAAAAGCTATTGTCCCTTTGTTTAACCATGAGTAGTATTAGAATTAAAACATTCAAAAATTTAAATGGTTGTCATTCAAAAACCCCCTGTTAATTATATAATAAGTCATTTGACTACACCAAAAGTAGTATTTGAATTAAAAAAAATAATGAAAGTTCAAATATTTTAGATGGGCATTTTGCTATGTTTTGGTGGTATATTTTTTAGAAATATAAAAAATTAAAGATGTTGAATGATTGTTAATTGTTATCTATTCATGTTTTTGAAGATATTTTCATTTAATAAAATCTAAAAATATAAAAATATAAATGTTTACACCATAATTAAGTAGTATTAGAATCAAAAAATAAAAATAAAAATATAAAGATAGGATGAATATTAGTATGATTTATCATTCAAATATTTTTCTGATTAAATTTAATGTGCTTCTTATTAAAATAATATAATATGATTTAATTAGCATTTAGTGATAGGATAATATGATTTATAATATCCCTATTAAGGAGTGTCATAGACTCATAGCAAGACATTTCCAGCATTCAGCACTAACGTTTTTATATATTTTCTTGATTGCATAACATTGCAAAATAGTTTATTTATTTAAAAAAAAAAAAACTTTCTAACAAACCAACTATTCAAGAATCTCCTTTCAAAAATGGGCTGGTCTCCCATTAAAGTATCCTATGAAATTGTCAAACCCTAAAATTGAAAAATCGACGGTTCATGCTAATTAATTTTTTCATGATAATTATATATCCTAAAATTGAATTAATTAGTGAATTATAAAATTAATTAAAATAAATAAATTAAATTTTTTTAATCTGTCGGTTCACACAGTGCAATCGTCCGACTCTATATAAGTTCATGCTCGACAATTATTCTTTTGAATTAAATATTAACCTTAATTTGAATGTAATAAAACCCAAATGATATATATATATATATATATATATATATATATGGTGCAAATGACATTAATTAAGGCTGCACAAAAATTTCTAGAAGCAATTAATTAATAATTAAATACAGATAATCATTTTTGTATATATATAGTCCAGCCAAATGATATCAAACCGAAAATTAATTACTGCAGTTTGTACATGTACGTGATTAATCAATATAAGTTACTATCTAGCATTTGATATATACATATAATACTCCCTCCGTCCCATAATTATAGTCTATTATTCCTTTTTGAGATGTCCCAAAATTATAGTCCTATTCTAAATTGGGATTGTATTTAAATATTCTTTTACAAATATAACCCTATTTAATATAGTATGAATGCAATTAATATAGTAAAAAATAAGGGCAATATAGGATAATTATTGTAAATTGTATATTTCCAATACATATTAAATGTGATTTCTTAATCTGTGTGAAAATGGGAAGTGGACTATAATTATGGGACGGAGGGAGTAGTAAACATTTTCTGCATATCATTATATTATTTTCTTATATTCTTGTCTTTCCTTGAAAATGAAAATAATTCGCTCTGTGGAGCACTTATGTGCACCACTTGTACCGGTGCACCATATATCAGGCAGGTGCGCGGCGTCACGTGCGCGTCCACGCGCTGTCAGTTTTTTTTTTCTGCTGATTTTTTAATTGTTTTTTCTGTTTTTTTTTTCAATTTTCTTCGAATTCTTTTTTAAAATCCGACGACTCGCACAATGCATTAGCCCGACGTTAATGCGTGAGCTCGTGCATTGTGCTTGACTATTAATTTAATCTTTTGAAAACAAATTTAAAACGACAATTGAAAAATAAAAATCTAATTTTGAAATAAATTTATACCATAAAATAAAAGTGAATGAATTTAATTTTTTTAAAATCCGACGACTCGCACAATGCACTTGCCACGCGTTAGCCGACGCTAACACGTGGGCTCATGCATTTTGTTCGACGATTAATTTTTCCAACTTAAATATAACCATAAATTGAGATTAATAATATAAAAAAAACCTAAAAAACACAAAATAAAACCATAAACCCCCCTAAAAAACCATGAACCCTAGAAAAAATCCCCTAAAATAATACATCTTTTATTTTGAAATGCTTGTTGTTGTTGGTAATAGAGATAATGCAATTGTATATTAGTAGTTGAAACAAAACAATAGCTGGCATAATTGTTGTTTTGATCATCATTTTAATAATTTTATTTTTCTTTAATTATTTTGAAATATAAATGTAATAATTGAATTTAGAATATGGATTATTTACTTTTGAAATTAAATAAATGTATTTCCGTTTTAATTAGAGATAAAAAGAAAAGGAAAATGGAAAATGAAGCTCACGCAATTCCGTATATATATTGTCTCCTCTGATCCAGCACATGATGCATGCAGCTTCCGCCTTCCGAAGCAACTCTTGACTTATTTTCTTTTCTCTTCTTTTTTGTTCATTTTTCTTTCTTTTTTTCTTTGAACATGACTCCTGTGCACCACCCACTCCCCATGCCGCATATCAGACGGGCGTGTAGCGCCCACGCGCCCGTCTTTTTTTTTTCTTTGTTTGTTGTTTACATTTTATTTTTTCTTTTTTCTGTTTTTCTTTTTCTTTTTTCTTAAAAAAAAACACATATAAATCCCTAAACCCCCCCCCCCCCCAAAATAAATTATAAAAAACACGAAATAAACTCTAAAAACACCCCCAAAAATCATAAAAAACAAAAAATAAACCCCTAAAAATCCTAAAAAAACAAAATAAACCCCTAAAAACACCCCCAAAAAACACAAAAAACCAAAAAAAAAACCTATAAAACATAAAAAAACACGAATTGGTACTATGGGTGGCGATTTTTTTTTGCGCGGGTCAGAAACGGGTCGGCCCGGGTCGGAGTGGGTCCGTCTGATGGGCCGACCCATGCACCTTATACACAGAAATTTTTGCCTTTTTCTTTTGATTTGGGACGAAAACTGTATATATATATATATATGAAGGACGCATATATACCTAACTAAAAAGAGCAAACACGGTACACACGCAAAATTAATAAAAAAAATTAGAAAAAAATAGATCAAAATTTAATACATGTTACTTACAACCAGCAAAATAAAATCCTCAATCCCACTTTTCTCTATCTCATTTAGTGTCCCATTTTGATTTGTATTCAATTTTCATCAATTTTTTCTTCAATTTCAATTTGTTATGGCTTAGTTTAATTTTATAATTGTTATTTAGGGTTCATTCCACCCAATTAGGGTTTATATCATTTTTTAATATTTATTTCTTGTTTTAGTTAATATAATTGATTATTCCAAAAGTAGGGTATATAATATAATGAATTTACAAATATTTAATTAGAAAACAAAAAAGAAAGAAAGACGCTACATAGCAATTTACAAAATTGAATAAATATAATGGATTTAATTAGAAAACAAAAGAAGAAGAAGAAATTGACTGCATAACAATTTACAAAACTGAATAAATGTAATGAATTTGAAAAATTGACATTCTATATATAGTACTTGGTTCAATGATGGGTATTTCTAGAAATTTGAATTTTAAATTTTGAATTGGGCGGCCCAAGTTGGGTTGACATATATGGGTGTACTGAAGAGTACAACAAATATTATATCTTGACAACTATTATCTCACATCAATATTTTCCAATAAAAATATAATATAGAAAATGAATTTTGCATGTGATTTGTTATATTTGGGCGGGCAAATGGTTTTTTGGCGGGAAATGGCCATGCACACCACTTCACTTTAATAGTGTTACACCCGCGCAACCGCGCGGTGTAATTTAATACTACCTCTATTTCATAATGTTTGTTGTTTTGTTTTTTTTATCTAGAATTAAGAATTAATTTTGTGGACAAATATACCCATCCCTTATATATGCCATAAAATCTAATTCATCTATATTTTCCTAAAAAATAACAATATTTTCTCTCTCCATATATTTTTCTCTCTTCATATATTATAGGTAAGTTAGAATCAAAAAATCTTGTAGGATTTGAAAGGGTTAAAATTGGGAGAGAGGATGTCAAATTATATAAAACAACAAACATTTTGAAACTAAAAAAAAACCCTTAAACAACAAACATTATGAAACGGAGGTAGTATGATAGTATTTGATTCATAATTGATGTCTGTCTTAAGTGACTTATCCAAACCGAAATATTTGATGGACTTCACTACATTGTGTATATATAAAAAAAACCATAACAGTAAATAGAGAGGCTGAAACCAACTGATGACAAAAAACAAATATAAAAAAATGGTGGGATAGGGGCCATGGCCCCATAGCCTTTTGGATCCGCCACTGTTCGCCTCATATCTCATTCTCTATTCAAAAGTTGTAAATTTATATTTTTTTTTAACAAAAGATGAATGGGTAGTTATTAGAATAATGAATATGCAATAATATCATATTTGCTTTACTCAATCGAGATAAAATATACTTATAAAATTACAAATTATTTATAGATTTTCACATATTGTAAATTTGTAATAACGATGTGAAATATATATCCAGTATGTGTCTCTTGTGCCTTGCATGTGAGAGAACTATATAATCCATATATGTATATTTTTATAATAAAAATAACTCGATTATCATTATTTTTAAATAAGTAGCATAGATGATGATATCTCAATGTATTATCATAATCATAGTGAGTTGTGAGTATCATATGTAATTTTTACAAACGATGGGTATCAATATATGGCAATGCCGATCCTGACATTTTGTGGGCCCATTTTAAAATGAAAAATAAGGGTCCTAATATTATTTCTTCACGAACATTTTTCTTTCATTATTGTCATCACCATCCTAAATTCTTAAAAAAGTGTAATTAACGCCTATAAATGTACAAAAAATATTAGTATCAAATAATTATCGAAATAATTTAGATCTTTTAGAATTTTGAGAACTAAAAAATAATCATAAGGGCATCAGAATAAATATTTTCTAATAGCTTATTTGCTTAAAATAGATAGTCCATTAACATCTCTCGAGACAATAATTAATTTTAATTAATATTTTTTTAATTAATTTTAGTGTTGGAAAACTTATTTATGCTAATGCTACAGTAATCGGAATAGTCAATAATATTTTATATGCAATAGAAATATTAGAAAAACAATCTAAAGTTTTAACTACCTCCAAAATTTCAGTGATTGAATTTATTTATGCAGGTAAGCACATTTGTAGTACTTGCCATTTAGAAGATAAATCATAAATAATCATCAAATTTATCCTTGTACTTTAGGACATCTTGAAGTATAGCACAACATCCGTACAATGTACTCATCCAATAAATTAAAAACCACTTGTGAGAAATAAAAAAAAGTCAAAAATAGCTTCAAAAACTTCCAATTGATCAAATGTTTTTTTTACATGTAGTTATACTATAAAAAAAAAAAAAGTAAAATTGGTACCAACCCCGATATATGATTTTTAAAACTCTGGGACAAAGATATTAGCGACTCAGAATGTTGGAACAGAAGTGCAAGAAATTAACTCTTTATGTAATTATTTTCACTTTAATAATTTATATATGCACATAAATTATTTAAACCCTTTTTCATGTACATAACTATATATATAATATAAAACTAAATCTTTTAAATTTTCCTAAACTTATTAATAATCCATAATAGTTATGTGGAAATAATCCCATTTCTGAACATTACATATCATATTACTGTTGTTTAAAAAAAATCAAAAAATTTATAGAATTGCACATATTATGAAGAATCTGTAATGTAATAAATACAAAAAAAAAAAAATGGGCCAAGATTTTTTTAGCAAAGTGTACAGACCCAATTAAAAATGAAGAT
Organism: Perilla frutescens; assembly: GCA_026008535.1. NCBI lineage: Eukaryota > Viridiplantae > Streptophyta > Magnoliopsida > Lamiales > Lamiaceae > Perilla > Perilla frutescens. Next base: position 75,726,361 of record BRKX01000003.1, read on the forward strand.
CATATAAAATTTGGACCCAATTAATTTTTCATTTTTTCGGATAAGACACCTAAATAAAATGGCCCGAACTTCTACGAAAATAAACTCCCACACCAAGAAAACTTCTACGAAAATAAAATTCTCAACCAAAAACACAAAATACAACAAGAAAGTAAAATAAAGACAAAACGTGTAAAAACGGTAGGTTTCGTCTATCCACTTTAATCTTTAGACTAAATTTATGATAATGATCGACAAAATTAAAACGATATTAGATATATTATACTTATTGTGTTTATCATAAAAGGTTAGTTCGATTTATCATATTTATTATGTTTATCATCAAAATATGGTAAAATATTATATATATCATAATAATTTGCTATTTTTCTTTTATTTTCGAAACTAAAAGATAAGATGAATAATTGAACTAATTTTATATTAACTATCTTACAATTAGTTACAATAATTAATAATAGAAATAAAAGAAAATTAAATAAACTCCTAAAAAAATAAAAGGAAATAAAAAGAAAAGGTAAATAGGATCGATCTGTCATCTCTCTCTCCTCTCCCTAAAATCAAAAGCCCTCGCCGCACCTGCAACTGGAGCAATCATCGCAGCCGCCAGCAGATTCAAGATTCAATTTGTCAATTTAATTCTTTGAAAACCTAATTCTAAAATCCCAAATACACAAATAGAATTGCCGATCTCGCTTCGTCTCCCCTTCTCCCATCTCCCAACTGCCATCGTCTCTCCTTCTCACGTCACAGCTCATCTTCCCAACCCACAGCAGCAGCTAGCAGTAGGCAGTAGCAGGCTAGCAACTGCCATCGTCTCTCCCTCCCATCTGCAGTCGCGTAGCGGTAGCAGCAAACAGGAAGAAGCAGTAGCCTGTAGCCTCTTCTTTCCGATCTCTCTCGCAGTAACAAGAAGCAGAGCAGTAGCAGTAGCAAGAGAGTATATCTTTCTTTAGACTTCCAAGCAGCAAAGGTAAGCTACTAATTACTCATCGAATTTCTTAAACTCGTTCTTTACATTATTAGTGATTAATAAATGGATTTCTCAATTAGTCAAATTACTCAAATACATATGCTCTATACAGAAGAATAAGAAGACTAGTTTATTTTCATATTTTGATATTATTTCGGTGCTTTGGAATTGGACGTAAATGTTGATGATTTTTCTGACTATGTGTGTATTCTCCAAGAATTTGTTTACTATTATTTTGTATTGTGTGTTGTTTGATAGAATCCAGAATGAATCAAGAAGCATTGTTTGCGAAACTACCATCAGAAATGAGGATTGAGATCCTCTCAAGAGTCCCGGTTGGAAGCATTATGAGTTGCAAGTGTGTTTGCAAGTCGTGGCTGGATTTAATCCTGACGGATGAGTTTGTCAGCTCTCATCTCTCTAAATCGTCATCTGTATCTTCCCCGACTCTGGCAATCACTATGTGGAACGAAACGCGGGATCTGGGGTGGTGCAGATTTCTTGAATTGGATGAGGACCACCTTGATCTTGAGAAGATGAGTCAAGTCACCAACTGCAACTTCAACTTCAAAATCCCAAGCTATGGGGGCACATTTCTCTCTGCTAATGGTTTGCTTCTCGTGTGTGGTCTGAGCTGCTCTCCCTCGACTTTATTATGCATATGCAATCCAGCCACCCGTCAGTTTATTGAGGTTCCGTATCCTCAGAGCATTTCCTACGAAAGACACCATGTCTCTTATACTCGGAGCATTTCCTACAGAAGACACCATTTCTCTTATGGATTCGGAGCAAGCAAAAAGACTGGCCACTATAAGGTGGTTCTCATTTTACTTGATCATTCTCTACCATTTCGACGAAATTGGAATAAACCTGGGGGAGTTAAATCTGAGCATCTGGTATACACTGTTGGAACTGGATCATGGAGAAGTATTGCAACTCCACCTACACCTCCATTCATGTCCATTATCAGTAGACATAACGAATTTACCAGCCACGCCACGTTTTTGAATGGCAATCTTCACTGGATTATAGATGATATAAATAAAGAGAGATGGATTTCTTGCCTTGATTTGGAAACAGAGGTTTTCTCCACGTTATGTTCTCTACCGGGGAACGGGTACAGGTGGCTGTGTGCTTTGGATGGTTTTCTTTGTGTGAGCCAGCATGAGAAGGAAGAAACTGTGATATGGTTGATGATGGAGTATGGGGTTGAGAGTTCTTGGACAAAGGCATTTGTCATCCCTGTTATTTGTCATGGAACTGTTTACCCTATCAAAGTGTTCAAAGATGGCAATGTCTTGATGATGGGCGCGGATGCCGGTATCCTCTTCTACTACTCCCACAAGGATAAAACTTGTCGGATAATCGATTTCATCGATACGCTTCAACCGTATATTTTGGGGACCTTGGGGACCCTTCACACATCAACCTTACTTTCATTCAACAATTCCGAAATGGAGCCAGTCAAGTTATTGTGATCACACAATGCCAACGTCTATTCATGTTCTATTCATGTTAGTTAGTCGGTTGCTTTTACATCTCTCTCAAGAAATCTAAATAATTTAAATTTCGGTTTCCTCAGATGTACTAAATTTTGGTGATTTTTTTTTATCTGGAAAATTAATTTGCAATTACACACACACACATATATATATATATATATATATTAAGGAAATAACTAAAATATTTTTACTTTTTTAGCCCAACTGATAAATTTTAAAAATTAATACACATCATGATTTGACAGATCCAGCCCAACTCTTACCAGGCTACAAGGTTGTTGGGATTGAGCCCAATTAGATTAATCCCAAATAATATGAAATTTAAAATATTTTATTTTCCTTAAATTTGAGTTATTGTAAATATTTTCAACATCCATTAAAACTAAAATTCATACGATGAGAATATTTTTGGAATTAAATTTTAACTCAATATTAATGGGTCTCCTTATATTATTTCATTTTGAGTAAATGAAAGGAGAGCGATGAGTGTCGAATTCAAGACGTGTTCTTGTTGCATAAGGTCATTACCGCTCGGGTTCACGAAGGAACTTGGTTCTATATAACTTGAGAATTTATAGAAGGGGGGTTTCCTGTGAGACGGTCTAATGGGTTGTTTTCGTTAGACGGATCATAACCCGACCCGTTATCCTACCCATCTTTTCTATAATGTTTCATATCTGGTGATACTTCAGTTCGTAGTATGTGACACTTCAGTTCATGATTGGTGATACCTAACTTCATATCTGGTGACACTTCATTGTTATTTGCTTTAATAATTCAACGTGATAGTTTGTTGTACATGCTCGTTATGTTAATGATATTTCACGTTACAATTAATAGAGCTTCACATAATAGTTAAAGATATTACTAAAAAAATATTAAAATTTCTTAAGACTTATGCCGCTTCATATCTGGTGACACTTCAGTTCGTAATATGTGACACTTCAGTTCATGATTGGTGATACCTAGATTCATATCCGGTGACACTTCATTGTTATTTGTTTTAATAATTCAACGTGATAGTTCATTGTACATGCTCGTTATGTTAGTGATACTTCACGTTACAATTGATAGGGCTTCACATAATAGTTAAAGATATTACTACAAAAATATTAAAATTTGTTAAGACTTATGTTGCTTCATATTTGGTGACACTTCAGTTCATAATATGTGACACTTCAGTTTATGATTGGTGATACTTAGCTTCATATCTGGTGACACTTCATTGTGACCCGAGTCCGAGTCGGATCTTAATATCTGTCTAACGGTTTATGACTCGTTAGACTGTCTAACATAAGTCTTTGTCTTTATAGAATAATTTATATCATACATTCATACTAGATATTTCTAGAGAGAAACGTACTTGATTGCATGTCATTTTGAATTAAATAATATTTGAAAAATGGAAAATAATAGAGATTGAACGTAATTCGAAGTTGATCCTAGAAAACATTGCAAATCAACTGTTCATTATTTTCTACTAAAAAAATGCAATAATAACAATAATAATAATAAAGAATTATGTGGATAACGTATTGTTGTATTTAGGGATATCAATCTAGCCCGAAACCGATGGGCTGACCCGAATAGCCTGAGAAAAAAGAAGGTTAGGGTCGAAAAATTATAGTCTGAAAGAAATTTAGCCCGAAGTGGACCGAACCGAATAACCCGACAACCCGATAGGGCTAGCCCGAAATTGAGTGGGTTGGCCCGAATAACCCGAACTTTTATTTTTTATCTTTATATTTTGATTAAATATTGAAAATTTTAAGTTTGATGTAATTTAATTTAAGAACCGAAAATACAATTAGTGAAACTTAAATGGTTTATTCAATTAATTAGTAATATGTTATATTATATTTATTGTTAATTTGCTAAGATTAGACGCTTAAGCGATATGAATTAATAAATTTATGCATATTAAAGATTTTTGCGTAAATTTTCTGGCCCGATGGGTTAGTCCGAAAATCCAAGAATTAGAATTTGGGTCAAGAATTTTCAGCCCGAATTAACCCGAATCGAATAGTTCGAAAATCCGATTGGACTGACCCGAAACTGAGTGGGCTACCCGATTGACATCCATAGCAGTATTCAATCATGAGAAATTTAGGAAATTAAACTTTTTTACTTTATTATATAAAGCCTAAATGAATAGAATATTTTGTTTTGAAGTGAAGGTCAAGTATAATCTCGATCTCAACAATTTCATGGGATATATACATATATACAAATATTTTTTTTAATAAAAAAATAACCTAAAATCCAGAAAACTAAATCTAATTTGGAAATGAGCCATGATAGAATTTAATATTGTATTTAATTATTTGTACACAAATATCATGTAAGAATTGCACGTCTTGTCTCAACAGAAATGACAATAGCAAAATTGTATTTTGCCCATATACCCATAAACACCAATAAAAAATTATCAAGAGGAAAAAGTAGAGCAAACACTTTCCCATTATAATACTTAATTTTCATGACATTCCAATATACTTTTTTTTTTTGATGTCGAGAGAAGCCCATAGCTGCTATCGTGGTGCGCACTGAATAAATTCCGTTCGCACTGAATAAATCCCGTTCATGTGTAACACAGGAAAGATAAATCATACTTGACAAGTCATGTGTGAGGTGGCACCCAACATATTCCACACCTTAAGGAATTTTGCATTATAGAAGGAGAGAGGAAGCTTTCTCAAATAAGATGGGAAAACAAAAGTAATATCTACGTGTTTCAAGTGAAGGTGAACCTCATGTTGTTGCTTCTCCACACAACCTTTTCTTTAATTTTTTTTTTTCATTTCTTTTAGGTCGGATGGGATCCTCTATTCCAGATTTAGTGTTCCAATCCGTATTCCACGATCAAATTTATGAAGTTTTCTTCCATTTTTTTCATCAATTTTAATTTATTATGTTTTAGTTTAATTTTATGATTGTTTTTAGGGTTCACCCCTCCCAATTAGGGTTTATAATCATTTTTTAGTATTTAATTGTCAAAAAAATGATTATTATGGTTGATTATTTTAAGAATATGATTTATAATTTTTAAAAATTCAATCTTTTGTTGATAGATGTGACTAGGTTGATTATGTAATAATTAGTTTTTAAGAATATGATTTATAATTAGGTGTAGGTGGGACCTAAGTTTGAGAAAGTATTATTGTGGAGGAATATGTTTAGAGAAAGTGTTTATTTACTTCTTGAGGTGACGCATATGTGACAATAAAATACCTCAAGGTGAGGAAGCATCATTGGAGATGCCCTGACAGACTCACACCTAGTTGTGTTAATGGTGGATCGAACTTGAGAACTTTGACCTCAAGATAACACCACTCCACCACTAGGTCATCCGGGGACATTCCAATATACTTTAACTAATACGAAAAAAAAAAGATATCGAATTTTAGAATAAAAAAGACTATATTATGACTTTCAAAGTATGTTTAGTTAATTAGTTGATAATATACATATATATTTAAGCCGATCATTTATCCAGGAGCATCCGATTTCGTTGAGTTCGAAACTGAAGTCGTAAATTTACATTCCACCAATATCTTTTTCGTCGAATTCGTGCATAGTATTTTGTCTAATGTGATTTATCTCTTTTATACTGCATTCGATATATTAATTATACAAAATTCGCTAAAAATAATGTTTTGTACGTAGATTTTGCTATAATGTACTTTTACTAATTAAACACTAGTGTCATATAGTATATATACATTGATAAATAATCTTTTATGACTGCATTTATTATTAACCACCGACATATTTAATCATGTAATATTTGAAATCAAATCAAGTTTAAACACTTCAAAATTATTGAAATTGAAACATTTTAATTGCATCTTACTTTCTGTTAAAACTACTAAGTCGAGAAATTTAAAGTAGTACGTGCTTATTGTTAATTAATTATTTTTATATAATACTTTTATCACATTACAAATTAAAACAAAATTGAATTCAAACACCTAAAAATAAATAAAAAATTAAAATTGTGAATGCAGTTTCAAAGAAATGGTGTTGAATACGTATCCATGGCGGCGATTTCGAAGTTTGTATGTATCCATTTTTATATTATATAATTACTTTCTACATTAAAAAAAAAATGGAATTTTAACATCTGCAGCTATGGATCACGACAACGAACCCAACAAATCAAATGCATTGATTTACGTACATTCTTGTCATTGAATATTACCTATTAAGATAAGATATTGAATATTGTAATTTATTGAAATGAGGTTACATTCTTTAAAATTTATATATATAAACTCAACTTTTCCATTAAAGAGTAATTTAATCAGCCATTTAATTTTTTTTTGGTTGAAGAAGTAATTAAATCAGAACGTTTTGTAGCATGCTTGAATGTAGGCGTGGCAATACGGCGGCGTTTTGGCTGCATGCAGACAGCCACCAGCTCATTACGTGTGTAATCTTTCCTCTGATCTGTGTGAGTAGCATATTAATTATTTTAATTTCTTGAATATAAAAATAAAAAATAAATAAAACATGAAAACGAAAAAGAGAATAAAAGGGCCTTCATTTTTCTTCTTTTTTAGAACTTTTTCTATGTATTATTTGTAAGAAGAGAAGCATTAATTAATTAATTAATTGATGTTGTGATGGAGGTGATCAATTCTTGAACAGCAGGTATGTTTGTTGTTTCTGTCCAACTCTAATCTGATTGATTTTTGTTTGTTTATTGCATGTCGATTTTCTTTTTCTTTTTCTTTTTTGGGAAAGATTTAATCTTTTCTTGGTTGCAACTTTAGCTATGGATCTTAATCTGGTAGCATTTAGGGAGAGGATTATGAAATATGAATACAATTTTGCTTGTTAATTTTATGGATATATATATGTCGCTTTCTCTCTCTCTCTCTCTCTCTAGAACACTCTTGATAGGGATGGAGCATATGTATGATGACATAAAAAGAGAATAAAAAAGTGGTCAAGTTCTATGAAAGTGAAATAATGTGATTGGTGAACAGAATTTGAGTTTAGGGTTGAAATTAATCCTTACATCAACTGTTGAGTGAAATTGAACAATGACTAAATCATGTGTGTGCTTGTTGTCTGAAAGCATCATTTTAGCAATCATTTTGAATATTAGCATCAAAAGTAGTGAAGGGAATCCAAGGGAAAAAGAGCCTTATAGTTGAAGTTTGTAAAAGAAGGAATTTAACATATTCTCAAATTTGATATCTATATATGTTTGCCAATGCTGTGAAAAATTCAAGATTTTTGTTGAATTTTTTATGAGCTTTGTAACTACTATGGCAGAAATTGGAGTATGTTTTGATGCTTTGATATGAATATAAGGTGAAAGCTTCAACATTGAGATACTATTGCTGGTTTGAGGCTGCAAAAATGGCCCTTTTATTGGATCTATTTACGGCGTCGTCTACCCCTGTGGTGAAGGTGCTTTTGGTGACTGCGTTGGGGTCGTATCTTGCAGGAGACCGCGTAAACATTCTTGGAGACGATGCTAGAAAGCATTTGAACAATGTAAGAATAATACATTTGCTTCAATTCCATGTTTGTAGCTTCTTTGTACTGATTTTTGGTAGTTCAATAATGTAGTGTTTCAATCTTTATCCTCATTTTGGGGAGTAATTTTTGCATTATCGTTTTCATCAAGTAGAGCTGTCCAAAGGCATGTATGTATTCACCTTGAATAATCGAGTGTTGTTAATCTCTTTCGTGTCTAAAGCTTCTCACAACAGAGCTTTGTTATCGGAAATTGAAAACTCCTTGAGACAAGAAAACTCCATGGGCTTGTCCGCTTGTGGATGTTGTACTAAAGAAAAGATTTTGAAGACTTACAAATCTCTTTACAATATGCTTCTCTGTGAAAACATTAATCTTTTAATGTTCAGAACCGCTGTCTGAACAAGAAATTAAGATCTTCGTTTAGGAAAATTATGATTCTATTGTCTGTCATCTGCATAAAGAAGGTATCATGAGCTAAAAGGAATAGTTAAGAATCAGTGAATTGTGTGTGTGCATACTTTGCCTAGTATGCACCTTTCTATGTTTGAAGTCGTGTAACGCCTTTTTGTTTAACTGAATATGTCGTAAATGACTTACTCAAAGGTGAAATTATTTTTCGGAACTCATTCTGGTGTCTTATGTGAACAGATTATATTCTACGTATTTAATCCGGCACTCGTCTCCAGCAACTTAGCCAAGACAATAACGGTTGAAAGCATGGTTGAGTTGTAAGCTTCTCGTCCCGGACTAAGAATTTTGCATTTTTCGGGCTCCCTTCAATCTCTCGAGCAATATCAATCTTGTCTAACTTCAGGTAATATTGCAGGTGGTTCATGCCCTTTAATATCCTTATCACCTTCATACTTGGTTCTGCACTTGGTTGGGTGGTCATTAAATTAACGAAAGCTCCTTCACATCTCCGTGGCCTTGTTATAGGTTGTTGTGCTGCAGGTACGACTAAGAAACTGGAAATACACAGTACATGATTTCGATAATGATCTGTTTCTTTATATGAACTTAGACAACAAACCAATGTTGAAGCTCTTATGTTATGTTCATATCATTTTCTGCTTCGTTTCTTGATTTATATAGCCTTAATCCCCTTCTGTTCATATTCTAGAGTATTCAGTTGTATATGAGAAACTTGAGAAGAGTTTGGAATGAGCCAAAGGCTAAAAATCACGATTATCATGGCTCGACTCCTTATGAACCTAATGTACTATTACATTTGTGTAAATAGGAAACTTGGGAAACCTGCTTCTGATCATAATCCCAGCAGTATGTAAAGAGAGAGGAAGCCCGTTTGGTGATACCGATGTTTGTGTCAAGTACGGGATGGCATATGCTTCACTCTCGATGGCAGTATGTTTTCAGAAAATAATTAGTACATACTTCTAATTTGCTACATAGCTCAACATCTTTAATATTATGCAAGTGATGAAATTGTGATAGTGTGTTTCCTATTCTTTTGTTCTTATGGTTCAGATCGGAGCAATTTATCTGTGGTCCTATGTATATAATATTGTCAGAGTATCATCATGTCGGAGCTCAAGGGAAGTCGAGATTATTGACTCTCCGATGCATAAGTCTTCAAGAGAAGGCTCACCGTCTTCATCTGGAAAGAGTTTGACAGATCCTCTACTTTCTTCGAGCATTTTGATTGAAACTGATGACCAAGAGAGTGGATTAGGACAGCTGCAACAAGGATTCAAGAGCAAACACCAGGTATGTCTTCGCATATTACACTTGTAAAAGAAGAAAAAAACGATGTATTTAGCTACATAGTGCTTAGGGATTGAGTTTTTAACATATGAATGATCGAATGCAGGTTTCTGTAACCGATAAGATAAAGCAACGATTAGATTTGATTTTCAAAAAGATGAACCTGAAGAAGATATTAGCCCCATCAACGACAGGAGCGGTATTGTTTCGTTGCTTACATGCACATAGAAAGCATGCATGTGTAGTTCATAGATAAACTGGAAACAACATTATAAGGAATATTTGCACTCAACTTGTTCTGATTTCGTTTTTGTTTTTCCTTAAAATTGAAGTCTTATATCTGAATCAGTGCAACATGGAAAAGGGCATGATATAAATTATCTAAATTACTCAGCCATTGGAAAATAGAATGTATAAATACATTGTATGTATTCAATGTATACCGTATTTCTCATCTTAGTATACAAAACGAGCCTCGAGGAGGGCAGTGTGTGCTATAATTCTTACCTTCAGTATACAATGAAAACATGGTATTCATGAATGACAATGTAAACATAGTTTTGGCTGCTTCACATGCCTTAGGAATGAATGCCGAACTAAAAGCTTTACCGAGCACTTCGTTTTCTACAGATTGTTGGATTTGTAGTTGGACTTGTGCCACAACTTCGAGGACTGCTAATCGGTGATGCAGCTCCTCTCCACGTAATCCTAGATACCGCACTTTTGCTCGGGTATATAAACGAGTTTTTTAGTACCTGATACTTCGTTGCAGTGATCAGAACCATGTCTTAAAATTCTCATGCATAATCCATCATTACAGGGATGGAGCTATTCCAGCTGTTACGTTGATCATGGGTGGAAACCTTTTAAGAGGTTGATGCCTAATCGAATTCTTGTGTTAAGTTTTAGATTTTCCTTTGCAACTTGTAATGAATATGTTTGTTTCTTCCAGGTTTAAAAGGTTCAGGAATTCAGAAGTCTGTTATTTTCGGTGTTCTAGCTGTTCGATACCTTGTCATGCCTCTGGTAGGCATTGCCGTTGTTAAAGGGGCACTTCGGTTTGGTTTTGTTCGTAATAATCCACTCTATGAGTTTGTTCTTTTGCTGCAGTTCGCTCTTCCGCCTGCAATGAACATAGGTATGTTGGATTCGGCTGCACAATCGTGTTTCCACATCTCGAAAAACAGAGCCATTTACATTTTTGATGATGCCGTTGAATTTTTAAATGCCAGGAACAATAACTCAATTGTTTGGTGCTGGTGAGATGGAATGCTCTGTGATTATGTTATGGTGTTATTCATTGGCTTCTGTTGCTCTCACTCTATGGTCGACGTTGTTTCTGTGGCTCGTGTCTTCTTGAACACGATCATCACGGAGGGTGGCACCGTTCGTGTCTGAAATAGCGTGCAGCTTCGGTTTGAGGGTTTTCGACTTCACATCAGTGATACAGAATCAGCAGATTACCAGTTCTTGATTTTCATTTCTAGGTTGATGATAATTTAGCATTTAAAGAGGCAATTCATTGTATTGTACGTAGAGATTCAATTGTACAATGTTAGAATTCTTTATTGGATTTTGGAGATGTAGAGACTCGAATGAAATTATCCAAATCATAGGGGAAGAGACAACACAATAATTGACTACAAATGTAAGCAAATCCATTGTTAAGCTATTACAATACCAAAATAGAAGTCATAACTACAGTTACAATAGGTGAGAACATTAGAGAGCTTAGTAGTTTTCTTTGTCTTCTGGGAAATCAGCAAATGTCAACAAGCATTGGCCAAAGTATATGCTCGAGAAAAGCAAGCAGATAAAGGCGAAAGATCGAAAATCAGGGGATTTTCAGAGATGGGTCTTGTCAAGATCATCAAAATATGGATGTTCCATGGCCTTCTTTGCTGAAATCCTCCTCGATGGCTCGTAGTGCAGCATTTCCTGCAAAAATCGAAAATTTTCTGGATCGATTAGAGAGGAGTCGAGTTTAATCTTGTTTCTCAAGAAGTTACGCGACAAATCAAGAACTTACAGCTAAAAGATGAAGGCCATTCTCATCCAGACCAGAGACAGCAGATGACAAAGGTTTAGGACTCCACTGTGGGTACTCATGCCAGTTCACTAACTTGCTAACTCCCGGCCAAACTTCTTCGTTCGGGGTTCCCAGCAACCTGCATTCATCAAATGTGCATGCAGTGAGTTTTAAGGTAGCAAAATGAGACTGGGATGTAACTAGAATTACTATGATATATGAATGACCTGAAAATGTGTAGAAGCTGTTGCAGCTCAGAGTCTCCAGGAAAGAGTGCTTGATTTGTCACCAGTTCAGCTGAGAGATAGAATTCAAGCACTTTAGTCGAAATTTTCATCAAAAGAAGGAAAGAATAATCCGAATATGATCAGTTCATACCAAATATACATGCAACAGACCAAATGTCCACAGCAGGGGAGTAATGTGTAGCTCCCAATAGTACCTCAGGAGCTCTATACCACAGGGTCAATATCTGCAAAATTTGCATTCATTTTACACTGCTTGGGAGATTATTTGAAGAACTTCTCAGTCTGGGGTAAGATTATGCAAGAAAATACCTCATGAGTGTACTTCTTAATCGGGACAGTGAAAGATCTAGCTAATCCAAGATCAGCAATTTTAAGCATCATTGTTTTACGATCCATCAGAAGGTTGTGTGGCTTAAGATCCCTGAACAGCAGCACAGTAGACAGCTTAGTTATATAGTAGAATATTAGCAGACACAGGATTGAAAATGGATATCAGGAATATTAGCAAAGTGCAAGCAAGGTTCACCTGTGCAAAACACCATGACCATGGCAGAAGGCAACACCTTTGCAGAGCTGGTACATTAAACTCTGCCAACATCAACGACAAAGGGGTTAAGATGCATCGTAACATAATTGACTAACATGGTTGTAATGTCTAGAAGCCAAGTGAAAAGGGATTTCTACCTTGACAATTTTACTAGGAATGTTATCCCCAGTCTGGCGGAAGCTGCGGATGTATTTCTTGACGTCGGTGTCCATGTACTCAAACACCAAGTAGAGAACTGTCTTTCCTTCTTTATTCTGGCCTTGTTTCACATCCATCAATCTGTAAATTTTACAAGGATAAATATGCTACCGGTAACAAAATGAATCGCTCGGAATATTCCAACTCTTATTTGTGTATCTATAAATAAAACCCCCTATTCTGGCCTCATTTCACATCCATCAATCTGTACATTTCCACGTATTCAAACTCTTATTCGTGCATCATCTATAAATAATCACAATTTATGGAAGAATGATGAACAACAATGAAATTACAGAAGAAAGCCTAAACTCCTAGAAGCAGTGAAGAAACCAGATCAAATCACCACTAAAAGACGGCACAACCTAACCAGAAATCAGTTTCAAAATTCTCAGAAAATCGAGCAGTAAAATGTCGCATCCACAATAATCTAAAGCCATTTTTTCATTAATCGCTCGGAGCATTCATATCCAGACTGCTGTTTGTGTATCTAAAAATAATCCCAATTTATGGTACAATCAAGAACAACAATTAAATTAAATAAGAAAATCTAAACCACCAGAAGCAGTGAATCGGAGTAATTCTAACAGGAATTAATTTCGAATTACTCAGAAAATCGAGCAACAAGATCAATCAGAGGAATCCCGGTTCCACCACAATCGAGTGAAAACAGAATCAAATGATCGAACAGGTAGTATTCAGAAACCGATCCATAAAATAAAACGAAGAGAGGCAAAACTGCAAATTGAGAAAAATCATACCTGACAACATGCGGATCTCTGGACAGCATTCTGAGCAACGAAACCTCGCGAAGAGTGGTGGGCGGCACTCCCTCCTCATCTTCATGGAGGCGCGTTTTCTTCAACGCGACGATCTTTCCGGTGGCTTTCTCTCTCGCTCTGTACACTTTCCCGTACGTTCCTTCTCCAACTTTCTCAAGCTTCTCAAATGCCTCCATTGCAGATTTCGGTTTCTCTTCCATTTCTCTCTCTCTTCTTTGTGTGTGTGTGTGTGTGAAAATGCGATTCAAGATTTCAGAAGAATTAGGTTTTCTTGTGTTTGCAAATGGCGGATTCTATATACATGTAGCCACCACCAAATTGTAACGGCATCATTTTTTGAAATTCAAACATTTTCGAAATTTCAAATACCATTCGCCTTTGATGGGAGGCGAAATCCCCAAATTAACCCCCGAGGAGCGTTTGGAAGTTAAAAGTGCCACATGTAATTTTTTTTTTTTTGAGAAAGATGTAATTTATATTTTTGTAATTCCACTATCCTACTTAGGATCGTGAATACGAAAATAATAAGTTAGTGCTTGACCTTATCGTGTTCGTATCGATACGATAATAACCTGAAATTATCGTGTCGTATTCGTATTAAATTGTGGAACACGATAAAAATCAATAGGTCACACGATAACCCGATGAAAATATGATAATCTTGTCAACCCGATAAGAACTTGATAACTTATTACATGAAAAATTATATATTTATTATTCACATTTTTCTTTGTTTATACTTATATATTTTTTAATTTATTATATTTAATATTCTATTTTTTTAATTATTGTCGTGTCGTGTCATTATTGTGTGTTAGCACGAAAAAATATCGTGTTCGTGTAGTGACAAAATTAACGTGCGTGTGTTGGACAAATTCTTATCATATCGTGTTCGTATTTGGCCTTGTCGTGTCTAAGGTGTAATCGAGTCGAGTATTAGCCTTATTGAGCTCGACTTGAGTTGAGCTTTGATTTTTTGAGCTCGACTCGATTATGTATAAATATTAAATAAAAAATTGTATTCATTTAATTTTAAATAACAATAATTTAATTATTAATGATATATATGTAAGTAATTTAATTATCAAGGATAAAATTCTAATTAGCCTAAAGTTCGATAAGGCTCGCGAGCCTATCGAGCTCACTATTATGAAACTCGAGTTCAAGCTCGATAGCTATTCTAGTAGCTTGAATTCAAGCTTGACTCGATAAACTTCGAGTCGATTTTGAGTTTTTGTCGAGTAGGTCATGAGTTCATTTATTCCAACAATACACAAATGTTATACACTACTACAAGTCTACAATGTGCTCAACTTAGCAATAATTTCATCAATGCATGTATCCGAGGTTCCCCCCTCATCTACCGCCTCCTTCGCCAATGCCCTCCAACGACACAAATTTGTCTGAATCTCTCTGCTTCTCTCTCCTTGCATGATCATCTCTATGCATGCTTCTATCTCCTCACTCCGACAAAATCCCTCATCATCAATCTTAGGTTTGATTCCCACCTTCCAAACATGCTCCACAAAATGTGCATTAGTTATCTGGTCTAGAAACTGAGGCATTGCCACCACGGGCACTCCCAGGCTAATCGCCTCGAGAGTCGAGTTCCAGCCACAATGAGACACGAAGCATCCGACTGCTTCGTGCGCCAACACCGCTAGCTGAGGGCACCATGTCACGACCAATCCTCTGTCCGAAGTGAAATTGGTCGGAAGCCGGTCTTCTTCGGACGGCTTCACCACCCACAAGAAGTTTTTGCTGCTGTGCAGAAGGGCATTGGCGACTTCTGCAGCCTGCTCTGAGCTTAAGCTAAAAGCACTCCCGAACGAGACGTAGACGACGGATCTTTTCGCCTTGGAATCGAGCCATTTCGAGCAGGCGCCCGCATCTGGCGTGATGATGTTGAAGCCGTAGTCGTGATCGTCCTTCACTCGGTAGTCTAGGTATGAGGAAGGTAGCGTGGGCCCGATGGCTCGTACGGGCCACAGTCCGGACATCCAATTGATCACCTACGTTTGATAGAGAGAGTTTTATCAATCCAAGACTCGAAAGATAGGCCTATGTCGATTAGTGCAAAGAATCCAATAACATTTCAAACAGAGTGAAGATGAAATATGCAAAAGTGGATTCTTGATCAGTTAGAAATCTATTACCTCTTCCAACTTATGAAAGATAGGTTATATATCAGTTTGTTTACTTCAAGAATTTATTATTGGGTGGATAAATTCCAACTTATGAAAGATAGGTTATACCTATATATCAGTCATGACTATAACGGCTTGTTTACTTCAAGAATTTACTATTGGGTGGATAAATAGTTTAGAGGATGAAATGATGAATAAATCATATCTCACGTACATATCCTACGAATAGGCACTCAAATCTCATTTTATCACGGGCCTTGAGTTATCCACCATTTTAATATCACGCAAAGTAAACATAAGATAACTTATTAATCCACCGTTATCCATCAAAGTAAACAAGGCCCGAGAAGAATGCGTAGAATCCAAGACCATTTTAAACAAAGATAGAAAATGAAAACTTGTGAAATCTATTACCTCTTCTTCCAACTTATGGAAGGAGTTGAAGAGAACCCAATCTGCATTCTCACTGTTATCAAACTGTCTCAACATGAACCTCATGATCGGAGGATATCGCCCCGTTTGAGGGCCTAATGAAGGCAGATGAGGAAGACGAAGCTCGGGAAATCCGGTGGTGATCGACAGAGGAGGGATTGCCGGAGTAACTCCGGCCAAATCACAGTGCATCGGATAGCAACCGGCAACAAAAGCACACGACTGTGTAAAAAAGGAAGCTCTAGCAATGGCTAGCTCATTAGCCACATTTGAAGCCCATGCTATATTAGCATCATAAATCAAGCATTTCACAGGGTTGTTGGAATCTTGAAATTTCTTGATGAGATGAACCAAGTTTGTGGAGCCGATCGCCTCGAACCTCTCGAGAAAGCCCCCGAACCCACCGGGCCCGGCCACCCCTCCTTCGGAGGGATCATCGTATATCGACTCGAAGTTGATCGAGCCATGATCACCAGATGCAGCTTCTTCTTCCATGGCCATGGTGTTGGAGAGTGTGGTAGTTACTGTGATCTTGATTCCTTTTGCAGCTAATCTCTTGGAAAATTGAACCATGGGATTCATGTGGCCTTGCCCGTGATGAGGTAGCACCATGATATGAGCTTTATATGTTTCTTCCTTGTCCATATTTCTCTGCACTCCACAACTTCAAGAAAAATGAAACTGTTGCTTTATTACAACCTTAGACCTAAAAAAAATGAAATTAAGTCCTCATCAGCCATTTCTATGGTAAGAACCTAAAAGATTAGTGAATCAGTATAGCCAAGAACAGCAGATCAGAAGAACCATAATCAAGCTAACTTTTTCACAGTAAAATTGATCAGACAGTTCAAGTTTTCATACACAGAAGGGGCAGATGGGATCTTACCAGTTGTTTCTTCTTGCAAAAGTGAGTCAACGTTGTTGTCGGTGAGAAGAAATTCAACTGGTCTCTGATCTACAAACAGTATATATATATATATATATATATATATATATATATATTTATATATAACCTCCATGGCTCCACACTTTTTCCTCTCGACATCACCAAAGAAAAAAGAGGACAAAAAACAGCATATGTTAATTACTCGGCTGACAGTTGCTAAATAACACTTAATGTTGAGGGTTTTTTTTTTTTTTTCAAATAATAATACTAATAATAATTCCTTGTGATGTTGAGTTTATACTTTATGTCAACTCTAAGCTGCTTCCCATGAAAAATATATATGCTTGTTTTTGTCCGTCTCTACAAAATAATTGCACTACAGTGTGTCGATCAAATTGAAATTCAAGAAGAGCCTTAATTAGTGATTGAGTAATTCCAATAGCATAGTATTTTTTAAAAAAATAAAATAAAAAATTCTTGTGTTTTGGTTGTTCTCTAGCAAATGTCGTGTGTTTTATTACTTTATATATAGTCATCTTTTTGTTGTCACTTTTCTCATATTTCGATAATAGTCTTGTAGATTTTGGTTATGCCAATTAATCTGCAGACTGCAAAATCACCCATGAATTCATATGATTAGTTATTTAGTGCATTAGCATGGAAAATAGTTAATTTTAGTAAGTAGTTTTTACTTAATTACCAAATGAAATCCTCTATCCCACTTTTCTCTATCACATTTGGTGTCCCATTTTGATTTTTATTCGATTTTCATCAAAAAAATTTCTTCAATTTCAATTTGTTGTGACTTAGTTTAATTTTATAATTATTATTTAGGGTACATTCCACCCAATTAAGGATTATATTTATTTTTTAATATTTATTTCTTGTTTTTTAGTTAAAATAATTGATTGGTATGATTGATTATTTCAAAAGTAGGGTATTTAATTTTTAGCAATACATATTGATTATGATTTGTAATAGTATAATAAAATTTATTTTTGTAATAAACATTTTTAAAATATTAAATTTCATAGTGAGACACAATAGTGGGACATGAAAAGTGAAATAGAAAATTTTATCCCCTTAATTACTGCTTCAGTTAAAGAGCATTTGGGTCCCATGCATAATAATATCTTCAAATTAATTTTTAGTAATATCTTCAAATTAATTTCTAGTGAATGGCATGCTTCAATCACCGCCATGCTTTCCGACATGCTCGTCGATTTTACGTTTAGAAACATTGGGATGAAATTGCAATATTAAAATTTAATGTACAAATTTTAAAATTAATATTCATGGTGCTATTCAATTTTAAAATTGAAAAAAGCCGGTGGCAATTAATTTTATAACACATGTTAGAAAATATAGGAAAAAAAATTAAATAAAATAAAAAAGAACACATTTCATATGTAACATTAGTGCACGTGTGATCTATATATATAAATCATGCATATTCATAAAATAAAAGACTAGCTAGTGTTAGCTAGGAAGACGTGGGTCATACGTTGTTATGCCCAAATATTTGTATACGCAAATATTCTTGTCAAATTAAAACTAATTAATACCAATGGATGATTTACAATGATGGAATGATAATCGACTTGCAAACAAGGAGAAATTAATAATTTAAGAATTCAATTAGGATGAGCATTCGGTCTATTTCGGTCTTAAAATCATAAAACTGAATAGACCGAATTAAAAAATATTTAGGATTGATTTGAACCGAATTAAGTGTGAGGACTAAACCAAACCAAACCAAATTTGTTCGGTTCGATCTGATTTTTCTATTTCTTTTTTATTCTTTTTTCGATTTTGAATTGCTTGATTAACCGTGGAAATAATAGCTTAAATAATAAATAAATTTCAAAAATCTATGACTAACACATAAATAAACATTTATAACTAATATATAAAAAAAACTAAACTAACAAATAACAATACAAACACACGAAGTACCCACCAAATAATAATTAAAAAAAATAACTAAAAAGGTTCGGTCTATTCAATCTGTTGCGTGCCGGACTGGATCGAGGACCGAATTTTTATTAAAAAAAGAATCGAACCGAACTGAAAAATTGAAAGAACCGTACCTAATGGATCGAAATCTATTCGGTTCGGTTCAGTTTTCAATTATTATTATTTTGCTCACCCTAAATCCAACTGTAGTTAGAAAATCAGATCAAATCCCCTACAACATTTCGTGTTCCATTATCATTAATGAATGATAAAAGAAACAACCCATTCGAATTCGGCAAAAACTTGCATGCATCATGATGCAAATAATACTATATGAGACGGGTCGGTCAAACCCGCGCTTTGACCCGGTCAACGCGGGTCGGGTCAACCCATAAAAAAAATATGTCCAAATTCGATACCAACAGTCCTATTAAAAGGTATCACAAAACATTCAAAAAGTATCATCTGTATTATTAAAAATTAAGTAAGGAGTCTGCTAGTTATTTTATACTAATTTAATTAGTTCAAATTGTGATTTTTTCCATTCAAATTAATGTTTAGAGCTTAGTAGTTTACGAATTTTTTAGGGTTCATAGTTTTTTAGGGGGGTTTTTTTAATTTTTTTAGGGGGTTTTTTTAGGGTATATTTTGTATTTTTTAGAGTTTTTTGGGGGGTATTTTTAGAGGTTTATTTTGTGTTTTTAGGATTTTTTGGGAGGTGTTTTTAGGGGTTTATTTTGTGTTTTTTAGGGTTTTTTGAGGGATATTTTTAGGAATTTATTTTATATTTTTTAGGATTTATTAATTCTATTTAATACTCATTTCAAACAAATTAAATCAATTTATTTTAATTTTAGGGTTCACTAATATTTTTTTAGGGTATATATTTTTTTGGAACAAATAAAATTGATAAAAAAAGACAAAAAAAGTACAAAACCCTGCCAGAAAAATGAAAAAAAAAAGAGAAAAAATCGGTCAGAAAAAAAAAAAAAAAAAAGACGGGTGCGTGGGACCGCACACCCACCTGAAATAGCAGCACAGACGTCTTGTTGCATGAAAGTGCAGCCCTTCGAACTCTAATCTACTTCCTAAATATCCTTCAATTTTCAACTCCTTCAAATTTGAAGACAAATTGGCCTCCACTATAAATGAAAAATTCCATAGCATTCTCTTCAAGAACAACTTTGCCTTTGTACGGCGGAGGTCCCACAAGAATTGCAACCCAATTAATATTTAATTTAATATATTATATATAAGGCAATGTTTTCAATAAAGCTGGAGATTAATTAATTAATTAATTTTATCAACATTTTTTTTTTAATTTTTTTTTGGTTTCACTATTTGTATTTTAATACTTTTGATCCAAAAAACTAATGGAATATACTTAACATCCATTAATACATACAGATATGGTTACAAAATGAAAAAAAATGAAAAATAAAATGATGTGACGATCTCGGCTGCACCCACTTAATTTATAAGGGTGAAAAAATGGAAAAATAAAATGAAGTGAAAATTTTAATCCAAAATAGATATTGCTTTGGCTCCAAAATATGTGCTTAACGAATGACAAGTATAGTTCACTAGTTTTTTAGACCAAAAATATTGAAATATAAAACGTGGGACCAAAAATGTAACTTGGGACCAAAACTATACGTTTTAGGACTAAAAGTTTTTGGATATTATTCTTACGGAACCAAAAGTTATAATTTACTCTTAATTAATTAAGTAAGTAAGTTTAGGATATGTACCTTTATCTTAAGCTTTTCTAGTGAATAGCATGCTTCAATCAAAGGATGGAGTTTAGAAACCATAATATACTGACGCATCTCAACCACTCCCAATTCTAGATGTTTTAAATTTATAAATTCAAATGGCAGCACCCCATCTATCCGCAACGCACACATTAATTATACAAATATAAATGAATGCATGCACTATATATTCTTATCATTGGTGTGAGGAAATTGCATTTTCGGTCCCACAGGACATCCTCTCGTTTGGAAATGGTCCCAATACTCTCACTTTTGACCCCAAATGTAAAAAATTATGTAGAAGTGATCCCATACGACTATATTTTGCACTTTTAGTCCCATACGATTATATTTTGCACTTTTAGTCCTAAAATTTTAACGAATCTGTTAGACACTAACAGAAAGTCTTCACGTAAGGCGCATGTGATTTTCTCAATTTCTTAACTAATGACGTTGAACCCTAATTGAAGAAATCGCCAAGTCAAACCCACTCTTCTATATCACGACTTCAAGAATTGGAAAAACTTGCCCATAATTCTGCTCCCACATCTGCAAAAGTCTCCAAAAAAAAAAAAGGGCGAAAATTGTCCATGGTTCTAGTCCTAAATATGCTTCGTCATCGTGCACAGTTTCCTCAGATGAAGAGGCTGAATTATCGCATTCGTTCTCCATAAAAGATATCAAAGATGAAGTGGTTATCATGAGGATCGTAACAGTGGCCCCCATCAACGACCGCAACCAGATATGTTGGAGGTGGTCGTCGGCGGGGAAAGATGAGGAGGACGAATGTGATAATTTAGCCTCTTCATCTGAGGAAACTGTGCACGACGACGAAGCATATTTAGGACTAGAACCATGGGCAATTTTCGCCCTTTTTTTTTTGGAGACTTTTGCAGATTTGGGAGCAGAATTATGGGCAAGTTTTTCCAATTCTTGAAGTCGTGATATAGAAGAGTGGGTTTGATTTGGCGATTTCTTCAATTACGGTTCAACGTCATTAGTTAAGAAATTGAGAAAATCACATGCGCCTTACGTGAAGACTTTCTGTTAGTGTCTAACGGATTCGTTAAAATTTTAGGACTAAAAGTGCAAAATATAGTCGTATGGGACTACAAGTGCAAAATATAGTCGTATGGGACCACTTCTGCATGATTTTTTACATTTGGGGTCAAAAGTGAGAGTATTGGGACCATTTCCAAACGAGAGGATGTCCTGTGGGACCAAAAATGCAATTTCCTCTCATTGGTGTATATAAAAGAGAAGTTGAGAGGTGGAGTAGTTGTAGTTGATCATGTATGTAAGATGGTATTTTGGCAAAGAATTCCGGGTATAGGCGGCCATCACAACAATTACGAGTGATGAGGTTGTTGGGGATGACACAGTTGGACATGCCGTAACCTTTATCGGTTACGGTGGTGAAGGTAAGGATAAATATGTTATGATCCAGAACTCTCATAGACTAGAGTGGAGACATAAGAGATATATAAATTTTTTGAAAATTTTGGTTTCTATATGTTTGTGCCCGTTGGAACCTGCATCCCCACAACAAAAATCCTTCCCGTATAATGGAGAATCTAATATTAACTTGTATAAAAGTATTCAGGAAAACATCTTGATAAATATATATATATATATATATATATATTCTTTTATGTCTTGCCACGTCTACGAAATCATTATGGCACGTATGTCGATGACCATTCCTCGGAGGCCTAAATAATTAGTTGGTGGAAAGGTATATTTTTGATAATTAGTTATTCAAATTTTATTTGAGTTTTTGTTTGCTCTCGTTCTTTTATAAAATTATTAATATTTTTCTTCACTTCTATTTATCTTCTTTATTATAATAAAGGTATATTACATATCTCTTCTAACTTTATAATCATTTGTTAACAAACCATATACGGTAATAAATCTTAAAATTTAAATAACTGAACAAATCATAATTGTGGCCTAATAAAAAATTGATTCTCTAAATAGTACATCTCTAAAACATGCATTGTAAACAAATCATAAGTGTTATATAAAATTTGATAAGTTTTGGATTTTAGAATTGTTCAACAATATTAGCTAAAATTTTTCAAATATTGTAATTGCAATATTAACAATCTAGAGACTACCAAATGGTTGTTGATAACATTTATTAAGAAATATTACACAATAAGATATTTGAAGAATGAATTAAACGTGACACGCACACAAACGTACACTTGTTATGGTTTTTTAGGAAAAACTTTTTGAGAGCTAGCTTGAACATGTGTGTGTGTGTGTGTGTGTGTGTGTGTGTGTGTGTGTGACTGTGAATAAAAGATGAAACAAACCAAATAAACAAAATGCATATATGTAGTGAGCTAGGAGTAGGTAGAATTCAGAAAAAATTACTAGATATGTCATTGACTTAATTCATCAATTTTAATTACCATTTTTCTTACCATGTTAACTATTCTCATTTTTCTTAATTAATTTGATTGTAATTTTGTTTTTAAATTACGATCATTTTCAAGATGAACTTTAAGGTGTTGCTAGCATTTCAATGGGGCCAAGTAAAAGCGTAGTATGCCTTAAAGCATTCAACCCCCACGGTGGATGGTAGAAGAGTATATAATCATTTGATTCTTTCATAGAGAAGTAAGATTTAATCTCTTACTTGGGAAGGAGAATTATTTCACTCAAGGGAGATCAAATCCTTATGCTTTTACCGATCGAAGAGTTATACTCTTACAAGTAAGTTAAATATAGTCAATTAACAAGTTTTTTCGTCTAATATTCTAATAAAATGTAATATATGTTGTTTCAGCCACTGTCCAACCATATCAAAGGAAATAAATTCAATCCAGTCAAAAGAAATATGGGCAAAGTATAAATAGCATTAAAAGGGTAAAAATAAATATATAAATAAATAAAGGGATATGATTGACATCCAATTTGAACTTTAACTAGTAGTAGAATGCATTTTCTGATTTCCGAGAAAGTAAAAATAAATGAGGGGATTAATATTACATATTTTTGCCACCATTCATTCAACAAAAGCCCTCTCTCTGTCAATATATAAGGTACATGTCAAACTCATGCATGGTCATTCTCGGATTCCCTCTCATACTCTATTTGATTCACGTGAGTGTATGGTGAAATTTAAATTTTCAAGAATCATATATTTAAATATTTGAATATAGTATCCAATATTATTAACTTTGCGTGTACATACATGCATATTTTCATTATAAATAGAGGCCGAATATATTGAGATGTCAATTGGTATATTAAGCAAGAAACACAAATTAAAATTTCAAAATATTTATAGAAGTATTGATTGTCTTTCTTTAGTTTCCAACCGAGATTAATTAAGTAATTCCATTGCTCACTTTGATTACTTGATGAAGTTTCACATTTTTTCCTCAAAAAAAATATGGTTCAAGTCAAATACCATCTCACGCAAATTTAGTTTTCAACAAAAAGATTGAAAAAAATGTGCAAAAAGTTATTATTTTACAAAGAGTTACACACACTCCAGAAAACCATTAAATATGAGAATTAACGTTCAGGAAAGCCGACAAGATTTTGTGCAATCATCATAAACCAAGCAAATTAAATAAATTGATGCTTTCATATATAATCGAATATTAATTCAGACAAAAATACAGCCCAATAAATAGAAATTGGGGAAAACATGTAACGTAAACTATATGCTAAAATAATTAATAATTAAGAGAGAGATTTTTTTAGTATCCATTTAATATATGATATTCTTTGGTCTCAATTCTCATTGAGATCGATAATTAATCAATTTTAATTTTAACACAAATAAAGTAGTTAGAATGAAAATATAAATAAGATCGAAATCCTCAATAATTAAAAAAATAAATAATAAAAGCCCCACCTAAATACAAAAAGATCATTTTCACTCCAAGATGATGTAAGATTGTAAATTATAAAGTATAGCAAAACATCTCTCTCTTTCACTCTCCGTCATTTCCTTTTTTCTTGCAATTGTCATTTTCACTCTAAGATGATGTAAGAATGTAAGTGGTAAAGTATAGCCAAAAAATCAATCTCTCCAACAGTACTCCATTTGATTCTTGTGAGTGTAGACTAAAGCCTTTAATTTTTACATTTTTTATAAACATATTTAATTTTGTTTTAGTAAACTTGATAATCAAATAATGTAACAACATATACTCCATTTGATTACTATGAGTGTTGATGTACTAAGCTTTTTATATTTTTTATCAACATATTTAGTTTTGTTTTAGTAAATTCGATAATCAAATAATGTAAATACAAAAGGTAAAAACAAAAAGGGAAAAACCAAGTCCTTAGGGCAATAAATTCGATTGTCATTTTCACTCCAACAAGATGATGTAAGATTGTAAATTTTAAAATAGAGCCAAAATTAACTTGATTTTGTTTGGGATTATGGTTTTATTTATATAGCCTTTTGAATGGGCCCATGTTCTTTTATAAATATAAAACAATAATAGTTCCTTTATTTATAAGTAATTTCCATTGTTAATCATATTTTCATTTCTGAATAAATTCGAATCAAGTTAAGGTGGTGATTCTTCTTCTTCTACTACTTCTTCTTTTTATGCAAATGCATATTTAGACACCTTAAAAATAGTTCACATGCAACAATAATGAAAGATCTAATAATACGTACATCGAAAAATTAGTGTGATTTATTAATATGAATATAACAAGATCGATTTTGATACATGGAAATGATCAGCTATATATATAAAAAAAAGAACTGATTTTTGTAATATGATAGGCCCAAATAAATATTTAGACAAGCACTGTATATGAGGACAAACAAAGTGAGTCCTCAAATAGGATTTTGTAATAAATATTTAGACAGGCACTGTACATGAGGACAAACAAAGTCAGTCCTCAAATATGATTTTGTAATATGACAACTTTCTAGCTACAATAGGAATATTATGAGTAAAGTTGTCTATTATGAATTGTTGTTAGATTGGATTATCTAACGTCAATTGTAAAAAACAAAAAATAAAAAATCGAATAAATTAATTGATTTATTTCAGTAGATGTTTCGGTTTTAATTTAACTATTTTGATTTTGATGTTTAAAGTGATGTTTTATTTTTGGATTCGTGCTATTATTATCTGTGAAAGTTTGGAAATTTTATTTTATAATTTTAACTCATACCATACCGAAGCATATTTCTCAATTAACAATAGAAAATACCTAATACAGTATCACTTAACAAGTATCATTATGAAAGAAAAATACAAAGAATAAGCAATCACTAAAACAAGCTAACCCTACGTATTACGACCACGTCAGAAACAAAACAAGGTAACCCTACGTATCACGACCACATCCCCGCCATGCATGGTCATGTACTCACTGATTAGATCCTCAGAAACACCTTTGGCGCAGTACAACTCGCCTCCTTGATAGTTCATGGCAGTCAAAAGCTCGAGTTGGTCATTGCTCGATACGTACATCTTGTTCATGTTGTTCACTACCTCCCGGGCTTTCATTATGTCCGCAGCGGTCTCTCGGGCTGATTGCTCACTATCCTCTTTGATCCTACGTATCCGTTCAAGTCTGTCGAAAAACTCATGCGGAGTCTCCGGTTGAGGGAAATTCCCATATGCAAACTTTGGTCTCCTAGGCATCCTAGAAACAAATCAACATCAAAAAATTAAAGATATCCAGACGTAAATCTGTAAATTAAATTTCTAAACATAAATCTACAAATTAAATCAAATATCTAATATCTAATGAAATCATATTGAAAAGAAAAAACAAACACACCTATAGAAGATGGACAGGCGAATCAGAAAAAGAAAAGAAAAAACAAACACACCCGAAGGACAGAACTGACGCTGTGCAGAAATAAAGTCGCAATCATAAAAAAATGAAGATATTTGAACATGAATCTACAAATTAAATCGAATGAAATCACATTGAAAAGAAAAAAAAACAAAACTACTCAAGAAGATGAACAGAACCAATGTGACTCTGTAGAAATCAAATGCAAACTTTTATAAAATTATTAATATTTTTCTTCACTTCTATTTATCTTCTTTAGTATAATAAAGGTAGATTGCATATCTCTTCTAACTTAATAATCATTTGTTAACAAACCATATACGGTAATAAATCTTAAAATTCAAATAATACGGTAGTACATTCAGAACCAATTAATCCGGTGGTACTTTTCAGAAAAAAAAAAAAAACCAATACTAGAATCATCTTCCCACCTCTTTATCTCTCAATTGTTATGGATAATCGACAGATTGCACCGGAAGATTTAATTTTTGTTTAGCTAATATTGTTAAACAATTCTAAAATCCAAAACTCGTGAAATTTTATATAACACCTCCGATTTGTATACAATGCATGTTTTAGAGATGTACTATTTGGAGAAGCAATTTTTTTATTAGGCCACAATTATGATTTATCCAATTATTTGAATTTTAAGATTTATTACCGTATATGGTTTGTTAACAAATGATTATTAAGTTTGAAGAGATATGCAATCTACCTTTATTATACTAAAGAAGATAAATAGAAGTGAAGAAAAATATTAATAATTTTATAAAAGTTTGCATTTGATTTCTACAGAGTCACGTTGGTTTTGCTCATCTTCTTGAGTAGTTTTGGTTTTTTCTTTTCAATGTGATTTCATTCGATTTAATTTGTAGATTTATGTTCAAATATCTTCCTTTTTTTGTGATTGCGACTTTATTTCTGCACAGCGTCGGTTCTGTCCTTCGGGTGTGCTTATTTTTTCTTTTCTTTTCATTAATTTTTGATTCGCCTGTCCATCTTCTATAGGTGTGTTTGTTTTTTCTTTTCAATATGATTTCATTAGATATTAGATATTTGATTTAATTTGTAGATTTATGTTTAGAAATTTAATTTACAGATTTACGTCTGGATATCTTTAATTTTTGGATGTTGATTTGTTTCTAGGATGCTTAGGAGACCAAAGTTTGCATATGGGAATTTCCCTCAACCGGAGACTCCGCAGGAGTTTTTCGACGGACTTAAACGGATACGTAGGATCAAAGAGGATAGTGAGCAATCAGCCCGAGAGACCGCTGCGGACATAATGAAAGCCCGGGAAGAAGTGAACAACATGAACAAGATGTACGTATCGAGCAATGACCAACTCGAGCTTTTGACTGCCATGAACTATCGAGGAGGCAAGTTGTACTGCGCCAAAGGTGTTTCTGAGGAACTAATAAGTGAGTACATGACCATGCATGGAGGGGATGTGGTCGTGATACGTAGGGTTACCTTGTTTTGTTTCTGACGTGGTCGTAATACGTAGGGTTAGCTTGTTTTTGTGATTGCTTATTCTTTGTATTTTTCTTTCATGATGATACTTGTTAAGTGATACTGTATTAGGTATTTTCTATTGTTAATTGAGAAATATGCTTTGGTATGGTATGAGTTGAAATTATAAAATAAAATTTCCAAACTTTCACAGATAATAATAGCACGAATCCAAAAATAAAACATCACTTTAAACATCAAAATCAAAATAGTTAAATTAAAACCGAAACATCTACTGAAATAAATCAATTAATTTATTCGATTTTTTATTTTTTGTTTTTTACAATTGACATTAGATAATCCAATCTAACAACAATTCATAACAGACAACTTTACTCATAATATTCCTATTGTAGCTAGAAAGTTGTCATATTACAAAATCGTATTTGAGGGCTGACTTTGTTTGTCCTCATGTACAGTGCCTGTCTAAATATTTATTACAAAATCCTATTTGAGGACTCACTTTGTTTGTCCTCATATACACTGCATGTCTAAATATTTATTTGGGCATATCATATTACAAAAATCAGTTCTTTTATATATATATATAGCTGATCATTTCCATATATCAAAATCGATCTTGTTATATTCATATTAATACATCACACTAATTATATATATATATATATATATATATATCACCTAAATAAATTTAATAAGTAAAGAAACATTCATCATATTTAAAATTTGCGAATATAAAAAGAAGCCCAAATTTATGATATTAAAAAGGGCCCAACACTGGTCCATTTAGATTATTATATCAGCCCAAAAAAGGGGAAAAAACGCATAAAACCCTAGAACTAGTTGCTTTTCCTCTCTCTCTATATATAATTAATCAAGCGATCGTCTATATATATGTAATATAATTATTTCAATTTTCTTTTGGATCTATAATTTATATAATAATTATAAGATCGATCTCTTCTTCCACGGCATCTATGCTGACTGCTTTTTGTTACATAAGATATTTAGAGCTATGATGACACGAAGTCAGAAACGGCGTAATAAGGTGAATATTTTTATTATACTCGATCACTTGCAACTTTTTTTTCTTGTTTTTTTTTCTACAAAAATAAGATAATTAATATGTGTGCATGAGTTATTAGGTTATGTTGCAGTTGGATAGAATCAGCAAATTCACTACAAGAATTTCATGATTTAGCGACAGAATTACCGACGCACTTTTTTCGGGTCGTATTTTCCGACGGCCTAGCGACGGCATGTCCGTCGTTAATATTGCATGCAGATAAAATTGGCGGGATTGGTTCCCGCGTTCCATTAACGGCAGACTTATGATGACATAAACGTCGTTATGTATTACGACGGACGTGGTCCGTCGTTAATATCTAATATTTTAATTTTTTAAATAATATTTATAGGTATGTTTATCTTCATTTTTTTTAAATAATATTAATACTTAACGACGGATAGTGTCCGTTGTTACATTTATCCGCATTTTTTTAAATAATATGAATACATAACGACGGACAGTGTCCGATAGAATCAGCAAATTGCCCGATGATATTCTGATATCCATAATCTGTCAGACTGCCGTTCTGAGAAGCCATGGCCACCGGCATCCTCTCAACTCGATGGCGATATCTCTCTACCTACATCACCCACCTCAACTTTCCTCCCTTTAAACCAACACTAACTGTTTATGATGACAGATCTATAAAGCTTTCCGACGTACAAAACATAAGATTTAGATTTCCTAGTTATGCAAGCATGATCGATCGTGTCTCGGATTCACACAAGTGCAGTCGTGTAAGAGAGTTGAGAATGAACATGCATTGTATAAACGGAGCAAATCTTGAGAAGTGGCTCGTGTTTGCATTCATGAGAGAGGTTGAGATCATTGAGATAAAGATGAGTGATTTTTTTGGGAGTAGTAATTACTTTCTTGGACTTCCCAATTTGATCAATAATCCATTAGGTGAAGGTTTCAAATATCATTGCCTTAAGCAATTGTCCTTGTCTATGATTCATGTCACCGATCAAGACCTATTGCTCTTGCTCGACCCCAATATTTTTGCTCTCGAAAGTTTATCCATTGAATCCTCGTGGGAGTTGAAGAATGTCTCGATTGTTGGCAATTCGAAATTGAGACATTTAGAGATATCTCATGCTCGGAATCTCGAATCCTTTGAGATTGTTGATGTGGCGAACCTCGTTTCTTTAAGGTGTTGTCAATCACAAAGTAGATGTGCCCTACAACTTAAAAACATTCCAAATCTTGTTAAATACATCACTGGTAATTGTTGTCATGGTCGTCCACACCCGGAGTTCTTTGCCAAAATACCATCTTCCATACGCGATCAACTACAAATACTCCACCTCTCAACTTCTCTCTTATATACACCACTGGTAAAAATATATATTATATAATTTTTCTACACACACGTGTATGTGTGTATATATAGTGCATGTATTCATATTGGTATAATAATATAATATACATAGATTTTAATTTATTTTATATGCATTGCAGTTAGGGTGCTGCCATTTAAATTTATAGATATAAAGCATCTAGAGTTGGAAGTGGTTGAGATGCGCGAGTCTACTATTGTTACTAAACTTCATCCTTTGATTGAAACATGCCATTCATTAGAAAATTAAGCTCAAGATAAAGGTACATATTCTAAACTTAATTAATTAATTAATTAATCTCCACCTTTATTGAAAACATTGCACTAAATATATTAATATTAATTGGGTTGCAGTTCTTGTGGGACCCACGTCATACTAAGGAAAAGTTGGAGAATAAAATGCCATTTGATTTCTTATTTTTATCGAATGCCAATTTGTCTCCAAATTTGAAGGAGTTGAAAATTGAAGGATATTTAGTTAGTCACCATGAGCGAAATTGGGTTTCGTACATCATCAACTATGCTGTGAAGTATTAATTGTGGTAGCATGTGATTTAACAAAGACATTGCTACGACTTGCATTAGCTCGTGCACGACGTCATTTCCGACATTTAAT
Source organism: Perilla frutescens (assembly GCA_026008535.1). Taxonomy (NCBI): domain Eukaryota; kingdom Viridiplantae; phylum Streptophyta; class Magnoliopsida; order Lamiales; family Lamiaceae; genus Perilla; species Perilla frutescens. The sequence continues at coordinate 75,757,323 of BRKX01000003.1, forward strand.
TTACGCCCGTTTTGAATAATTTTCAGCTCGGCCCGATCCGAAATTGATAGTGGCCCGAACGAATCGGACAATTTAGTCCCAAACATAAAAATTTATCTTAAGCCCGTGTAATGGTCTGGCCCGACTAGAAAAGTCAGGTCGGGTTGACCTAAAAATATAAGCCCGAATAATTTCGGGCCGGGCGTTCCGAATTGCACACTAGCTAGTCTTTTATGAATATGCATGATTTATATATGGATCATGCATGCACTAATGTTCCATATGAAACGTGTTCTTTTTATTTTATTTAATTTTGTTTCCTATATTTTCTAACACGTTATAAAATTAATTGCTACCGACTTTTTTCAATTTAAAAATTGAATAGCATTAGTGAGTGTTAATTTTAGCATTAAGAGAGACATAGACAGTAGATTATTCCATGTGATGTGATATATATATTTCCAAATAATTAACATTATTGTATTCCAATTGTGTGAGTGCTGTACATGTATATAATAATCTCGTGATGTCCCTCAAATAAAAAAATAATAATAAAAAAAATCTCGTGATGAAAAACGTCATTTCATTTGGAATATAAGACCTCTTTTGGTGATTAATTTGTACTGATATTTCCTCCCTCATTTTTTTTTATCTTACCCCCTCTGCGCAAAAATAAATAAATGATGCCAAAATTATTGTACTTTCTTTTTTGATAGACCAAAATTCTTGTACTTATTACTTCTCTTATACCTAAATGTATACTTCTTTTTACCTAGAGGAATGCCATGAAATATGGGCAGTTTACACGTAAATAAAAATGGAATCTTCTTTTTACATAGAGTAACGACATGAAGAAATATGGGCAAAGCATAAATAAAAATATGAAGACTTCTTTTTACATAGAGTAATGACATGAAATATGGGTCCTGACGGGAATGGTACAGTAGTGGAATGAGGTTGCTTGGAGATCAAAGATTACGAGTTCGAATCCCCTCAATGCCACCAGATCGGGATGTGTATGTGAAAAAAATGACATGAATATGGACAAAGTATGAATATCATTAAAAAGGTAAAAATAAATAACCTCATGCATGATTTATCTCTACATCGAAGCTATATATAAAAGGTGATCATATATATATATAAATATATATCCAACTTAAAGTACGTAAACATTTAATCTGTTATATTTTTTATAATTAAACATATATATTTTATTTGGTTTTAAATGGAAAAACCCACGGTGATGGCGATAATTTCCATTTTTTGCAATTGTTATTTTCACTCAACGAGATGATGTAAGACTGTGAGTTAAAGATGATGTATAGCTAGCAAAAATTACCTACATTGGTTTTGCTTTGGATTATTGTTTTATTTATATAGACTTTTTGAATGGCCCATTTTTTTAATAAATACAAAATGGTTAATTGCTTTAAAATATCGCCACTTCAGAGGTGTTTTGTTTTTTCAGACATCTTCAAAAATGTAATTTTAATAACATGAATATAACATCTGTTTAATTTTTCACACAATTTTTAAATTTTGATTAATTGTAAAAATAAGTTCCATGTTATTCTTGTTGAATAAACTCCGACGGACTCCCAATTTTATTTTCAAATTCGGAAAAGGGAGAAATTGGGGTTGTAATTTCATGTTAAATTTTTCGTGTTTCACTCTATATTTCACCATCAAAGTTATGATTTTAATAATATTTATTATAAAATAAAAATTAATTATAATATAAATAATCATAGTCAACATATAAAATGAATCATATATCAACAAAAAAAATGAATTAAATAATTATAGAACATAATTTTGAAAAAATCAACCATAATAATGAATTATTAATTGAAAATCAAAAATTAAATATTAAAAAATAATTATAAATCATAATTGGTTGGGGTGAACCCTAAAAACAATCATAAAATTAAATTAAATTACAAAAAAAAAAATTGAAGAAAAATAAATCGCCAGAAATAATATCACTCTGAACACTAAATAGTATCATTTTGAAGTATAAAAAGTATCATTCCGAAGTACAAAAAGTATTGGGCCTGCAACTTGTCATATACGAGTTTCTTTAATTCAAATTATGATTTATTTCATTTCAATTAATGTTTTGAGTTTAGGGGTTTGAGGTTTTTTTTAGGGTTTTTTTTTTGGGGGGGGGGGGGGGGGGCGGGGGGGGGGGGGGTTAGGGTTTAGTATTTTTTGGGAGGTGTTTTTAGGAGTTTATTTTGTGTTGTTTAGGATTTTTTTGTGGGTGTTTTTAGGGGAGTTTTTAGGGGTTTATGTTGTGTTTTTAAAGGTTTATTAATTCCATTTTAGGATATAAATTCATATTGATTTCAAATAAATTAAATCAATTCATTTGAATTTTAGGATGCATTAACTTTATTTTAAGATATAAAATATTGGTAAGAAAACAAAAAAAAATAGAAAATAAAAAAAAAATTAAAAAATCAACCCAGAAAATAAAAATAAAAATTGACGACGCGTGACACACGTGCGCCCGTCTGATATGCATAGATTGCATGGGAAAGTGCCCCTTAAAAAAAAAGCCCCCCCAATTGCTTATGTTTGCCATTCCTCGGGAAGGGCACCGTAAATGACATATCAAGTTGAATTTCTTGATTTAATACTCAACTTTTACCCTTATATTTTCTAACATATATTATAAAAGTATCACCGTATTTTTAAAAATTTTAAAATTAAATAGCACTGCGAATGTTATTTTTTTAGCATCTACATGTTAAATCTTAATTTAACATTATATTTTCGAAAATAACTTATGAAATTAAATATATTTTTTAAATTAATTGAATCATTTTATTGGATTGTTGGAACTTTGTCTATATTTTAAGGGATGTAGGATCCTCTGTTCCAGAGTTGGCGCTCTAACTCGTATTCCACGATCGATTTAACAAGTTTAATAATAGATATTATAAAAATAAAAATTAATTATAACATAAGCGACCTAGTCACATCTATCAACAAAAAATTGAAATTTTAAAAATTATAAATCATATTTTTAAAATAATCAAACAATAATAATCATTTCTTTGAAAATTAAATACTAAAAAATAATTATAAACCCTAATTGGGTGGGGTGGACCCTAAAAATTATCATAAAATTAAACTAAAACATAATAAATTATAATTGATGAAAAAAAAAAGGAAGAAAACCTCATAAATTTGACCATGGAATACGGATTGGAACACCAAGTCTGGAATAGAGAATTACATCCGATATTTTAGACATATGGTCTTGAATACATTCAAACCATCCCCTAATAATGCATTATTTATATATATATTAAGACAAAATCGTAAAGGGTAAAATTATAAATAAAAAATATCAGAAAAAAAGTACAAATTAAAATATCCGTCAAAGTTACCAATTAATCTAGATAATGCAGTTGGTCGTGAGTCGTGACCTTTTGTCCTGAAGTCTGCATCATTGTGTTCGATACTTTCATTTTTTTAGCATTCTCTTTTGCCCTCTTTACTCTTCATCTTTATTTATTTTTACCATTCTTTTTTGCCTTTACTCTTTATCTTTATTTTTTTTTTTACCATTCTTTTTTGCCCTCTTTACTCTTCATCTTTTTTTTTTTTTTACTATTCGATCCTTTTGCCCTCTTCTCTTCCTCTTACTGTTCATCATCATTTAGTTTATATTTTTTATTATTATTTTGCCCTCTTCTCTTCCTCTTACTCTTCATCTTCATTTTTCTAAAAGCTTTTGTTGTACTAACCTCTTAATCTTCATATTCTTTTTTATTAAAAGCTTTTGTTGTAACTGCCAAATCGACAATACAAAATGAGCAACTGTGCATTAATTATTGTTAATGTAATCCACGTAATTGAAAATTAATCTTGAAAAGCCTTAAACACACATCTTCAATAGCCAAATAAATCTATAAATAAATCCATATCATAAATCTTACACTTCCATTCATTGTAATCACTGTGTTGCACTTTTTTTTTGTCCCATTTTTCTTATTTTCCATGTTATAGATTTCAGCTTTCATTTTAATATTTTTTGTTTTAAAATTAACTTTTCTCTTCATTTGTACTTTTCCAAAAATTAATCTGTAATCTCATATACTATATAATTGTATTATTTATTTTGTTAATGATAGGTTTGCAAATTACTTTTCATTTTAATTTTAAAATCTATCTATACATATATTAAAGCAAATTGTAAGGGTAAAATTGTCAAAAAAAAAAATCAATGAAAAACATGATGTAAAATAATTTTTTGTCGAAATGTTTATGAAGTTTTGGTTGTGGTGTAGTGGTTGCACTCTATCTCACAATCCTGAATGGCCTAGGATCAAATCTTGCGGCCCACTTTCTTGGCTTTTTTTCTTTTAATTTTCTTTTTCCTTTTTTTTTTGTTTTTTTGTTTTTTTACTTTTTCAGATTTTTTTTTTTTTTTTTTTTGAAAATATACCCTCCAGTACCCTTTTTTTCTTTTATTTCGTTTTTTGTGTTTTTTTCCTTCTTCACTTTTTACCTTTTTTTGTGAAACTAAAATTCACTTTGCCTTTTGATAGTAAGTGATATAGGTTCGATTGTTGCTTCCCAGTTCGTTTTTTGTTTTTTCTTTTCTCTCGGATTAGGCTTTCCTTATATATTTTCTTTTTCTTTTTTTATATTTTTTTTTGCTTTTTTTTTCTTTTAGGAAAACTAAAATTCATTTTGCCTCTTAGTGGTATATGTTCGATTTTTTTTTTGCTTCCGTAGTTCATCTCTTTATTTTTCATTCCAAACTTAGGACTTTCTTTAAATGTTCCTATAAGAAACAAAGTTTAGTTTTTTATCTATTTAAATATTTGTTTATATCTATAAGAAACAAAGTTTAGTTTTTTATCTATTTAAATATTTGTATATGTTAGTTTGACACACTTATATGTGTGTATTGTAGACAGATATCTAACCATATTGAATTTTGCTTTTATTTTATCAATCAATTTTATAAAATAAAATTATACCGAGCATCGCGCGGGAGATATACTAGTATAGTTTAAATTGACTACGTGCGTCCCTCATACACACTGTGGAATTGAATGCACAACAAAATAATATTAATCAAGAGGCATATATACATAGTTCCATTAGGGGTGTAAATGATCAGTCGAGTCGAGCTCGAACACACATATGTTCAGGCTTGTTTGAAATGATATCGAGTTTTAAATTTTATGTTTAAGCTTGTTTGATTATCTATCGAGTCGAGTTCAAACGAGCTTTAATCGAGTCGAGCTCGAGTAGTTTGATATTTTTACACATGTTTGCTCATTTTTTACTTATCGAGCTCGAGTTTGAGCCGAGCTGTAAATTTTATCGAACATAAAATTATGTTCTAGATTGTTTGATACACTTATCGAACCGAGCTCGAACGAGCTTTTAACGAACGAACACGAGTCGAGTATCGAGCTATTTGGTTTGACTTTCAGCCCTAAGTTCCATATGATATGATATACATTTCCAAATAATTAACGATAACATTATTGTATTAACCCAATTGTGTGAGCGCTATAAAAAAATATTTGATTACTACTATTAATTTTTAATGTGAAAATTTTAAAATACACGTGATTGTCCTGGTTCTCTTTTACCTAAACGGAAACTTTTTTTTACATAGAGTGACGACAGCAAATATGGGCATAGTCGTCGGATTCTCTCTCTCTACAAACCTCTCTCTCTTTCATAGCCACACCACAATCTCTCTCTCTCTTTCATAGCCACACCACAATCAATCTCTTTCTCTACCATTATAAATAGAGGTTATTGGCATTGAGCAAGAAACACAAATTAATTAAAGCTTCAAAATCGATAATGGCCAGCGGAAGCAGCTCTGAAGATCCATCATTTCGGCTCATGGTACGCATATTATCATATATATATGCGCATGTAATTTTGGTTTATATACTAAGCTAATTGGTTAAGTTTCACTACAGTCATCCATCATGCGTATTGGTAAATCGGAGGAAAGGATGCATAACGGACACTGGCGGCTCGATCGTGACGAATATATGCAAGGAACCATTTTGCTTGGTGGAGAACTGAAAGCTGCAGTAGAAAGAGTAACATCACGTGATGAAATAACACTTATTCGTGAACACATGGACGCTCTCGACATTATACTCCAACATGATCGGAAATGGGCAGGAACAGTCAAAGTGGAGGCGCAAACCGAAGCAGAAAAAGAAGAGTTAAGGGCTGCCGTCCGGGAGCGAAAGGCAAGACTTCGTGCAGCAAATCTACAAATTGTGTAAAAAACCACTCTATATATGATGCATGTCTTTATTTTTAATTTTCTTTTTTTCATTAGGAAGAAAACCATTATGTACGCATAATGCATGTAGTCTACCTACCTACCTACTTTGATTCAACGTATGTGTAAGTACTGTTTTAATTTAATCTGGCAACGGTATTGTTTTATTATTATTTAGTAAGCCCCTAAATTATCAAAAATCGTTGACTGGATAAGCCTTTTTATAAACATACTTTTTTTTCGTTTTAGCTGGTACACTATTAAAAAATTTAGCTAATTAACAGGAGCTGTTGTGTGTCAAAAATTATATTAGCAAAATAAGTTTAAAATTCTGGATAGTTAACAATAGAAAAATGCTCAACAACTTAAAACGCAACAAATGTGTACACACTTAGTGAAAGTAAATGTCAAAAGTCTCGGAAATTATTTTTCATTTGAACTATATATTTTTAAGGTGTCTAAATATGCATTTGCATGAAAAAAAAAATAAAAAAATCACTCCCTTAACTTGATTCGAAAATTTCGATAGAAATACTCATTCATTTTAGAAATGAAAATGTGTACTTATAAATAAAAGAACTATTATTGTTCTATATTAAAAAAAAACATGGGCCCATTCAAAAAGACTATATAGATAAGCAATAAGCCCAAACAAAACCCAATATCCCTATTTAATTTCCTCCTCGGCATTACCAAAATAAACAAAAAAGAAAAATGAAACGTTAAAAATAAAAGGCTCAAAAAATGAATCGTCAAAAAAAAAAAAAGGATAAAATGAAGCAAATATGAAAAAGTAGTAATAAACAAAATATGGACAAATTTAATAAAAATACATAATAAAATTACTAAACATAAAAATATTGAAAATACAAATAAATCAATACAATAATATTTCCTAATACTAATAATACTAGCATTACCCACCACCACTGCTTCACATGAAGTCCAATATATGATTACTTTCAACCTTAATGGATAATGACTATAGGGGTCATCTTCTTTTCCTCTCATGATTCTTTCATCACTCAAAACTTTTAGCCTCAGTGTTACATGAATCCTTCTCTCCCCTTCCCTTTCTTCTCCGTCTCAACCAAATTGTCGTCAAATTCTGTTGAGTGTCCGAAGAGTTAAACAACATATAAAAAAAATATAAAAATAAATAAATAAATGTAGGCTTGTTTTTAATAAATACCTCATCAATCCAACCAAAGTTATCGAGTTGGATTGGAGTACTTCAACGGCATAGAGAGATATTGTTTCACAAATTTACCACCAAGAAATATGGCCATTATAATTCACAAATCTGCATGCAAAGAACAACAGTACCCACCAACAGTTATATATAAGTTAAGTGATCAGTAGAGTAAAATAATAGTTACCAATAAAATAAACACAATTAATTATAATTTATATAATCTATATAATTAGGGCGTCACAATAATTGATTCGTGATTATATATATAAACATGCACAACAAAATAATAGCAAAAAAAGATGAGTGTATTAAGATATATTGAATAAATCACATTGGCATACATTGTTAATATTAAATACAAGTGGGGGCAATAAAGTTATTATATATTTATTAATTAAATACTATAGAATAAAGTTTTCCAATATAAAATAAAGTGTACGTATATATATATACATATATATAATTGTCTAAAACAACATTAGAAAAAAAAATCACATACTAAAAAAAATTGCACTTTACAAATGCAAGAAAAAAATTACGACATATTGATAATATTAGCTACTATACTTTATTTTATTAGAAAGAAATTTGATAATACTTTCTTAGAACAACAATTTGAGTATCACCAATCTCATCAACGAATTGAACGACATGTGTATGTCGTCCATTTATACAAATTGATAGCATATACAAATATTTGCCTGCAATTATTTTTCACAATAATAAAATAATATACAATATCTTATTTTTGAGGGGATAATTATCAATTAAATCACCATATTTTTATCATTATTATTATTTTACATACAAATTAGACATCATATATAAAAATCTTTCAACGAAATGTCATAAAATTAATACAAACAAATCCTAAAGTATAGAGGGGGAACAATTAATGTATTTAAGTTGTAACACCGATGAGGAGTCTAGAGAAGACGGATTGGATCGAGAGGTGATGTTTATGCCTCTTTTTTATGGGTATGATTCAACATTAAATCAAACATGTATTAAATTAAACAGAAAATTAATTACATTAAATTGAACATTTATTAAATGCGTGAAAATACTTTATTTGTTTAATGGGTCAAACATTTAACATAAAAATATATTTATTTCAACCGTGAAATGTGAGGAAAACATTAAAAATGAATTTGAATGCGCTTAATAAATTTTAAAACATAATAAAAAAAGGTAATAGAATAATAAAATTATATTGAAATATGAAAAATTCAACCCAAAAACATCTTAACATTTTTAGAGTTGTCATTCTTGGATTTTCCTCTCTCATTTTCAGCACCACCGATTAATTCTTATTCAATAATATTTTTCTTGGTCCTAAATTTTTCTTCAACGATATTCTCACTTGATAATTGTACATGGAATTCAAAAGGTAAAATTATATATACTAAGCTTCTTTTAATTAATGTCAATAGCATCTGGTCATCTATTTTCCAATATATCAATCAAAGAAGATCTTGCTTGTTTATTTTTTTAGTTATGAAATGTGTACAGTTAATTAATATTATATGAAAGATCCTAGGTCAAAATTTGATGGCAAAATATCCAAAAGTTTTAATATACACCAACAAAAAAAAAGAAAAAAGTCTACTACAATTGTAAAGATGGATTGATTCTCAAAAAATAATAAAAAAAAGGATAATTACACTTTTAGTCCCACTAGAATAGGGTCAAAACACTTTTGGTCTCATATCTTTCGTTTTTAGTCCCATAGTTTATTAGCTCGACACTTTTGGTCCCAAGTATTTTTTTTTCGACACTTTTGGTCCCGAGTGTTTTTTTTCTACATTTTTAGTCCCAAGTGTAGTATATGTATGTATATGTATGTGTGTGTGTGTGTGTGTGTGTGTGTGTGTATTCAAAGGACATTTTGGCTTCATTTTTTCAGCAAATCATTAAGAAAAAAAGAGGAAAATATCTAGCAAAAAATCTAACATAATATCTCGAAAATTTTCAGCAAAATTTCAAGTAAAATGCCCAATAAATATCCAGCAAAATGCGAATTAATTTCATTTGTGGTCCCACCGAACACACCCGAATTTTGACATCAAATGTAGTCCCGTTCGATTAAAATTCTCAAATTTAGTCCCATTTTTCTAACGGGGTCGTCAAATGTAGATGGGGGTCTTCACGTGAGTTGCACGTGAGAGTAAATTTTATTTTTGGTCTCACTGGACACACCCGAATCCGCAAATTGTCCCAAAATCGATGAAATAATTAATTAATTAATAAGAAAAATATTAATTATTAATGGCATAATTAATGTTTTGTTGATCTTGCCTAAAAATGTCACAAAAATTTAATTACTTAATTTTGATCAAAACAATAATTTATCCTTAATTTTACTCAATTGACTAATACATGGTTAAATTGATAATATTAAAAGAAATAGGTAAAATTCAAAAAATAAAATAAAAATACAAAGCTTTGTTTTGTTTTGTTTTATACTATTAGGCCTATTATTTATTTTATGTATAGATAATTACAAAACTAAAAAGACAATTTTTACTAGATATTTTTTCTTGATTTCATTTTGTTAATTAATAGATAAAATAAATAATAATTAATTAATAAATATTAATTATTAATTACAAACAATAACTATTGGTGTTGTTAGTCAAAATAGTTTATAATTATTATTAATTAGATTACAATAAAAATAAAAAAAATTAATTGTTAATGGCTAAATGCTTAATAAAATCATTTCAACTTCTAGCCAATATACGGTTTTTGTTCAGTAAAATTCTCGACAAAATATACGGAAAAAAAATGTTGAAAAAAAATATAATAAAATACATACTGTTAGTTTTAGGACTAAAAATATAGAAAAAAAACTCTTGGGACGAAAAGTGTCGAATAAAAATCACTTGGGACCAAAAGTGCCGAGCTAATAAACTATGGGACAAAAAACGAAAGATATGGGACCAAAAGTGTTTTGACCATATTCTAATGGGACTAAAAGTGAAATTATCCCTAAAAAAAGATAATGCATCATTGTTGACAAATAAAAGTTTACGAAGAAATATTGAATAATGCATATGATCGATATTTGTCCATCAATCTCTTTCAGCAGATGAGCAAACAAAATTATGTTCAAATAAAATTATCAAATAATGCAATCCATTATTTGTATATTTGTTCAAATATGTTACACTGGCGACATATATATTGAAAATATATTTTACGAAATCATTTATCAAGAAAACAAATCGTATAGGTTATATAGAAAATAATTAAAATTTCAGTTGAAGGTTCATTATTCTAATTATGTTTTTAACTTCTAATTAATTTTTCATAACTTCATATCTAAAAATGAATTTTGAAAAAATAGTTTCGAACCATTTCCTGTACGTACTAAGCATAATTCTATAAAAACATACATAATTTTTATAATTAAAATATTGAGCCAAAATTGTCTTCTAATGGAAATATAGCAATGTATAAATAAATACATGGTAGCATTTTTTGGGGAAAAAAATAGTATATTAGATGTGGAATTGTACGTTTTGAGAGAAGACAAAGTGATCTACATGAGATAAAGTAAAAAAAATCAGCTAATATATATAATACTATAAAAGAGTATAATATCAAAATAAATACAAACAAAATGAACCAAATATCATTTTACATATACATGAACATATATATCATGTATACATTATATGCTCATACTTTAAAAAGCAGCATGTATCATACATATTATACATGGATTTATTCGTTAAATGAAGCCAGAAAATTGGAGTCTGATTATCTTGATTGTATTTGTCGATTTGTAGTGCTGCAGCATCAATGACAAAACATAATACAATCTGCATGAAAAAAATGCAAAAATTAAAACTGAAAAATTACTATGGAATAGGAAGAATGAAGACGAAACATAAATAAATTAAATAAAAATTAACGCCATCGCAATAGATCTTGACAGTAAAATAAAGCGATAACATTCACAATATCTTGTTTCTAATGATTTTTTTAAAGCACAAGAGATATGACTATATATAATTAAAGAATTGAAATATATGTGGTAATTAAAATGTAAATGAAATAACGTAGTATAATCAACGTTCATATGACCGACTATATATGGAAATGATGAAATCTAGAATAAATTTAGACTATTATGTTCATATAAACTAATTAATTGATGGCCTATTTAATTACCGAAACTAGCTACGAATTAAATGTTTCTAGGATTACAATGCTATTTTTATTACACTATTAAAAATGAAGGCATTTGTTGATCTATAGATAAAAAGAGAGATCTTGACCAAATGAGCTTCAAATCCCCAAATCAGACCATCTAATTCACGAAAAACCACAAAAGATAACATTTTCTCTCTCCATAAAAAAGTTAAAACAACAATCAAAACGAAATGGAGGGAGTATATACTAAGGCAGGGAAGGGAGGGCTTTTAACTAAAACATAAATTAAAAGGAAAATTTATGAATGATTTATTTAGAAGCAAGATGAATAATTAAATTAGGTGAGTGTGGTGCAATTCGTCGAAAATCACGTCGTAGACGTACTAAAGCCTCTCGTCTTATTATGCGGCTTGCATCACAAGGCAGCACGATCAGTTTGTGCAGATCGACGGCATAATTGATGATGTATAAAGCAAGCTCCATTTCTACAGCACATCCTAAATATCCTGCAATTTCCAACTCTCTCAATTTTGGAAAAGACAACTTCTTCCCATCATAGCCATTAATATATAATGCATTATATGCATTTGCCATTGCCTTTGCCTTTGCCTTTGCCTCTGCTGAACAAGTACGGTACTCCTTTGCGACAAACAACGTCCACAAGAACTGCATGCATGCAAGAGGCATTCATGTATAATCATACATACATACATACATACATACATACATACATACCTCTATCTTAAGTTTTTCTAACGAACGACATGCATGGATCAGAGGACGGAGTCGAAAAACCCAGGAATTCTCCTTCATACCAACCACTTTCAACTCTAGATGTTTTATATTTACAAACTCAAATGGAAGCATAGGATGAGGATGTAACTGCAAAAATTAAAACATGTACATATATAATTAATTTAATTTGATGGTCTTAAGTATATCATGTGTAGGTGTTGCTAGATTTAAGAAATTAAGACTAGCCAGAATTGAGAATTAGATTTGCTTACCCAAGGAACGACACTTGTTAAGGTTGAGAGGCGGAGTAGCTGTAGTTGATCGCGTATGCAGGATGGTATTTTAGCAAAGAGTTCGTCATGCGGGCGGGTATTAAAACCACTTTCATTTGTGTCTAATTCAATAAGCTCGGGAATATTTCCGAGCCATAGGGCACATCCCCGTGGTAAGTAGTGACACCGTAAAGAGACAAGGTTCATCAAGTCGCGAACCTCAAATGATTCAAGAGCAGCATCGGATATATCCAGATGCTTCAATTTTGAGTTCCCGACGATTGAGACATTCTTCAAATTACCCGGGTCTCGAATGGATAGATTTTCAAGAGCAAGAAAATCGGAGATCAAAAGGTCAAAGTCTTGGTCGTCCACGTCAACACTAGATAAAGTCAACTCCTTAAGGCAGCATCGATATTTGCATGTCGTGATAAGTTTTGCAAGTCCGAGGTTGTAACAGCCCCTCGCCACATATGCATCTGAAAAGTCAATCATGTTGATGTCGAGGATTTCAACTTCCCTAGTTAATGCGAATTCCACCCACTTCTTCATATCTCCTCCCTCAATGTCGTACATGTGCATCTTCAACTCTTTCACTGCTTCAGCTCTATGTGAATCCAACACATCATTGATCATCTTCACATGCTTTGGAAATCTTTCTTTTATTTCTGAGACACTACGATAAAACATCCCTCGTCCGAAAATGATGTCGGGTTCGAATGGGGGAAAATTGAGGTGAGTGACGTGGGTATGAAGATATCGCCAACGAGTAGAAAGGATGCTGGTCGAGGTAGCTTCTTGCAATGTCAGTCTAGAGATTATATATATCAAAATATCATCGGGCAACTCGCTCATTCTGTCCTCTACCTGCAACCCGCATATACAATATTACTTATATATAAGGAAATTAATTAGCCCGCTCGCATGCATGGTGCATGTGATTCAATTTTATGGTTCAATATTCAATTTTAACGTATATATTTTTAGAGAAAAATAAGAAAATTGAAAAAAAAAAAATCTAGTGCGTGTCGCGGAAACCAGTTAGACGGTCCGACAAAAGACTACCTCATTCGTTATTTATTTGGTTTTAACAGAAAATTTACAGTTAATAATCTTTACCTTGTGCCGATTCCTCCGCCTCTTAATTGCAGCTTTCCTCATCCTCTTGCTATTGTGACTGCCTTTCCTCATACTATACATTTTCCAAAAACATTAATTACCCACTTCAAATTACACAAAAAAACTAAGCAATTATTGTGTTTCTATTGTTATTTAATGTTTTTAAATCCCAAAAAACTTCCAGTGTTTGTCAGATAAAAACATGCATGTAGCAGGCGTGACTAAATAAAAAAACACAAATACTGAATAGTATAATTGCCAACAAAAACTACCATATGAAATTCAGAGAAATAAATTAGACATATGTTTGTGTGTGTGTGTGTGTTACGAGTGCGGATGTGTGTGCATACATACATACATATTGAGTTTAATTTCAACAAAGAAAGTGAATCCCAACTAAAATATAATTCTGCAATATGCATGCCAACTTTGAAGCTATAATAATAAGATTAAATGTAAATAGTCCCCTAAAAAACACTTTATTTGTAGACGTTGAGGTAGAACAGAAAAAAAAAGACTACATTAATGGTACAAACTCATATTCAATTAATGGTACATTCCTAGTACTCTTGGCACATGAATTTAAATCTTGTTTCATGTTACGGATTTTGACTTATAAGATGCATGGTATATACACACAATACATATAGTACTCTTGGACATTTTATGTGGATGATGAATTAGATAACTTAGATCGATAAAAGTAATATAATCTAATCTGTAACACACTATGATTGATTGAACAGTTTTAAAACTCGAATCCTTCAAATACTCAATCACACGTAACTTAAAAACAAAAACTAAGAAGGAGATTTGGAGAAATAAATCCGACAAGCATTGCGTTCGTACCTTTAGTTACGAGGTTTCGATCGACTTCGAGAGAGAGAGAGAGACCGACGTCGTTATTGACGATTAATTAAGAGGGTTTTATACAGTTGAGAATTTGGGGTAATTACTCTTTGGGCTCTATTAATCATATTTTTTTACTTTTGATAGGGAATTAATTTTGTACCGTCTATTTTTTTTATTTTATTTTTGTCAATGTAGCCCTATATATGTAAAAAAGAAGTGAAAATATGATCTTATATTCTATTTTATTCTAATAATCTCAATCGTGAAACCATAATAAAAGATCAAAGAAGAATAGCCTTTTTTTAGCCCAGTAATATATGGAAATTCTAAACACAACTGTCTTTTTTCTTTATAGCCCATAAAATAATTTAAAATACGATTAATATTTTTTAGACCCGAAAGGAGTTTCGGTTAGGCCTAAATTTTGCACTTGGCCCGACGAGCCCGAATTTCAAGATATTATTATGCATGTGATGCGACCCAAATGCTCATTAACTGAAGCAGTAATTAAGTAAACTACTTGCTGAAATTATTTTCCATGCTAATGCACTAAATATGCAGGCATGCCACTAATGAAATTAAACTAATCATGAGTGATTTTGCAGATTAATTGGCATAACCAAAATCTACAAGACTGTTATTGAAATATATAAGTAAAGTGACAACAAAAAGAGAACTATAAAACAGCATTTGCTATAGAGAAGCAGAGAACCAAAACACAAGGGGGGAGAAAAACAGACTGTGCTATGGGAATTACTAATTAAGACTATTCTGATAGAATCAGCAAAAGAATATCCAACTATTTCAAAAATTGGTCAGTTTGAGCTGCATAATTGTCTGTCTGTATATATGAAGCTCGAGCTATGTACGTAGCTCCACAATTCAAGAACTCATAGCTTACGCTGCCCGAATGAAAGGCTACAAACCATGCATTTTTCAAACATCAGATCAGCAACTACATATGCACAAAGCTAGTTTCTCTAAGTCAGACACAATTCATCTCTATCATCTTGGTAATGTAGCATATTCCTGTCTCAATGTGGAGGTACAAGACCTAATTAAGAAAAAAAAAATCAAGAAAAAGGGTAAAATCATGATTCACAAGTCAACAATCTCCTCTCTCCAAATCAAAGAATCAGAAAAAGATATAAATTCTCTGATTGCATAGGAATCAGGAGCTGTACCTGATCGACTCCATGGAACTTGGATTTTCGAGCTCCACCGGAAGATTATCAAGTCTTTTTTTTTTTTTCCAAACGTAGCAACATTCTTCGTTCACCAGTAATCACCACAAGAGCATTCACCATCCTTAAAATGATGAAACCTCTTCCCATCTCTTACAATAATCTCTCTGGCCTCAGCTCTGGACATGAACTTGATTGCATTGTGGCAGTCCCCACAGATACGAAGGTTCTTGAAGATTCTAATGGTGGCTCCATGGGGGAGTTTCAGGAGTCCGTAAACAACTGCCAGCTTCTCACTATGAGTAGACAATGAATGTTCTTTTTGTTCCGACTCCATGTCATGCAATACATATTTAGTATCCGGAACATATCCCAATTTCCTTAACTTCAATACTAACTCCTTCAGATAACTGTATACTTCATGAACCTCAGGGTGTACAGCATCATCAACTAAAAATACATGCACCTTCTTCTCAACCTCGAGCCAACTACATCCAGGCTCTTTCTTTACTCCTCGATCCCTCATAAATTTACGAACTGTTGCAACATCATCCCACCGCCCTGCAGCAGCAAACATATTTGCCAAAAGGATATAGGTGCCATCATGCTGAGGAATCATGTCAAAGAGTTTTTCAGCAGCACGGACCCCTAAATCCGTGTTTCCATGAAGCCGGCAGCCAGAAAGTAAAGCTTCCCAAATTGGTGCTCCTGGCTCAAAAGGCATGGTCTGAATCACATCTTCAGCTTCAGTTAATTTTCCAGACCGAGACAACAAATCAATTAATCGTGCATAATGATCTTCACCGGGAGTTATCCCGTATATTTCATTCATAGATTTGAAGTACTGCTTTCCTTCATCAACTAAACCTGCATAACTACATGCAGAGAGGACTGTGAGGAATGTTATACGATCAGGCAATATGTGTTCTTCCAACATCTCTTCAAATAATTCTATTGCTTTGGACCCATGTCCATGGTGTCCAAGGGCTGCTATCATTGCATTCCATGACACGGGATCCAGACAAGGCATCGTGAGAAACACGCCGTATGCAGCATCAAGAGCACCACATCTTGCATACATTGTTATAAGAGCATTGCCCGCTGAAAGGCTCGAGCCAAAGCCAAGCCGGATAAGCTGACTATGAAGCTGGCGGCCTTGTTCCAAAGCTGCAAGCACAGCACAAGAGATAATGGCTCCTGAAAATGCATAATCACACGGTTCGAGCCCATAGGACTTCATCCTGTTGAAAAGTTTCAGAGATTCTTCACCTAAACCATGCTGTGCTAACCCTGATATCATAACTGTCCAGGATAAAATATTTTTCTCATGCATCTCATTAAAAATGGCTCGAGCCTCATCAATTTTCCCCACACTTACATAAGCTGATAAAAGAGCATTCCATGAAACAAGATCCTTGATACAAGCTGTATCAAAAATATTTCTTGCTTGATCGATTTCACCACACTTCCAATATAATGTGATCAAAGCATTATTCACAGACACCATGAAATCCCTCGCGGGTTTTGCCTCTGTCCGCAGAATGTATGCATGGATTTGCTTACCATGAAGAAACAAGCCGGCATCTGCACAGGCACTCAAGACATTGGTATAGGTAAATTCATCATGTTTAATCCCCAAATAATGCATATTTCTGATCATTTCAAAAGCTTCAAACGCCATCCCCTCCTGCACATACCCAGAAATCATAGCATTCCAAGCCACCACCAATTTTTCATCCATCCTGTCAAAAACTTCTCTAGCACCATCAAGATCTTTATTTTTCACATATCCTGTGATCATCGTTGTCCATGTCAATTCATCCTTTACCGGCATCTCATCAAACAATTTCCTTGCAGAGGCAAGCAACATCGAAGAAGACACCAATGGTGAAGACGCACACTTGACATAAACGGATACAAGTGCATTCAAAACAGAAGTAACCGAAGCACTGCCTGACTTGAGCACAACACAATGCATCTGCTGACAGTGCTCCTCTCGACTGGCTACAAGCGCCAATGCTCCAAGTGTGCTCGTATAAGTAAAATCATCAGGTATAAAACGCTTCCGCCTCATTTCATTGAAGAGCTGAATTGCAGCATGGCCATCGTTGCTGTGGGAATAGCAAGTGATCATGGCATTGTAGAAAACCGTGTCTCGAATTCTAAATGGGGTTTCTTCAAATATCTCCCTGGACAACTTAGGATTCCCGGAAGCAGAATATGCGGTGATCAAAGTAGTTCTTGCAACAACATCTGGTTCGGGAATTTCATCGAACAGATTTTTTGCGTAGTTAAAATTGGAGGATTTGCAGTAAACATCAATCAAACGGTTACGAATGTGGCCGCGTGGTATGAACCCAGAAGCGATCATGTGGGCGTGGATCCCGGCGGCGAGAAAGTAACCGGAGGGGCCGCGTTGGCAGCAGAGCTTGAGCTTGGCGGCGTAGTGATTGACCGCAGCGCTGATATCCGCCATTTTCCGGAGATGTACGGATTTCGCGGCGGAATTTCTCATTTTGTTTATCACCGGACATCGGAATATCCAATTTTCCGGTATATTTAAATGATCATAGGCCTTGAAATCTGGCGGCAAAGACGCAATGCAGTGTGTCGCTACACTGTTGAGGCCTGAAGGGGCCTATTTTCTTGAACTTTATTTTTCAATCCTTTAAAGATTTGGAAATTGTGCTTTTCACCCCAGTGAGACCAACACATTTAAAAAGTATAAATGTGTCATTAAAATATAAATTTGAATTTGAATTGTGCCCTACATTTAGGATAAATGTCATATCATGTCACAATGTTTAAAAGAATTTTAAAAAATGTCCCAACGTTTGAATAGTGTCTATATTGTATACACAATATTTCAAGACTTTTGCAAAAATATCTTGATGTTTCTTCTGATCTCGAAAATCCAACGTGGCACGTCAAAGTCTGACATGAATTATTTTGTTTGTCACTTCATACTTAATGACGTCATTTGTGTTGCGAATTTTTTTAAAAAAAAAATCTAAAAATTTCGCAATAAAAATGACATCGTTTGGTATGACATGACGAGTGAAAAAAAAACTCATATCAGTCATCATACGTGCTACGTAAGATTTGTATATTATAAATATCACCTCATGACATTTTTGAAAAAAATGTTGAAATGTTAGGTATCAAAATGACATTTATCAAACGTTGACATATTTTTCAAAATTCACTTAAATGTTAGTTAGGATATCGTACTACATTTACCCATATGTTTATGTACATAAGATAAATTTTAATACATGTGCTAAATTGAAAGAATTGGTTTTTAAGCTTCTAAACAAATAGTAGGAAACTAAAACTTCATAGTTGTATTATTAACCTCCCTAACAAATACCCTCTCAACCATGGATTGGAATATTTCCAATATAAATTTTATCTGCAACAATTTATTGCACTCGAACTAAAAAAAAATCAACAATATTGCAAAAATATTGTATTAATACAAAGCATTTCAACCGGAGATTGCAATCTGCAGTAACACAATATAGATCTTGTTGCTTATTAGTATAATTTTTTAAAAATGTTTCTATAATTTATTATAAGTTTTCTTGAACCATTGAACTCCATAGTAAATTAACAATGCATAGTAACCAAATTACAAAAAAATAAATAATAATACTTATGAAGCCAAAATTGGTCCACTACACATTATTCTTCTTCAAATATAATTCAAAACTAATCTTTTCAGCTCAAATTAGAGGAATTTTAGTAAAGTAAAATTTGAACCATTTTTTGCACAACTTTCTCAGTCACAAATCTTTTTTTTTTCATGGCAGCGAAGTCAATAGACCTTTTTCATACACCGCAAAGAAATTCTCAGAATTTATTCCTCAAACTTACATGAAAGAACAATCGAAACCACAAAACAAAACTTGGTTTTTATGTCAGTCTAATCCATCTAATTCGAAAGACTCCGCAACTGCCTTGAGAACGAAGGGAAGGGCGGCTCGACACCCCCGAAATCCGATTTTGGCAAACCCAAGAGATGCTGAAGCTACATTTAGATGGGGATATTCCCACTAGGAGTAGTAATCAGAGAGAGAATATCAGTTACTGAAGCCATGGCACTCAGAGCAGCTTTGAGAACGTCTTGAGAGCATCCCGGTTTCACAATCGAACGAACCTGGTAAAAGAACGAAAGAGAGATGAGATTGTTGCTATACTATGAAAGCATTCGGAATATGTATGGGGGGGAGGGGGAGGATGGAACCTTGTCGAGGTATTCCTGCAACTTCTTTATCCGACCCATGTAATCCTGATCTTCGACACACAGAGTAACGGGCTTGGCATCAGCACCCGGGCCATCATATTGAAGAGGTCCCGGGTTTCTGTAAACATCGTCCAACAAAAACTTGGTCGCGTTTTGTCTCAACAACCTGACAAACAAAACCAAATGAAAAACCACAGAAGTTAAGTGCATCACCATTTTCAGTGTATCTAAAAAACTTTCAGAAGATTGCAATTGACAAGCATGCAGGGGAAAGTCCATACTCGTATGATTTTCCCTTCAAATCGACAATTGCTGGATGCAATGCTGGTCTTCCGAGATTTGAATCTCCATGACCACGGCCATAGCGCTTAACAGTCAACATAGCCTAGAATTAAAAGTAAAACATGAGATATTTTATCATGATATATAGTCAGATTACATAGAGGTGAGAAAAGAAAAAAAGAACTATGTCAAACATATTGTAAATAATCTTCCGTGTAGATTGTCACCATTAGTATGAACATGACACCTACCGTAATGGGAGCAGCACCACAACGCCACTTGTTCGTAGGATTCTTCAAATTGGTGACTGTTGCCATATAGCCATTCAAACCAGAGACGATGATGTGGTAGCCAATATGACCAAGCACCTAAAACAACACCATTGTTTTTAGATCTACAATGTATTGGACTACAAGAGAAAGTTTCATAGAAGAGAAAACAAGTGGGGAAATTCATAAATTGAACAAGATCAATCAAAAGCAAAGCTCACATAGGCGTAGTCACAATCGAATTTTGAAGGCAACGAGCCCCGAGCTTGATAACCAAAGAAGTGACAGATGGCATTGAACTTCTTGCCCTTGTATGTCCCTTCTTTCTGTAAAGAGATATAAGATGCATAAGAATCACAATCCTGTACTTTGAAAGAAAAGAAGTTCCTGAACAATAGACTTCTGAACCAAACAGGAATTTGCAACTAGTTTTAATCATAATACAGAATGGATCCCTTGAGAAATATCAGGAATCACTGTTTTTAGGCACAAAAGGATCGGTAAACTACAACAATTTACTAAGGAAGAGTTCTAGCATAATGGTTCAGAAATGGCCAAACATCATCCATGTAGCAAAAAATTATCACGCAAGAATAACTTATAACTTAAGTCGACATTGATGATGGAAAACCCAATCAATTCTTAATTTGAAGTCTTTACAAATAATTAAAAGATCAAGATCATGTAAAGACAAAAATATATTGGGCCTTCCATCATTGGTTTTCATAGCAGAACCAATACATCCTACATCCTACATGCCTGACAAATAAATGCATATAAATAAGTATTGGCAGCTTTTCAAGACTCTAATACTGTAAAATTATGTCTGCTGGAGCAAAAGTTAACCATGACAATCAATGAGCAGATAGCTTACCAGTCGCTTGTTCATTTCTACTTCAACAAGATAGGCAAGGAGCTTTTCTGTCTCAATCTGTCGAAATCAGGAAAAAGATGAAAGTTACGTCGAGACTCGAGAATCGTCCATGTCTCAACACGTGAAATAACTACATGAATCAAGTACCTGAGAAAGTTGGGCTGAGTCATCTGATTCTGGGTGGAGGAGGAGCTTCAGTAGAGCATAATTTCATAGTGAGTAATACAATTGAAGAGAAACTAAATCTCAAGTCATAGCAAAGAAGTAAAATAACACATACCTGTTTACGTATAAACAGTGGCAGAAATTCAAACAATGCAGATGCCCAAGGTGACAGCTGGGTAGAAATTTTATCAGCAGACACACCTTCCCTGAGCAAACGATGAATTTCCTACAAGTACAAGATTTGGATACAGATTATCACATAATTTGGTCAATATATTAATCAAACAACGCAAAAGCTAACCACTCAGCATTCTAAGTTTCAAAGAAACCTATGCTCTCAATGGTTACGTGTTTTGAGCATGCAGGACAATGGCAATGTTTGACCATCATGTCTATTTAGAGGAGAGTTTAGATGGGGATAAAGGATACTGCATAGTAATGCAGAAGCCTATCCAAATACTTAAAACATTTCATACCTGCAATAGAGCATAGACTTCAGGAATGCTTTCAATAAGCCCCTCTGGCAATAGGATGACACCATGGTGCTTATCTGAAGCAGAAAAAGATGTAAGGAAGAAACACACGGCCACAATAACTATGACAAGAATAAGAGCTTTAGACATGATCTACCTTGCTCGCCCCTGGCCTGAATTGCATCACATAATTGTTTTGTGATGTCAAAAAGTGTCAGCTTTGACGCGGCTACCTCTTCAGCAAGAATGACCTGCAACAACAGTCAAACCTCTTCAAATTAGGAACCAATAATATGGAATAACCCACAAGACTTGGAAAAGATTGAAATAAATACAAACCATATTGGGATGCGACTGGAGCGTGCACTCTAAGGCAACATGCGATGCTTTCCTGCCCATGAGTCGGATAAAATAATAATACTGCAATAAACACAAGACATGTAAGAGCAGGATATGTGCAATAAGCATAGCAAATATTAGCACTACTCCATATATATCTCCATAAGGAAATCCCAAAATAAAGATATAAAAGTACAAGCTGGAAATAACTTTACCTTCTCTGCAGAGAGTGCATCAGTACAGACGTTGCTAATCAGTTGGGAATTGACCTGAAATTAGTAAAAGAAGTCCCAATCATTTTAATTTCTCAAGAAAAAAGAGGACCAGTCTAGAGTTTTTACTTCAAAGTAATGTGATAAAAAAAATTAGAGAAAAGACATGACACCACTCACTCAACATTGTTGGCAAGGGCAAGGAAAAAATGTATGATCCCTAAGCATCATGCACAAATGGGAAATGAAGAAATACTTCTAGGTATACATTCTAAATCCCTACTGGGGGCGGGGTAAAGATAAAATGACAAAAAGATACTTCAAAATTTGAGAATAAAGGGGAAAAGTGTACATTCAAAAGAGACGCGGCAAAGAAATCCTACCTTACATATTGTGTCAAATCCCACATTTGTCTCAACAAATTGGTTTTTGAGATCTCCATTTAATGTAACAGGAATACCCACGACCTGCAGCAATTTCAGTTGTCTTTAGGAGTGGTATTTACATTATGATAGGAAGAAAGATAAGACAACGGAAAGCATCAGAAGTAATACAGATTTCTAAAAGTTAGGCACCAAAACACCATGACAAAAATGTGCATTATCAACATAGAATTAACTTAGAAAAACAAGACATCTGACTTGAAGGTAAAACTGAACCAAGCAGCATGTCTGATCATGCATAGCGTTGTATATATACCTTCGTAGGGCACTTTCTTTCAGCAAAAGTTTCTGCAAGATGGGCAGCATCCGTATTTGATGTGACACCTTCACAAAGAAGTAAGTGCATGTTAGAAAACTTATGTTATAAAATATCCTTGAGTATCATGAAACTTGAAGACACCATTTCAATACCTCCAATAATGACAAGAGCATCCAACTTCAAACTGGTGCATGCATTAAGCGCTGCGTTAACCTGCTCAGTTGTTCTAATTTGATCTTTAGTCCGTCCAAGCAAGTCATAACCACCTACAAAATGATACTCAATAATATGAAATCCTGAAAACAAGAGTTACACATGAAGACATGTTGCTGTATCACCCTTGCTTACCTTGATTTTTGTACGTTGAAAGAATGTCATCAGTAATCTCTAGAGTTTTTTGTGCAAATAAACCGTCAGAACCACCTGATGAAAACATTTAACTGAGTCATTAAAATGCCAATCTTCCCAGCAAAAAGTCAAACTCAATCTAGAAACTAGAAATCTAGAACAATTAACTAGTGACCAACCAAACAAATTTTTAACAACGGCCGCCATCTTCCACAAAAACCCGGTAGAATTAAAGCTGGAGTTAGGTTTCCAAATATAGGAGGAATAAGCTATCAAGAAAAAAAGAGTTTGTGGGTACACAATAATCAAAGAGATTCAAAGCCTCACCAAGAAATCCAAGCAAGGTGCTCTTGGGATTGTGAACTTTTATGGCATCATGAAGACCCCAAATAACATTATGTCCTCCAGGAGATTGTCTACCACAAAAGACAACCCCGACCCTGGGAAAGAATAAGTAAAAGTGGATATTAGTTTAGAGGACTCATATGTGAATTATCCATCATAGGCATAGATGAGTTTTTTTCCAATCAAATGATTTGTGCAGGCTTGTAGTCATAACATGACAGTGAACTTATGGAACTACATAGCTAGAGTAATGTGTACCTAAGAACAGGATGCTCAGTAATTATTTGTGCATCAGGAACCTTAGCAGTTGCCCTCAGGAAATGAGCTAAAGGTTGACCATAAGTGTTAGGAAAAGTTCTGTTTATGGTATGAGCGCCTAAGGGATCAGCAGCTGTGGTGACATCACCATATTCCACACGGACAGTAGTTCCCTGTCGTAAGATGACAAAGGTTAAGAATGCAGACAATAATTAAGCTATTCGCCTCAAAATAGTTGATTAAAAGGTTAGATTAGCATCAGCTACTATGAGTGATAAACATATTTCACCATGCTTAAGCTGAAATAATAATATCATAGGCTTGCTTACATCATGTGACTATGGTCAACCGTTTACTTAAATAATTAGAGTCCAAGAAAAAAGGTAATCCCTTTTTTAATGGGATAACTCCCTCCTAAGACATGTTAAATTTTTAATATTTTTTAATACCCATTTATCAATTTAAATATGATAAAAAAATCTGATTTAATGGTATTTTGGTCAAATTTTTTATTGAAAAAAAAAAATCAACAACCAATTTGCAATGAAATGTTTTTACATCTAAATGCAGTATAAAAAATACATTTTTAATCACTCAATTAATAAATGAAGTAAACATAAAATAATTTGTAAAAATACAATCTTTTTGACTCGCTAGAACCACATTTCATCAACCATACACTTATCACATCCTTAACAGTAAACGTTGACATTTTTAATCACTCAATTGACACATGAAGTAAGCATAAAATAATTTGTATAAAATAATCTCGAGATTCATTGGATCACACATTCTAGCTATAATACAATGAGCTCTTAGCCTAATGAATTCAAACTAGCAGGGCATAGATGTCAAAACAATCCATCTAGCATATAAATATCAAAGCCTTTATTCCAAAGAATATCCTACTTGTTAAAAAAAACTGTTCACGAATAATAAACGCAAAATAAAAGTTGAATGTAGTCCAAACAATCAGATCTATTCCCCCCTAAGTCAACATTCACAGTAAAACTCAGAGTAGCCACGGATTTATTTGAGCATTCAACAAATTTTCATTTAAAAAAAAAAGAAACAGAAAAAAAAAAGCATTACAACATGAACAATCGAGTGGAACTACATTAAATCATAATTGGATACAATCAAACAATTTATTCGAATAAAAAAAAATACTAGACCTGAAGGCAGGGAGGGAGTTCGGGTTGATATTGAGATCGAAGCTTCTGCAGATCAGAAAGTTCTCTCGCTACTCCGTAATCCGAATCCATCTCCTTGAATCTCTCTCTCTCTCTCTATATATCTCTCTCTGCGTTTTCTGAACTCCTCGAGAGTGTCTGAATCACACTCACACCTGATACTTCGCACACTTTCTCTCTCACCTTTCTCTCTCTCTCTCTAAAATGTTGTTATATATATATATGGTGCGATGTGAGGGGGCGATACTACCAACCAAGCCACCTGTTAAACCTGCTGCTTTGAAATATTTTGACCTTGCTTGTCAAGAAATTAACCATTATGCCCCTCAGTTAATAAAATTATAATAAGATCCGAATATTCGATTCAATTGTCGTCTGTATCTATAGTTTATATATATATATATGTATATATATGATTGAATTGAATTTTACTCATGCTATGTTTACCTCGAGCCCAAGTTAGGTCAAACAAAAAAATTGTACCATGAAATAATTGTTCTACACTTCTAGTTGTATTAATTATTAATAGCCAACTAAAAAAACTATTACAAAAATTATGTTTTCATTTGAATGCACTTAGCATTTAATATTTTGAAATTTTGATTAGGCTAATCTGTGAGATATAACTGTATATATATCGGGCCTTGATCCAAATCAATTGTTGATTTATAAATGGGTTCGCAATAAGATATGGAAATTGGAAAATTTCATAAGCCAATAATTAATGTTATTGAAAGTTTTTGGGTTTTTTTTATTTGCAAAAAATAAATTTGATCTTACGTTATTTAATCCCGTTCCATTTGGATGTAAAAGAAAATGAATAACTATAGAAATTTAAAAACAAATATATATGTATACGTATATAATATTGAAGTCACAGATTGAGATGACGAAGTGATCAAAACACAAAGAACTCGAGATCTATAATGATTTTTGCTAAACTTTTCCGCCTATATATATATAATTTGCAATTTCAACTTTGCGAAACATTACTTTGCAAAATACATTTAGATTTTCAACCAAACAATAATAAATATCATAAATAAAAAATTAAACAAAATCGAAAAAGTCATAGAAAATTAGAACCGTTGTAACCTTACAACTATTATTATTTTACAACGGTTAAAAACCGTTGTCTATGTGCATATAAAATTTACAACGATGCCTAAGACAACGTTGGGCTTTTTTGTAGTAGTGATATGATTTTACTTCTCCTATAAAATTTGTAATTTTTTGTTTGCTCGATTTTTTTTACGTCCCGTCTACAACTATAAGCATTAGAATGTAGTTGAACACACTTAATACCAATTGAATTTGTGTTGTGATACATACAAGAGGGGCGACAGTGATTCATACACATTTGGTCGGTTTATGGGAGGCCGTCGCTATAGTGTGAGTGAGGTTATGATAGGGTTTAGTTGGATAAAGAAAAATAGATCGTGACATATTAATTATTAATATTTATATTGCAAGAAATAGAAAAAAAAATCATAAAACTTTTGTCTCGTTCCAATACTTAATTTGTTTGAAGTGTGTTAGTTACGTAGGTAGTAATTGGGAATGAGTTAAGAAATGGATACATTCATAAGTTAAGTGTGACATATCCCTCCTACCTACCCTGCTTGATCAACTACATGAGGCTTTACTATCTAGGTCATTTGATCAATTTGTGATCATGCAACTAACTACATGAGGCTTTACTATCTAGATCATTTGATCAATTTGTGATTATGCAACTATCTAGACCGCTTGATCATGCAACTATCCAGACCGCTTGATCAACTCATGATTATGCAACTATCTAGACTTTTTGATCAACTGGGTTTACTATAAAATGAAATCTATATATCACTTAATCTCATTCTCATTCAAGCAAATAATAATAAGATTAAGAGTGCAATCAAACAATAATAAAATTAGAAGTGCAATAAAAAATGGCCGACAACGTGCCGATCAATAATGATATTGATGGGGATTTGGCAGAGAAATTGTTCAATGCAAATATGATGCTAGTTGATTTGATGAGAAAAGAGAAGTCTATCAATGAGAGTAACAACAATCCTGAACGGAACAAAACACAACATTACGCTGATGAAATTTCGAAGCTGGAGGAGTTGGAAGTAGATACTGAAGAGGGCTTACGAAACTTGGATGAATTTCTTCATATGCGTCCAACGTGGAAAGGAAAAGTGATCGTGGGTGGGACATCCGACAAAATAAAAAGAAAACGCAAACGGGATGTAGACGCTATTCTAATACGCTTTGGAGTAGATGAAGTTGTGAAAGCGGTGATCCAAGATTGATTCTAGCTAGTCTGAGGCATAGTGGAGTCATAAATCTAGAGTCTTTTAATTTTGAATAACTTACTCGTCACTTAACTTGTTCTATAATTATTGTTATTTTACTATTTTGCTTTAATAGTTGTATTAATTGGATCTCTACGTTTTTAATTAATATTTGCAGTTTTTTTTAATGCATATTAAATATAATTCTCACTCACTACCAGAAACGGAAGAAATTGTTACAAAGCTTTTTTTTTTTATCAAAAATATGATTTGTTATTCAAACATCTTCCCCAACTAGTGGGGATAATCTTTGTTCTAAGTGATTAAATCATCACAAGTTGCACCAAAATGCGCAACAGAATGTGTCAGTCACCCTATACATATGCTTGAAATCACAAATAAAACCATCTTTCATAAGCTCCGCAAGCTGCCGTAATTCTTCTTCAAGAAAATGAACCTCATCATGCTTCCCTTTAATCAACCTTATTGCCAAGAACGAGTCCGAGTAAATAACAAAGGGAACAAGTCCTTCTTGTAAACATAGCCCGACTCCGTAAAGAATTGCATTTATCTCAGCATCAACGACTGAATGAGGCTGCAATATGGGCATAGTCAAACCTGCTCTTAATTTGCCTTCCCAATCACGGACAACAACGCCAACCCCAAAGAGCCTAGCATTTGTATTGACACATATTAATTTATCATGTTAGCAACATAATTCACTAATATTAGCAACATATATATGTCATATTAGCTTATTAATATATATGTCTGGAAAGACAACAGTTTTAAAATGTTGTCTATTTAATTCCGAAAATTGAACTCAAAATCTGAAAAATATAACAGAATTTCTAAATTACGAAAATAACCCTCTTTCATTAAGATTCTCTAATATTACAAGTTTTGTCACCTTACTTTGACTAAAACATTAACTTAATTACGACTCTTAGATCTAATAAAATATAGGGTTTGGATTGGTTCATAGATTCTCATGTGGGGACTTTGTTCCTATTTGAACCATTCCCTATGTTAATAAATAAATTTTTGATGTGTATTTGTTTACCTTAATTAATCCATCCAAATGTTAGACCATCAATGAATCAGCATCCGTTTCTTCAACTAATCACTAATTTGCAAAATCAAATTCGAAAATCTGGAATCTAAACACTACTTTAATTCAATATCAAATTACATTGCATGTTTTGAGCCTAAATTAGCATGCCCATGTTTCTTTCAATATATATTGGCATAGCTAATGTAAATCAACGCAATGTGCATTATATGATCATTAATTTCATATTGCTTACATTTATGCTATTACATTTTATTTTCTTTCAAATAATTGATTTATGTTTAGTCTGCGTTCTTTTTTTTAAGATGATTTTTTGTTCTTGTAAAGCAGTACATGTAAAATGAAAAAAATATAAATACAAATATT
The DNA here is from genome assembly GCA_026008535.1 of Perilla frutescens. NCBI lineage: Eukaryota > Viridiplantae > Streptophyta > Magnoliopsida > Lamiales > Lamiaceae > Perilla > Perilla frutescens. The sequence continues at coordinate 75,786,535 of BRKX01000003.1, forward strand.
AATCTAATTAAGCTATTTTTAGTTGGCAGGATCTAGATGGAAGAAACATAGTCATGGCGGAGGAGGAGCGGTTGATCTACGTACTTCTAATCCCGAAAAATGATCGTAAAATGAGAAAAATATTCGCTGATCTTACTTTTTCTAATTCTTAATTTCTTAAATTTGTTCATATTTTTAAGAAGTAATTTAAAAAATCATTTTCTTTTCGGGTGGGATTTTTAATTAATTTACAGCAAAACTTAGTTCGCGAGATGGAATGGAACAATTTTGTATGAACATGCAGATATATTAGATTATGCTCAACTTAATTTCTTTTTTTTTTTAATATTTTGCTGATGATGATATTGCTAAGAGTTGAAAAATGAAAAAAATTAGTAAAGTAATTTGACACCAACAATACTCCAAAACATAGATATGGAGTCTGCTGTAGTTGTTGAAAAAGAAAGGGTGTTCATTGCATAGAAGATTTGCACTCAACAATTTGTCAAAGGAAAAGATTGGCATTCATCAATATAATTAATTAATTACAACACTTATTTGTGAAAAGGAAAATAATATACAATTATTATTTTATGTGTGTGTGTGTGTTTTAAAGTATACATATCAGCTGTGATTCTATACAAACATCTTTTATGATCTCCCCATTTTTGAATAATTGTCATTTTAACAATTTATATTTATTTCTGGAAGGCACGCAATAATCTGATCTTCAATCAGACTAACACGCCCCATGAGAGATGTCTTGCGGCGGCGATGAAGATGCACAGTGAGTTTCAGGACAGTTTGGTGAGTAGCATTCATCCAGATAGAGACATCTTGCAGGAAAAAATGGCAACCCCTGTTGGCGGAATTTTGGAAAATCAATGTTGATGCAACGGTTAGTCTAAATGGAAGTGTTGGGTTGGGAGTGATTATTAGAGACTGCAATTACAAGACAGTTGCGACGAGATGTAAATTCTTATCATTACGTTGTGAAGCTGATATAGCAGAGGGTTTGGCTATTCAAGAGGGGCTTGTCCTAGCGAAGGCATTTGGGGGAAAAAAACTCATTCTCGAAACGGATTGCCAGGTGCTTAAGCATTCCATTACCGGTGAACAGGAGGACCTTTCTTACATAGGGATCATATGCCACTCTATTCGCGAGGAGGCGCTGAATTTTGAACAAGTTATTTACAGTTGGGCTCGTCGGACTGCTAATATGGCAGCCCACTCCTTAGCTAAGTTAGCAGCTTGCAATGTTGCTTTTTCCAATTATACTGGAGCGATACCGGATATTGTGTTTTCTATTTTGCCGTCCTCTGAACGGTCTTTTTAATTTATAATATTTCTTTCATCTAAAAAAAAAACAATTTATATTTATTTCATAAAAATGTAATTTTACACAATTAAAGTGGAAATGTTAACATGAGGGTGTACTAAATAATTTAATTATTTTATCAATATATGTGTTTTTTTTTTTCAAAATGATTCTTGTTAAAAAAAATGAGGTGAGTACATAAATTTGAGCGATTTCCATTTGCTCAATATATGTTGACCCCAACTCCCTAAGTAGATTCAAGGAATTTTTGACATAATTTAATATATTTTAAATTGCGAACACAATTATGTTATTGTCTATATATATATATATATAGTACATAAATCCATTAAATTAATATTAGGTTTCTAATAAATTATACTATTAAATAAAATTAATTTTTGTTTGGTAAGGGTATCTAATAATTACTTTTAATATTTTAATGTTTATTGTTTTAATATAAGATTTATGTTTATATACTTATGATTCAATTAAAAATTTAAATTTAAATTAACTAAATAACATACATGTATTGCAATATATATTTATATTAGACATCTAGCTAATTTACATAATGCAAAAATGGTTCAATAATTTTACAAAATATTATATGTTTACTTAAAATTCCGAATCATTAGTTTGTCCTAAAAAAACTATGCATATACACTTATCAATCGTATAATAATAATTAAGTTCATTTAACCAAGAGAACCATTATGAAGGTTGTATTTATTTATTTTTATCTTTTTTCACCTCGACTTGAAAAATAGGATTTTTTTTGGCATTACATAATATATTTTTCATTTAAAATTTTGAATAAAATTTATTAAAAAATTAGAATGATATAATTTTAAATATATTAATTTAAAACATTTTTAACTTTGAAGTTATATATATATATATATATATATATATATATATATATCAAGATACACATTCAAAAGTTTAAATTAAATATATATAAATCTCAAGTTAAATGTATTAGTTGATCTTATCACTTTAATGTTAAATATTTTTAAAAATTTTAAGCTATCAATTTTAAATATGTTAGTTAAAATTATCACATCGAAGAAACTAATAAATATTGTTCTACATGAACAATCAATACATTGTGAGGCCTATAATGATTTTTTCACTTTTCTCGGTCATTTAGTTGAGAACAAGTGTAATATTTTATTTTATTATTTTAATATTAAATATATTTTTAATATTTTATAGAATTTAAATAATTTAAAATTAAAATTTTGAATTAAATAGATGAAAATTTTTGAATAAAATATTTTAAATATATTAATTTGAAACATTTTAAAATTTTTAAGTTAATTAAATTTATTAAAAACTCAAATAAAAAGTTTTTAAATTGAAAAAAATGATATATTTAAGTTTGTAATTTTAAATACATGAAATATAATTTAAACAATTATCTTTTGGGTGATTCTGGACATAGCCCTAATTTTTCTCATCATACCCCCTATCTAAAAAAATTAATAAATATATTAACCAATGTACTATTTTGACCCTATAACCTCTTAACTTAAAAGGTTAATAAGAAAATAAAATAAAACCTCATTTCTATAGCCCCAACCTACAATCCGATAATCATCTTTTAAAAAATAAAATGAAGCAAATGCAAGAGCCCTCAATCTACAACCCGATGATCATCTTTTAAAAAGCAAAATGAAGCAAAAAAAAAAAAAGAGGTCGGGTTTAGATTATCTCAAGCAAACTCAAATTTCCGTTAAAGATCGCAATAAAAAAAAAAGGTATATCCACAAATTATTAAATTTTAGGAAAATAGATTGTCGTGATTTGAGAAAAGATTAGATTTTGGCATGAAGGCTTTACATTAGTGTCCCAAAGAAAGTGTATATTTATCAAAGATCAAAGTTTTAATGTGGGATTCTGGTGGATGATTGGATTTTTAGAATAGGATATTGGGGTTGAGATTAATTGAATTACAAAATTAGGCTTTCAATGTTCTAACAACATAGTATTATTTGAAGCATTGAATACAAGTTAATGCATCACAACTTACTTATCTGTCTAAATAAATTTTAATCCTTCTAACACAACTTTTTATCTTTATTTTATTTTATTTTGTGTCTTCGCTCAATTAGTTCCCGTGTACGTGCATAGTACTAAGGCCATAACCAATATTTTCTTTGGAAATATGCAAAGATCAGAAACTATATATTGTATAAAGAAACATATCAAAATGATTTCAGTACACCACTAATATTAAAAAACGTTTAAAAAAAAAATATTAATATCCTAATTAGTTCGAAAACTACGACGTAGTACAACATTTTCATGGACAATACGATTGTCGTCTTGATCTTGATCACGTGTGTCTTTGTAGCGTTGCACTGCATCGGTGCTAACATTGCACCCGATGTACAAGCTCCCTTTGAAACCCAATTTAGCGACCAAGTCTAGCTCTGAATCCGTCTTCACAAACATCAAATCTAATTGCATTATTTTTGATAGAATTCGATCCCGTTCCTCTATCTGAGCAGCCACGGCATCAGTCTTTTTTGTTACAGACCGTGCCCTCTCGCAAACTCTATGAAGCATTGTAAAATGCTCCTTTGGAGTCTGCGGATCTCTGACAATCTTCAGCTTACATTTTTTAGAGCTTGCTGGAGTGTCCGCCAATGTGATCATCTTTAGATTCCTTTTTGTCGTGATCCGGCTCATGTCCTAGCATGGGGGGTGGAGAGATATAAAATGTAAAACAGGCTTGTTGGTTGTTTCAAATATAAAAAAAAGATGCTAACTAGGTAATGTTATTACAGAATAATACCAGATCATGCTGTGTAGCAATCTCATTCAACAACTTAAGCTTCATATCATTTGAAGGAGTAGGCAACATAAAATCCTCAGCAAACTACATATGAAACACATAATGAGTAAGAGAGTGAAATGTTCATGATTTTGCTTTAATAAGGCATACTAATACCTTTTTATCGACATGCTCATCTAAGGAAGTTCCGTATCTCTCAAAAAGTACAGTTCTCAGCTCATGCAACTCGGGAAAATCAGTAAATCTTGTTGCTGCAAACATCAAACTCGATGCAGCTTGTCTACAATTTTCAGGACAGTCACTGCATAAAATAAACATTCAGATCGATGCAGCTTGTCTGCAACATTCATGTACATTCAAGTCTATCTAATGGAGTAAAGGGATTTGAGAACAAAATTACCCAAACATAAGAAGATTTTTTTTCTGATTTACGAGAAAGAAAAACACATCAGGTTCAAGAACTTGGCCCGATAAATAATGGGCCATGAACACAAAACTAATAATACTTAATTATTTAAACATAAGAAAGCAGTTAAAAGAAAGCACTTAAGAAAAAATAAATTAATATCCCTTAAAATACGGCTGTCTATCACTATCATTCAAGAGATGTTCCCTCACATACCTCTGTATGCCCATGTCGGAAAGATACGTCAAAATTACATCGCAGAACTTGTAAATGCACTCGTAAATTTGAAAAATGTTCTCCTCAGCAAGATATTCTTCAGCCTTGTTCAAAGATCAATCAACCTCCTATTTTAATTTTCATTATTCAATTCCTATCAACAAAAATAGAAATACCACCAGATGGTATGTCACCAAACATTTATGCACAATCAACTTTTAACAGCATATTTTAGGATAGGAGAAATAGCATTATTCTTTCAGATATTCATCCAAAATTCTTGCTCAAAAACAACAATCTAAATCCATCAGTAGTCACTAGTCAGTACTATACTGCTAAATTACTAAAGAAAGTTGAAACAAAGATAGTCGAGAATGTTACATAACTTCAGATTGATTTTAATAACTTAAAATAACATTTATACGAGAACTTTTATACAAGAACTTAAAAATAACAATTATATATAACTCTTGCTAGTCTCTTATGAAACAAAATTTTATATAAACTAAAACATTTCATCAAAGATAGTCAAGAACTTGAAAAAGTGTTCGTATATACAAACAAAAAAGTAGACATACCACCAGATTTGACCAGATGGTATGTCACCAAACATTTATGCCCAATCAACTTTTAACAGCATATTTTAGGGTAGGAGACATCGCATTATTCAAAAACAACAATCTAAATCCAGATGACTCAAGAATCAAATGCCAATGGTGAACATAAATTATAGGCCAAAAATCCGTTTGACAGAAGAGAGAGAAAGGGAGACTTTACCTTGCTATAGGCATCAGCTTTCGACCCATTTTCAATCAGATCAGCAACTTCACCCCTCAAAGAATTCTGTGCTTCATTTTTGTTCGTTATAGCAGTGTGGGTGTGATCCAATGTCAGCTTAATAGCCGACTTGCTATATTTTCAAAGAAAAAAAACGCAAAATCACCCCAAGAAATCATATCAGAAAACACACACACACACATATATATATGTATATACAGGCAATCTAGAAAGAAAAACTCCCCAAAAACGATATTCACCATCAAAATTGATCTTACCATTTCGAAACAAAATCGGTCCCATCGGACATTTTCCCTTCTCCGGGCCCTGTTCTCTCTCCTCTCCTCTCTCTGTTCTTCAATGGGGATACAATTTGGCAAAGATTATTCAAGAGCTGGAAAGAAAATCGGTGGTTTCTGAATTTCTGATGCAAAATCGGTTATATAGAGAGAGAGAGAGAGGGATGAGGATCCTCTGGTGAAAGGGGCTACGGCATCCCCTGTGCTCCTCTCATTTTGCATAATTTTGTCTTTTAATTTTCCTTTTCTTTTTTTTTTTAAATATTTAAAATTAGTTATAAAAGTTATTCTAGTTATAATAATTAACTATGCCGAACGTTATTTTTTTCTCATATGTTTTAATAGTTAGATGTTCAATTTGTACATTTTGATTATTTTATTTCGCAAGTTAGGATTTATAATTTTCTTTTTATATTTAGTTTATAATTATTAATTACGATTAATTATTTATAATTATGGTTTATATATATTTTTTAGTTAATCTTTCTATTAAGATTAATTTTTCCTCATTAGGATTTAGTTAACCTTTTAGTTAAAATTGTATAGTTAGGATCAGTTATCTAACAATTAGAATTTATTATTAATTTGAATTAATTACTTTAATTAGAATTATATAATTTAAAAAAAAAAGAACACAATTTTGCCCAATGATAGACTTATATGCACCGCAGAGAGAGAGAACAACTTTGTCACGCGGGTCCCACAAGAACTGCAAGCCAATTAAAATATGTATATATGGACTATATATATATAATGCAATGTGCCACAATGTTTGTTAAAGAGAAACCAAAAAATGATCAATTATGTAATGAAAAGAAATCGATACGAATGCATGGAGGTTGTAGCTTCATTAAAAAAAAATAAAAAAAAAATCATAAATCATTGTTACAAAAGACTACTCAACTCATAGTAACAAATAATGAATTAATTAAATGAGTTGTAATGTAAATGAGTTGGATTGAAAATGTCGGTTTGCACAATCAATTGCCAATTGTCTGACACTCTCAGTTTTATCATAAGCTTCGACAATCAATTCTTGAAGAGAATTACCATTCTTTATCACATAAAAAGCAACTTCCAACTCTGCTGAGGTTCCTATAAATCCACATATTTTCATCTTTTTCAGATTTACATACTTATTAAAGGGAATTAATTAATTTAAAAAAATGCTTCATATGTGCGTACCTTTATATGGAGTGTCTCCAATGAAGGGCATGCTTGAATTACATGAATTACGCTAAGGAGACGTATATCATCCATGTGGATCTCTAGACGCTTCATACTCTTCAATTTAGGAAGCAACGTCTGTTCATACGCCTGCATGCATGCAAAATGGATCAAATTCATATATATATATATACTGATAAAAAAGAAGAAGATACATACACACACAATCATGTTGGATCAAAGTTGCTTACCATCCAGTAAAATAGATTCACACGAAGCTCGAGTGTCTGCAGTTGGTCGCGTATGGAAGCCGGCATTCTGAGCAAGATTTCAAGCAGCGTCTTCAACCCCTTTTGGTCATTAGTACTCAACTCACTGAGCTTCGGAACATTATTGAGCCTCAGGGAATATGTTCGTGGCAATTGATAGCACTTGAGGGAAACCAGCTCCACCGCGTATGCGATGGATAAACTCTCGAGAAGATGGGAATTCGAAAGCAAGAGCTCAATATCCACACCATCCACATGAATGCCCGATAATGAGCACTGTTTAAGGCATTTTAGGGCAGGTGGTGATGGAAATGGAACATGCATCATCAAATTCACCAGTTGAAGACAGTAACGGCCACGTCTGGCTCTTAAATCTCTCAAAAAGTTCATATCTATGTCGATGATTTCAGCTCCCTTAGCCAATGCAAACTCGAACCACTTCTCAATATTCACTCCCTCCAAACAGTAAGTATGGACCCTAAATTCTTTCACCCGGCTTCCGTTATGTGAATCCAAGACACGATCGATCGTGTTTATGTAGCGTGGGAATCTTCTTCTCAGCATGGATTCGAAGTCGTGGTCTTCGTAGCTAGACTTGTATTCAAACGGAGGAAAATCGAGACGAGCAGTGTAGGTAGAGAGATATCGCCATCGAGTTGAAAGGATGCTGGTGGCAGTAGCTTCTCGCAATGGGAGTCGAGAGATTATGGATATGAGAATTTCATCGGGCAGTTGGTTTATGATGTCGTCGCCGACATGCTTTGCTCTCTTTTTTCTCTTAACATTCTCACTACTTCTGATCATAGCTATAGATATACATCGAAAGCATATGTTGATTATTCATAGCTATAGATATACATCGAAAGCATATGTTGATTATTTAGGCAAATAAATATATAAATAGATGGGGAATAACTAACATGTAATTAACCTAAACTCGATGCAAAATTAATAATCAACACGAGATAGATTATACATTCAACACATTAATTAATTACGTCATATATTTCATGATTGACAAGTGAATTGAGAGGATTTAATAACAAATAAATAAAAAATCAACAGTCTTCATACCTGAAAAGGTTCGATCAGTTGCCGCCGTGGAAGATCGCCGGACAGAAGTTCGATCAGTTGCCGCCGTGGAAGATCGCCGGACAGATGTTGTTGGAGTGAAAAATTGGAAAACTATATATCAGTCTTTTTTAAGGAATTAAAATTATGAAAGAGGTCAAGGAAAAAAAATCAAATCCATTTACGCAAAATATGAAGAAATTTAAGAATTTGCGGAAGGTTTAAAAAAAATTGAATTTTTTTTCCATCGATATATTAAAAATATAGAAGAAACATCACTAAGATGAAGAGCTTCTAGGTTTTCGGTTTGGGGCTGAAACATCGATATATATATATAAATTTAAGGGCTGAGATTGAGATTGAGATTTATAATTTTATACATATATTTTTTTTTATTTCTAACTATTTTTAGCTAGTTGTAGATAATATAGTATTTTACATGAAAATCAATCCCACAAGAATAGGTCTTGTCATACCAAGATTGATTTTTATTCCTTATTTCTCTCCTCTACTATACATGTTTTTCTTTATTCAATTTTTGTACACATATTTTATTATCTTTTTTTTTTGTCACAAATTCTCCGTAGCTTGTTCTTTTTCTCTTTCTTTTTTTGTGTGCGTTTTTTTTTCTATGTTTCATCATACACAATTTTTTTTCTTTGTTTTCTCCCACTCACGGTTTAGAGAAATCAATATTACACGTGCTCTAATTTTACTTCATTTGAATTAAGAATTATTTTTGTATTATTCAAATAATATTATTTTTTATCTAATAATGCAATGTCCCCCCCCCCCCCCCCCCCAACACCTCCAATTTCTATTAGAACATTGAATTCGACGGTTGATATATGGAAATTCTCCAATGGTTCGGGTTTCTATATTAAATGAATTAGAATTTTGTAGATTTTGTGAAGATATAATAAAAAGATATGTATCGTGTATTTTCCTAATCAATTACACGCACTAATATCTCAACAAACATAAAATTACGGTAAAACATTTACTACATATTTTATCTGATAATATTACAATTATATAACTCTCCACAAATTGAATCTGGACCATTAATTAAATCAAAATTAAGCATTAGGATTAATTCTTAGTTCTCACATGAGCTTAATCCTCATTATAATCGACCCCTATATGTGTGTGTGTGTGAATTTGTTCTTTGGGGGCTGAAATAGTGGTGTAAAATGGACTGGATAAGAAGATCCTTGTTACATTCGTGTGTCCTAACTAATTTTTTAATATATATTCTGTTTGGAGAAATATGAAACTTAATAGATACAACTTAATTGGAAAAAGGGTGTGGCTATTTGTACCATTACTTTTTCAATATACACCACATTTACTATATACACCACCATTATAAATATATTTTTTCAATATTTTTTTATACACCACACATATTTCCATTTTTACCCTATAGTTTTAATAATTAATTTGAAAAAAAAATTGAAGATGAAAATAAAAAAGAGCAAAAATGTGGATCCCCATTCCCTGCCGTTGCTACCACCATGAACACCTCAAATCCTCAATTTCCATATTTGGTCACCATCGGTCACCATCGCCGCCCCTCCGCCACCATCGTCTCCTCCCTCGCCTCTATTGTCATTTCCGCCCCTGCCTACTATATATATATACATATTTGAACCTTATGCATAGGTCAATTTTTGAAAAATGATATTTAAATCAGAGTCCCATTGTTCGAAAAATATTTTTTCGATTCTCATTCAATTTTCAAATATTATTTTTTGAAACTCAATCACATATTTACAATTTATTTTTCAAAATAATTGTTCATACGAGAACTAAAAAAAAATCAAATAGGGGAATGAGGTTGATGTTAATCAAATTTGTTGGAGGAATCAAAGAAAATATTATAGTGGAGTTGATTTTATGAATTCAAGTAATTATTGCAGCGGTAGATAGCTAGAGACGAGAGAAAGCAGTGGGCAATGTCAGTAGTTTGTTGAGGGAAGAAGATAACATTTTTTTATTTTATAGGGCATTTACGTAAATTATTAATAATTTAATTTTGAATTAAATTTAAGAGTGGTGTATATTAAAAAATTGGTGATGTATTTAGAAATAATCAATTGGAAACTGCTGTCGTAGAAATACGAACCTTGGTGTGTCAGCATTAAAATTATATATTGTTAATAATTTTTTTTGTAAAAATAAAATTTATTATATTATAACTAATCATAATTAATATTTATTGCTAAAAATTAAAATTTTAAAAAATTATATACCTTGAGTTTGGAATAATCAACCCAAAAATCAATTGTATTAACTAAAAAATAAAAATAAAAATATTAAAAAATAATTATAAATCCTAACTAGATGAAATAAACCCTAAATTAATTTAAATTGTAAAATTATACTAAATCTAAAGAAATTAAAATTGAAAAATAAAATGAAAGAAAAAGTAATAATTATGAGGGTTGGTATACGATTAGCATACATAAGTTGGAATTAGAGGATCTCCGGTGGACGAGGATTGTTAGTTTTTCACTTCGAATTTCAATTATATATATATATATATATTATATGTGTGTGTGTGTTGATTTGTCTATGGGTATAAAATAGTAATGTAAAATGGACCTCTGTTGGGCCTATTTTTAATGTAATAAATTTGGGCTTCTATATTTTTGTTTCTTACTCTTCTGTGGAGTTGGTATTATATTTTTTATTTAAGAATGAAGAAAATTCTTGGGCCGTGATGCCTTCATCTCGGAAAATTCGATGCTGCCCAAACGGGACGGTATTTTTTTTAATTAAAATATACATATTTATTATAAAAAAATATGAGGATATTTATGACGAGATTAAGAAAATATTAATTATGTTCATCTTAATTTTTTTCATTTTTAACTATGTTAACGGTATTATTGTACCTTTTCATACGATATCGTTATGTAGGATTTATTTAAGAACAATTTAACTTCATATACTAAATGGAAGTTTGAATTATTATATATAAAATTAGTGCCATTGAAATTTAAATTCTTCTAGATCGGTGGATCTAAGTCAACTCAATGATGGATCAATATTGTAATCCAAACTTGTCATTAAACAAAATAAAATTGTAATCTCAACTTACATTTCTAGATCTTCGAAAACAGAACTTCATAATCCGGTGAAGGAGAAACACGTGTGTGCCGCACGACACTGTCGCTCGATATTTACACCAGTATTTATGAACAAACAGACAGTTTACACCGAACGCTTTTAATGAACTCGCCTAGATTCCTCGTAACTCGTCTCTGACTTAAACAACACCGCTTTTACGAGCAAACCCGCAGTTCACACCGAACTCTTTTGTTTTTTCCACACATTTTATACACTTAGATCTCAATTTAATGACTTGTTTAATATTAATAAATTCCACATTATTGCTTTTTTATTACATGAGGGCAAAAGAAAGAAAAGTCAATTATAATTTAGAAAGAATAAGTGAAATTAAGTTAATAGTGAAATTTCCATTTTCATCAAATCACAAATTGAAAAAAGAAAAAAAGAGAAAAAAAAAGGTGATTGTAGCAAGTAAAAGCCAGCAAATAAATCCCTATTTATAACTGTAATAGATCTAGTTTCGGACACCTTCACACCGCCAGACCCCATCACTCACATATTTCATTCACACACATTCACACACCACCACCACCACCATTTCGCAACCCTGCTCCGTCGGCAACCACCGCTGTGTGTGTGTGTGTGTTTGTGGAGAGGCGGAGGAGGAGATTAATCCGCGCATTGAATTTTTTATGTGTAAGTTATACTGAATCGAATTCAAAATTCAATCGCCATTGGCGGTCCTGATTTGCTGATCCTGATCTGCGCATTTGAATTCTCCGTCGGATCTGGATTCGTCGCGCCGGGATCGTACATTTTCAGGTGAGTCAGTTCATTCGATTTATCCTGCTCTGCATCTGCCGATTCATGCAATCTTCCGAATTTCCTACTTCCTCTGTTTTTTTTTGTTTTTCCTTTTGGCATTTGATTTAGTGTGCGTCTGAATTAGGTCTTACTGTGTGAGTTGAGTGATGTGATTACGTGTGTATTTGAATGATCTCGCGTTCATTGATGATCGGAATTGAAGGTTTACATATATGTGAATTTGTGCTTAGTTATCTATAGCTGAACGGAAAGGTGAAGGCAGATATTAATCATGGAAGGGAAATATTAATGTCATTAGCTAGTCTTTCACCTTTGGATGAATCTAATCCTTCATCATCATCATCTTCTTCTGAATTTGGCATCATCTACCGCTATGCACGGAGCTTTTTTTTCGCAGGATTAGAAAAGAAGGAAATATTAAATTAATAATTTGGTGGGCCGTAGCCTGTAGATTGGTGGTAGCCTTTCCGTTAAAGTAATTTAAAAACGCGTAATTGGTATAAATAAATGTTTATCTTAAATTTGCCAAACTGAAAAAAGGTGTTTATATTGTGAAATTCAGAGGAATTTCTGGGCAGTTTTGATTTGAATGGAGCATGAAATGCAGCAGGTTGTGTAAAGTTAATTAGCTTTTTAATAGCTGTTAATATTTTTATTCATTTTTCCGTTGTTTGACCAAATCTCAAGTCATCAGTATTTTATTTTTTTATAAAATAAAATAAACAGATGGGAATGGCGGTGGAGAAACCTCGTGAAACGATGGGGGCCCACATGCTGCCAGCTCTCTTTGCATTTCCTTTTCCTTTTTTCCCTGACTATTAGTAGGAGGTGGCTGCTATTAGAATTTTGATTTATTTAGGGGGTATAAATTAGGTGTTGAATTGGAGGGATTGCTTGGCTGTGAATATCCATCATTAAATGCTAATTAACCCATTCCGATCTCATCTTTTAAAACGTAATTACTAGTATTTGGTATTACTCGTGAGTTGAGATTATTCATTAATTGGAATAGGACGAGCCATTCGCAATGAAAACATTAACTACATTGCATGATATTTTATAGAATTGTTTTTAATGCAAAATATATAATAATAATTATTATGTGTGTGTAAAATCATCAGTTATTGCTGTATTTATTAGACAAGTGCATACAAGGTTGTGGATTTCATACTTCATTAAGTTAGATTTTTTTGCAGAATTATAAAAGTTATAATTGCATTTGCGTGTGTGAAAACTATAAACGCTAAAAGATGAGTCTTTTTCTAGTTCTGATTTATCAGTTATGGACCACGATAAAACAAATTTTTTGCCACGAAATAGAAAAAGTGGAAGCGGAAATTAGTATTGAGGTCCACTTTTTTTTTTTTCTTTTTTGTTTTGTTTATGGGTACTCGACCCCTTTTGAGGAACGTCACCATTACTCGTGCTTATCTCAACCCATGTGTGAGTTAATTTGATGTTTACTCTTTCTGTTTATTATCTGATGAAGGAAAAAAATTGCAAGTGAAGATGTCTGAAACTATGAAGCGAAAAAATTATAGCTTAAATTAATTGAAGGAAAAAAATGGGTATTATTACCTCTCTATTGCTTGCTGAGAATTTTACTTGAAATATTTAAAGTTCCACATGTCTCCGTCTGTGTTGGACACATCTTACTTTTGTTTTTTGTTACTACTGAAAACGTGTAGAATATTCTATATAACAAATAACAACAAATTATAGAAAAAATTGAACGATAGGATAGAGCAAATTGATATTTTTTTAAACTAAAACTACGATGTGTCAATTACAATTTTGAAATACTTGTACATGTGTTATCGTTATGTGTTATGCACCCTATGTACTAATAGCTTCGAGCTTACTATTAAGTACGATACAATTATTTAACGTGTCATTTGATAAAAATAAAAAAAAAGTTTTGGTTTTTAAAGTTATAAATTTATCATTACCGTCAAAATTAGGTTTGGGTAGACCGATAGTTATATGCTTTAAACTGCTGGATGAGTTGGATAAGTTTATTACAGTGATCAACATTTAATGATAAAATTCAATTTAAAAAGTAATAGAAAATTAAAGCCTTTTTCTGAATATTTTATTTCCTCCCTTTAAATAAAAATAGATATATTTTTTCCTTCGCAGTATATAGCCAATTAGAAGATTTATGATAGCTTTCGGGATATTATTTCCTTATCTTTTGCCGATTATCATCTTGCTTGTTGCCATCAATTACTGAGCAATAGTGAAGATAAAAATGAAAAACGAAAGAGAGTAAAAGGTCAAAACCCATAATGGAGGGGCCGTCGGCGTCAATATTTTTCAAGGACATGGAGAGATAAAAATTAAACAAATAAGTGTTGCAATCTCGGTTTTACCTTTTCTGGTTAGTTTTTATTTTTTTCATTTCTGGTTGGACTTATTTGAATATTAGTTGGATCTTGAATGTTTTTGCATTTGTAATAGTGAATATCTGTTTGTTAATGCATTGTCCTGCTACTGTTAATTCTGATCTACAATTGGGAAATTCAGGAAAAAATGGCCGAAAGTGAGGTTTCGAAGGAGGTGCCTAAGGTGGTTGGAATTGAGGAGAAATGTGGGTTGGACATGAGCTCTTACCAAGATCTACCCAAGACTGATTGCAACGGGTCCAACCACCATAGCCAAGCCAATGATCTTGATAACTCATATGTTTTTGTTACTGGGGCTGATGGCCTCCCTGATGGTGCTGTCGGCGATAAGAGTGTGGTTGTTGGGGGTTCTAGTGTTCCGCCTGAACCTCAGGATTCCCAAAATGAAGAGCTCGGTGCAGTTGCGGAGGAAACTCAGCACGTGAATGCGGGGGAGAATGGGAATGTTGAGCAGATCAACGGGGAGTCTTACCATGAGAGTTCCCATGAGGATGGAGAGGGGGTCCAAGTTTCTGTTGCTGATTCTGGGGTGGTGCATACTTGTGAAATTGAAAGTTTGCCAGAAGCTGAAATTAAACAAGTTAAGGATTCAGATGGAGCAATAGAAAGCTTGGGAGAAGCTGAGGGGTTCCAAGTTTCTGTTGCTGATTCTGGGGAGGTGCATACTGGGAAAACTGGAAGTGCGGCAGAAGCTGATGTTAAACAAGTTGAGGATTCAAATGGAAAAACTGAAAGCATGTCAGAAGCTGAGGTAAAGAAGGCTGTGGATCAAAATGGAAAAGTTGAAGCTGTGGCAGAAGGTGAGCAAGAAATTTTTGATGGTGTTAAAATAGCAGAATCCTCTCCTTGTCCTGTTGAGAATCATGAATCTCAAGTTAGGGCTTTGGGGTTGGTAGCAGAAGTAGGAGAGAATAGAGAATCAAATCATATTTTGTTGAACACCATTAGCTCTAATGGTGAGGATCAAAGTAGCACAACTGTTTCTGAGGCATTGGAAGCACAACAAAGATCTTTAGACGTGGTTGTGGATGTAGATGAGCATGAATTGCAAAGTGTTGGTGTGGAGGCTGAGGATGAGGTAAAATCAACCAGTGAAGTTGCAGAAGCTGCAGAACATGAAGTTTCCACATCAACTTCCCTGAGTTTGGATTCAGAGTCGTTTCCAACTAACAATAAGGAAAAGATACTTGAGGAGGAGGCAAATACAAAGACAGATCTGTGCTCGAATGCCCTTGAAAATCAACAAGGTGACACTGAGGCTAGCAGCATTGTTCAACATATGGTGGGAGAGACAGATGAATCAAAACCTGTGGCGAGTAGTATTGATTCTCATGTGCAAACTACTCATGACTTGGTTTTAGAAGAAAAAATTGAGGACTCATCTGTATCTGAAGTTGAAAATGGTACTCAATATCCTGAAGAATTTCAGGAACAACCTGTGGTTAGTAGCACTGATTCTCAGGTGCTAACTACTTGTGACTTGGTTTTAGAAGAAAACATTGAGGACTCATCTGTATCTGAAGTTGAAAATTGTGCTCCATATCATGAAGAATCTCATGAACAACCCGTGGGGAGTAGCACTGATTCTCAAGTGCAAACTGCTCTTGACTTGGTTTTAGAAGAAAAACATGAGGATTCATCTGTATCTGAAGTTGAAAATGGTGCCCAGTATCCTGAAGAATGCCAGGAACAACCTGTGGTGATTAGTACTGATTCTCATGTGCTAACTACTCGTGACTTGGCTTTAGAAGAAAACATTGAGGACTCATCTGTATCTGAAGTTGAAAATGGTGCTCAATATCATGAAGAATTTCAGGAAGAACCTGTGGTGAGTAGCACTGATTCTCAAGTGCAAACTACTCGTGACTTGGTTATAGAAGAAAAATACGAGGTTGAAAATGGTGCTGAATATCCTGAAGAATCTCAGGAACCACCTGTGGTGAGCAGTATTGATTCTCATGTGCTATCTACTTGTCACCTGGTTATAGAAGAAAACAATGAGGACTCATCTGTATCTGAAGTTGAAAGTGGTGCTCAATATCATGTAGAGTCTCAGGAACAACCTTTGGCGAGTGGAACTGATTCTCATGTGCCAACTACTTGTGACTTGGTTTTAGAAGAAAAAAATGAGGACACATCTGTATCTGAAGTTGAAAATGGCGCTCAATATCCTAAAGAATCTCAGGAACAACCTGCTGGCTCTGGATCGTCTCATGATACAATGCAATCTGAAACCATGGCTGAGGCTTCTGTCCAAACTCAAAGCTATCCAGCACCAAATGCTCATTCACATCAAAGTGAAACTGAAGTTTCTGATGTTGATGAAATTGGAAGAGACTCGTCTTCTCCTATTGTCGTTCTAGAATCACAAATCATTGAGAAAGTGATTCCTGGTCATGACAGTGCAATAAGGTGTACTCCAGATGAGGCAAGCTCAGGATCTGACTGTGCTCTTGACGCGGTGGTTCCAGAAAAGGAAATAGCTTTTGAAGATGGTGAAGTCTTAAGTGGGAGCAAAGTTGGAGATAGCTCACCAGAAACACTTGATGTGAAATCGGAACCTGACAGTCATGTTCATGACTTTTCTGCCATGATCACTGGAGAAAAGACTGATGATGTGACTGTCTCTTGTAGAACAGAGATTTCTGATAGTTTTAATGCTAATTTAAAAGGTACAGCAAACATTGAGCTGGAGGTTGATGGTGTTGAAGACGTGGAAGATCAATCGGATGGTGCTGCAGAAAATAGTAAAGAGAACCTATTCGTACAAGAGGATGAGATCACCGAAAACTCTCAGAATGAAGAAACCTCTGTATCTACAGCAGGGTTGTCCACTACGAGTACGACTGACGGAGAAGACAAAAGTATTAAGGCTAAAACAAAGCCATTCAACTTTTTGATTAGGACTCCAAGATTTGATGACGAAAATCTTAGAGAACAAATTAGACTTGCGAAGTTACAGGTTGATGAGAAGACAAAACTCAGGGATGCTATTCAACTTCAAATCCAAGAGAAAAGAGTAAGACATTTATCTCTTCTCCCCTCTTATTTGATCTCAAGGACGATACACTTATGTTATTGAGTTTTCCCACTCAGCAGGCCAACAGTCAGATTCATGGTATTGATTATGAGTATGCCAAGGGTGAAGGCAGGAGTGCACGGAAGTTGGTGAGGTCAAAACGCACGGAAATAGATTCTCTTCAGTCTGTGATCAACAAAGCCAAGAATGCATTATCTATTGAGGATATTGATAGCCAGGTATGCATTCTCCTGCCCACATCTTTGGATGTACTGTAGTTTTATTATTGACACTGTGTGACTTGCATGTATTGTAAGAGCATGCAGTGTTCAATTCAATGACATTTATCATTTGATTCATTTCCACAATAAAACATTTGTTTTTGGGAATGATTAAACTGTACCTATCGGCAGATACACAATATGGAACATATGATGCAACACGAGACTCTTCCCTTAAAGGAAGAGAAACAATTTATTCGTGAAATCAAGCAACTGAAGCAACTCCGTGAACAGTTGTCTTCTAACATGGGTAGCCAAGATGAAATCAAGCAGGCTCTTGAACAGCGACAGGAGACTGAAGACCGCTTAAAGGTTAGATTGCCTCATTATTTATGCAATAAGTTCAATAAGCCTTATTTTATATCCCTCTCCTCTGTTAGAATAATTGAACTTTCATCCATAGAAATATGCACAGTTATATTATGGTGGAAGTCTAGTGGAATGGAAAGGCCGAACATGTTGAAAGGCCTAATGTGTTTTGAGTATCTAATGTGGACTCGGCATGTGCAGATTCTAAGGAAAGAGCTTGATCTTCTAAAAAATAAAGCCTTAAAAGCTGAAGCAACCGCCGCAGAAGCTGGGAAGAAATATGATGATGAAATCAGAAGGGTTAAGGAACTTCAAGCTCAGTTTAGAGCTGCTGATGATGTTCGCCAAACAGCATATGCTCAGTGGCAGAATTTGAGAAAAGAACTCTCAAATAAGGTAATGTACATCTCTCAGCCAATGTCACACAGATTATTGTGGAAGTTATATATTAGGTTAGATCATGTTGGAAAGGCATGTGCATCAATGGGACCATCAGCTTTTTGAATTCAAGCTCGACTACTTTGTATTATATGATCAAATTAGATTTAAAATTATTTTAATGTCATGAAGTCATTTAAAAATGCTAATATTATTTCTAACAAGAAATCATGGGTCTCTCGAACTTAATGATGGATCTGTGGAATTTAGGAGGCGATAACTGAAAAGTAAACATTAGTGGAATTTAGAAACAAGAAAATGTAAAATAATTCAGTAGATGAGGGTGACAGAATATGTCATGTCAATTTAGTGATACATAGATCAAGTAATCATGGAATTTGATAAATCTCTTCAGCTTCATATAATCAATTAAATAATTGCCATGCTCCCGGTGTTTCATAAGAATGTTTTAAAATCATTAAAATTGAGAAATACCAAATCATGTGAAAATTCATGTTTCGAAATTCAGGATGGCAGTAAAAATAGGATGAGTATTGGAATTTGCAGCTGGATGAGTTCTCATAAACCAGGAACTGAGAAATGCATAGCTTGTTGTATGAGTTCTCATAAATCATTGTCAAATAGGAAGTTTGATTGAATAGAAGACCTTTTTAGATTTTCTTCTTCGTGTTTTTTTTTTCTCGTGAAGACTGACTTGGTGTTATTAAATAACTGAAATTTCAGAGCAAATACTTTTTCAAGTACAAAGATGATGCTGCTATTGCCAGTAATTATGCATTTAGCAGGGATACAGAAGCACTTTATTGCTTGTGCACAAATCAGGTAAGTTTTGATATTGAACTCCTAGCAGTCCATGTTTGAGTTGAGCTTCCTAACTTTCTGCACGCATCGTGATTTCATAGGTGGAAAGTTTTATTCAACTGTGGAATACGAATCCTGAGTTCCGGAGAGACTATATCAAGTTCAATGCAAGGAGTAATGTCAGGAGATTTGGGACTTTGGACTGTCGTTCACTTGGACCTGATGAGGTGCCACTTTCCATACCCAGTTATGCCGAAGAGAGAGGTAATAAGATGGCCTCAGCACCAGCCGGGGTTGATCTAGCGCCACAAATTCTAAGCGTGGAGCTAAAGCAAAAAACACCTGGTGAAAATGTGATCTCAGATAGTAAACCAATTAAGAAAGTGACAGAACCCAAGAGTCAGAAAGTACCAAATGGACCTCCTATCACTGTACAAGTAAATGGGTTGGACACCCATACCGGAAGCGACCTCACTGATGAGGTGTACGAGGAGCCTATTAAATCAAAGGATGAGATTGAGTCGATGAGGAAGGCAGAAGAAATGAGAAGGGAGGAAGCTGAAGCCAAGTTGAAGGAGCAACGTCGTTTGGAGGCGCTTGCAAAGGCTAATGAGGCTCGCGAAAGGAAGAAGAGGCAAGCGGAGAAGTTGCAGCAAAGAGCAGAGCTGAAAACACAGAAGGAAGCAGAACAGAGAGAAAAGGTGAAACAATTTTTTTCCCTTTTTTCCATTCACAGCAGCAAATGTCTTGATGCTAGATGCTTAGCATAACAAAAATGTGTATAAATTATGCAGGAGAGGGAGAAGAGACTGAGAAAGAAGGAAAGGAAGAAGGCGGATGCTACTGAGACGAACAACAGTTGCGAAACAGCACCAAGCTCTGAAAGTGCTGCGGACATAGACGTGAAGGACATGCCTCCAGCAGCGAAAAAGGCTCAAAAACCGTGGTTGGCCCCGAAGCAGAGTAAGGCGAAATCTATCCCTCCACCACTTCGTAATAGAAACAAGAAAAAACTGCAGCAGTGGATGTGGGTGGGCGTCACAAGCTTGATTATTCTAGTTATTTTCTGGCTGGGAAACATGGGTGTTTTCTCCAACGTAGCTCTTAAGCGCCGAGGCCCTGTTTACTAATTTGCTCGACCTTTTCTTCTCGCCCGTTGGCTCCGGGAACAGACGGTCGGATCGCGTGGTTTTTGAATACATATCATAATCTGGTAATTTCATTCCCTACTCAGATCATATGATATTATAGTTATGGAATATCATTTAGTTTTATTTCATATACAGAGGTTGATAGTGATTTTACTGATTTAGTGAGAGAAGTTTTTATTGCTTTGTATGGTCTGAGAAGACCACAAACAGTTATATGGTGGTGACCGTGTTGCTTGGAAACTGTCACCGGGTATACTATGATACGATTGGTTGTTCATTGGGTCTATCTATTTTTTTACAATTCAATTCAATTTTCATTTTCTTTTTTAAGTTTTTGAGTGATTGAATCTTGTATGAGTTGAAACTATCCTCTCCCTAGTTCAACCTTTTTTTTTTTTTTTGAATACATGATTTATTATTTTAGTTGTAATTGAATACATTTGCAACCGGACTATCAAATAGTTTCAACAAATAACTACATACCAAAAAAAAAATAAAAATTACAAAGCTTGCAAGTCATTTTTTTTCACCTTCAAAAACTTGATGAGTAGTTTTTCGTAGATATCCATATCTTTTTAATGTTGAATAATTTCCTTGATTATGGGAATGGATTGAATTCTCTATTGAAAAACCCATAACATATTTTTTTTTTTTTTAAAAAAAAGAGCCCAAAAAATAATTTTGAATAAGAAAATTATCAATTTAGGACTTGAATGATGAAAATTTTCAATTTATGACCTGAAAAATCATGATTTTTTTATTTTTATTTTTTAATTAATTTTAATAATTTCTTTATTAGATTTAATAGATAATTAATCAAGCAATTTTCATTGAAAATTAATATAAAATTAATTAAAAAATCAATATAAATCAAAATTCGTGATTTTTGAAGTTTTGAATTGAGAATTTTATACTTTCGAGTCCTGAATTAATAAATTATTCATGTTTCACATACTAAATCGACAATTCTTCCTTTGGGTATAATTGGTTCTTAGACCGGCATTCCAACAATGTGATTGCACTTTGAAAAAATTAAATAAAATAGACAGCAGTTAGTTAACAATTTAAATTGTACACTATTATTGCATAATAAATTTTGAATACGGATTAATTTCGACATCCATATATGATAATTGGGCAATTCAAAATTTAGGTCGAATAAAACGGAATTTGAAGTTTAAATTCCCAATTTTATTTAAAAAACTCGACCACTCGAATTTTGAATTCCATAAATAACACAATGGCATTAAATAATAATAAATAAAATCCCTCTGCTCAAAAATAAAATTATATAAAAAATAAAATCCGAGTCCGATATTTGCTAGGAAAAGGATATAGGCGTATATATACATACATACGTGATTGTATTTTTTCTTCACTTCTCTCTTTTTGCCGCCGGAAAAAATAGTTGGGCACCGCCGCTGCACCACCACCACCGTCGTAACTCCGCCGCTCTGCAAACAACTGCATACAAACTCGTTGCGGTAGCTCTCATCATATCGCAATATAACTACGTGACTCTATGATATTGTTGATTAACATGCACTTGTATATGTAAATATGTGTGTATTTCTTATTACTTCATGAGAAAGGAAGCAACTATATATTTTTTATTCCAACGTTGTTTATACAATACTTTTGATTGTTTTTAGCATGTTTAGGTTTTGCTCGACGTCAATCACACGTACCATATATATATATATGATCGTTGAATTTGTTTGTTGTGATTATTTGAATATATATGTATATCATAATCTGTATATATATATGTTGAACTTCCATTGTGAAATATAGAGTCTTTTTTGCTTGTTGGGATGATTTGAATGTTTATTACAATGTTTATGACTTGATGTCTTATATTTTGAACTTCCATTGTGAAATATATAACATTTTTGCTTGTTGGGATTATTTGAATGTTATATTGTAACATGTATATATGTGTGGTGTGTCTGATTTTGATCTTCCATTGTGAATGCAGAAGAAATCAATCAAACAATGGCTGAATGTGACTGTTCTATGTTGTCTGAGATTAGTAAATTCGAGGCCAGCTCTAATCAGAATCATGAGAAACAAACTGCCAGTGTGGAAGTGAATGAGAAAGTAGCTGTGGATGAGGGCTCTGTAATAAACAAACAAAACGAGAATCAAACTGTCGGAGAGGAAGTGAATTGGGAGGAGTATCCTCCACTGCAACGTCGAGGTAGCTCTGCAAATTCTGTTGGTCGAAGCACTAGTGGTTGGGTGGATGCTCGAAAGAAGCCACATAGCAGTAGGCCTTTTGATTTCAGGGTGAATGTTGAAGAGAAATCAGACATATCTACCGAGGAATCTGTTGTTTCATCGGAGGGTTGTAGTAGGGTGCAGGATCTCCTCAAGAAACCTGCAGATTGGCCTTTTGACTCAGCAGAGGAATCTGTTGCTTCATCCGAGGTTTGCAGTAGCAATGGAACGAGCACGAAGGCACATTCTAGATGTTTCTTGGTCAAGGTCCCAAGATTAGAAGATGAACTCCTTAAGGAACAAATTAGGCTTGCAGAGCTGCATTGTGATGAGAAGACTAGTTTAAGGGATGCCATTCGAGCCCAAATAGAGACGAGAGTAAGACATTGATTGCATAGATTAATTGAGTTTCTATTCATCGTTTAATCTGATTAATGAATGTCCACTTCTCAGATTCAAGACAGTGAGTATGATCATGCTTTGGATGATGTTAAAAGTGCTCGAGAGTTGATGAAGTTGAAGCGCAAGGAAATAGATTCTCATCTGTCTGTTATTAGAGTAGTGAGAAATGCATTGTCTTTTGATGATATGGATAGCCAAGTAATATATTTTTCTCCTTCCTAGTCTATATATGTCACTTGTTTTACTATTTGTCTTCTTAAACGATTATATTTGTGCTCGTTGCAGGAGGCTTTTGAACAGCAGTTGAAGGTATGAATACATATCCCTCATTCTTGAAAGTGAGAGCCATTATTTCATTTGAGTTTTGAGTTGGATTTGGTTATATATATAAATATGGTGTGTGTGTGTGTGTGTGTGCAGACTCTAAAGAAGGAACTAGAAAGCCTCAAAGCTAGTGTGTTGAGAGCTGAAACTGCTGCTGCAGTAGTACAGAAGAAAAACCACAATGAAGAGAGAAAGGTTAAAGAACTCGAAGCCCGGTTTAGAGTTGAGAATGCTGCTTGCCAGACAGCATATGCTCAGCTCAGAAGTCTTCGAACACAACACCGGGAGAAGGTAATGAATCATCCATCCATTAACATCTATATATATTCAAAAATAGTATATATGTGCAACTTTCTTCAATGAAATTGCAGATGAGAGAGTTTTTTGGGTACCGGGATGAGGCGACTGCTGCAAGTAAATCTGCATATAGCAAGAATGGTGATCGTTTGTGCAAGAATCAGGTGAGTTTTAGTTAGTAACTGATCATATCAATGCTGTAATATGAATTAATTTGATGTTAACTTTGAACATGTTTACAAATGTGGGTGTAGGTGGAGAGGTTTATGAAAATGTGGAACAAGAACAAGGAGTTTCGCAAAGATTATGTGAAGTCCAATGGAAAGAGCATAGTCTGGAGATTTGGAACATTGGATGGGCCGCTCACTCGGCCCTGATGAGAAGCCGGTACTACTTATGATGCCACGACATGTTCCTGTTGTGAATATGGTGGTGCAAAAGGAGATTGATCAACAAGAAATGAGTGAGGAAGATGTTACAAGTGATGAGGTGATCACTAGAAAGGCAGAAGAAGAGATGTTAATGGAGCAGAAATTAGAGGCTGAGTTGAAAGAGCAGAAAATCGAGGTGGTGGAGGCGAATGAGGCACAAATGGGAGCAGAGGTGAAAGCCCAGATGGAAACAGAAAAAAGAGAGAAGGTGAGAAACTACTCTAGCTAGACCTCTATATATGTATAACTACTATTACTCACTATAATATATGAACTTGAATTGAAAAATGATGTGCAGAAGAGGCATAAGAGATTGAGATTGAAGGAAAGAAAGAAGGCTGCAAGAGTTGGCCCTAGTGAGGATGTTGATCAAAGAGGCAAGGACCTTGATTCAGAGCAATCAACTAGTTTGAAAACGACGTATGATGATGATCATGATCATGATCATGAGTTGAATGAGCAAGTGTTGGATGATGAAACTAGTACTGAATTAGCTCCTCCGGAGAAGGATGATGTTGAGGTGACAATGCAGCAGCAGACGCCACAAGAAACGGAGACGAGAGAGGGTAGTGATCAGGTTGATCAGGTGAAAGACAGAAGAGAGAAGGTGAGAAACTACGTGCTACACATGATTAACACATGCATGGTTTATGTATCACTATACTATTCATTTAGCTAGTAGTCTTGATTGATTTCTGAGATATAAATATGTGCATTGAAATTGTGCAGAAGAGGCAGAAGAGATTGAGAAATAAGGAAAGAAAGAAGGCCTCAAGAGAGGTCTCATCACCATCACCATCTGAGGTGATGAATGAGGAATCTCATGAGGCCAAGGCTGCAGATTCCAATCAAGAAGAAGAAGAAGAAGAAATCAAGAATGAAGAAGAAGAAGAAGAAGAAGAAGAAGAAGAAGAAGAGAGAGAAGATGATGAGGTGATAGTGATAGAGCAGCAGCAGCCACCAGAAGCATTGATGGCACAAATAAGAGCAGAAATCAAAGCCCAGTTGGAAGCACAACTAAGAGACACGGTAACAAATTAACTAACAATATCTCTTACTACCTATTCTTCAATCTTCACTTCACATATATTACATATATACATAACACTACTAACTAACTTCTCTATGAATTGAAATTCAAATTCTGCAGAATAGGGACAAGAATTTGAGAAAGAAGAAAAGAAAGAACGCCCCGACGACGACGACGACGACAACAACAACAAATGGGAATGGAAGGAGGACCTTTCTTTGGGTGTTCATCATCATCCTCATCATCCTCATTCTATTTCACCCCATCTCTTAATGCATAATTAACACATCTCCATTTCAACTTCACTAATCACTATTCACTACTATATATATATATATATAATATATAGACTATAGTTTGGTTTGTTGTGTAGAACCATGTGTATGATACCAAACTACTTTGACTATCTCATATGCTCTCATATTCAAAATATTGTTTTATATTAAGGCATTGAAATTTTAGACATGAGATAATATTATTTGTGGGAGAATTTGAGTTGTTACATCATCAATTTTTAAATTCAAATAATGGGTTTCTTTCCTTCTGTTTTTTTTTTTAAGTAGATAATAATAAATGCTAACAACAAAGAAATTAAATTCTTGTACGATATATGCAAGTACAAAATTAATTCCCCAAAAGTCGTAAGTATTATAATAATACAAGCATAGAGTAGGGGGGTGTAACGTCCCATTTAATTCTCACATAATGTATTGCCAAAGAAAGAAGATATATCCTTTTTTTTTCAAAAAAAAAAAAAATAAAATGAAAAGAAAAGAAAAGGTATATCCATTAATTCAATGTTTTTTCACTATCAAAAACTATTGTGGGTTTTTGATAGTGACCTGTTCAAGAAAATGAATTGGGTTCATGCACCTCCACCAAACAAATTTATGTGAAAAAATAATTTGTAGAATTATCATAATTGAATAGGTCCAGCTGAAGTCACAATTCACAATATATAGATTTAATTTTCACCATTCTATGTTTAAAAAATAAATAAAAATTCACCATTCTAATTAGAACAAAGTAGTCCTTAAATTAATGTAATTTAACTATGATTGTTCTTCGAAAAGTCATTAAATTCAAAGCTCAATAACTCGAGTTTGATACATGTTTTAACTTAATAAATTAATGTAATTTTGGAAAAGCCTAAACAAGATGTCACAATTGAGCATGAAATAACAAGAATAATAAAAAGGGAGTTGTTGCACTGTATTTTTTTTACTCTTTGCACCATAAATTATTTTTTATTTTATTTTATTAGTTATAAATTTATATAAATACCCTTACTAAAAAAAACGTGTTCTGTTCGAATTTGTGTTTTCGAACAGTTTGGATATATTTGCAAAATATATCACGGAGTCGGTTCGAAAATCCATTTTCGAACGAGACTATATTTTAAAAATCCTGCCTTTTCGAAAATTGAATTTTAAAAAAATATGGTGAGTTCTAAATTTCATAGAACCATTCTTGATTTTTTTTAAAGTAAAAAATATTTAAATAAGTTTTTTATTTTTTATTTTCTTGGTGCAAAGATAAAAAATGACAGCAACTGGAAAAAAAAAATGAAAAAGGGATGAGGCGAGTCTATATCGGCGGCCTCTGCATTGTTTACAAATTTATCGCAAATATTTACTGTTTGTGTGCTTCATTGACTGCAGACACGCAGAAGAAGATGAAAGAGAAGAGGTAAATATGTGAGAGAAAGATAGAGAGAAAAGAAAAGGTGGTTGAAGAGAAAGGAAAGGAGAGGAGAGAGAAAAGTAAAAGATAGTTGTACATACACAGTTTTTGTGTCCTTTCATTTCGTTTCTTATTCCACATCCCTTGTTTCTTTTTTTTTTCTATTTCGAAAGCTGTGTAGTGCAGCAGATCTCTCCTTTGTGTAATCCTTAATTCTTGTGGTGTTTGTCAATTCGATTATGTAAATTCAACCAAATTTTGTAACTTTTGATCTTGAGAAGAGGGCTGTGACTGAGGAGCTGGAATCTGGGAATCATCATTTTGAAGGTTTCTGCATATGTCAGGGAAAAGAAAACTCGACCCTTTAGAGAGGAATTCAGTTGACCCATAAAGGTGCATCCTTTTTTTTTTTTTTTTGTAATCCCTTTTTCTATTTTTGGGTTTTGTTAATTTAAATTGTTGGGTAATTCATTGTTTTGACCTTATGATTGTGTAATAGTTAAACTTTGAGGATTGTTGTCTGATCACTTAGAAGGGATTTATCTTTAGCAAGAATATGGTAAAGGTGTAGGATGAAAGTGGTGGTTTTATTTTTACCCAAAGTTTCCTCCTTGAAGATGGATTTTGTCCCCCTATTTCGTTTGATTCTATGCTGGTTATATTTTTTAGTTGTATTGTGTAATTTTTGGATGTCCATCACAAATCCATGGTAGTTGTGAAGAAAGCATTAACAAAAAAAAAAAAAAAAAACTTGTATTTCTGTTTTGGAAAAACCTTAGATTCCAAGTTTCCTGTTTTCTTATGTGCAGGTGGCTCTCTTTTCTGGGGTTGTACAAAGTTTTTATCTTTGAGATATGGAAGAGGTAGGTGCCCAAATAATTGGTCCTACAGTCATCCAACAGCACCTGGCTGCAAGATTTTGTGATTCATATCCGATGGCTAAAAAACGTGCTCTGCCCTTCAATTCATCGAGCATTCTGCAGCAGAACGCTGCAGAAAGTTGGAACCCCAAGTCTTGGAACTGGGACAGTGCCAGGTTTGTTGCCAAACCATTGCAATGCGATGGAGTCGAAATGGGAAGTGGCCAAGAGATTCAGCCAGACTTGCCAAGAAGAAAGGAAATTCAGAGTAGTGCTTCATATTCTAGGAATCCTACTAGTGCCAGAGAAGCTGGTGCTAATCTTCTACTGAAGCTTGGAGGTGGAGATGGAAATCGTACTGGTGGTAATACCAGTGGCATCAACTTAGTGGAGCCACAACCTGTATCAAGGCCTAACAAAAGAGTAAGATCGGGATCACCTGGCGGTACGAACTATCCCGTGTGTCAAGTGGATAATTGCAAGGAAGATCTGTCTGCTGCCAAGGACTATCACCGCCGGCATAAGGTGTGTGAGGTTCATAGCAAAGCTGGTAATGCCTTAGTGGGGAAACAAATGCAAAGGTTCTGCCAGCAATGCAGCAGGTTGGTATATGCGACACTTCATCAAGAATTATTTGCATGTCATTATGTCGTGTTATAGTCGGGGGTTGGCTCTTTACAGCAGTGAAGAGAGTGGTTTTCTCAATTGACATGGTTTAAGAGAAGAATGTCTAGATTTAACCACATCATATGAAGTTTGTAATATATCAAGATGAACCCAATTAAAAATATCTTGAATCATATATATGTTGGGTTAAGAACTAGTATTATTCACATGATACCAAAATTATGTAATTTCTAAGATTATTATACATATTTACAAGTTCCAATATTTTCTGTGTCCTATTCATGAACGACTTTCACAAAAGAGTGCTTCAATACAAAGATAAAACCTCTATCGATATATGGCTCAAGCTGTGCTTCAACTCCTGTTTGGAATTCTAATGAGAAGTTGGTTTTGGCCGGCATACCTTGACTTAATGACTTTACATGAAAAAAGTGCAGTGGAACGCTTATGGAATTCTGTGGAAAATAGTTGAATAACTAGTAGCTGACACCAAAATCATTTAGTGAAATTGATATTGTAGTGGACCTAGTGGTTGATTGGGTTATAAATTTGATTATTCACAGAGATATCTATGTTGTTCGAATATAAAAGTATATAAGCCCTTTGTCTTATGTAAAGAATTCTCTTTCTTTTTTTTAATGTGCCTGTAGACCCAGTACTTTAGCATCATATGATTACATTTTGCCAGGTTCCACCCCCTTTCAGAATTTGATGAGGGAAAGAGAAGTTGTAGGCGTAGGCTTGCTGGACATAACAGGAGGAGGAGGAAAACTCAGCCAGAAGATACTACTCAACGGTTGTTAGCTCCCGGTATTGGTGATAACAATGTCAGTGATAACGATATTGTCAATTTACTGGCAGTGCTAACTCGTGCACAAGGTATAAAGTTAACTGATTAATGGTTTAAGTGTTTACTAGTAGGAAGTTATCAAATGATTTTGCTTATAAAAATGGTGACTAGATCATGTGTTAGCCTTGGATGGCGGATGCATGATGCAAATATTGATAGAGAGAGTAAAGCAATTTGCCACTCAGAATACTAAAAGGGTACAGACAATGAAAGTTCGAACATTTTTGTATGCAAACTTAGCAGTAGTCATGCCATATGCAAACTTACATAAGAATTATCTGCCGTTTCTACTTCACATATACATATACACATTCTAAATTCTGCTGCTTGTTATTTTTGGTAATCATAGGGAACATTGTGGACAGGAATGATAAACTCCCATTGATTCCCAGCAAAGATCAGCTCATACAGATACTCAGTAAAATAAATTCGTTGCCATTGCCTGCAAACTTGGCAGCTAAGCTGCATGGCAGTGACTCAAATAATCTATCCTCAGAAAATCAGAACCAGAAAAATGGGAATGCTTCTTCTGCATCAACTATGGACTTGCTTGCTGTTCTTTCAGCAACTGCAAGGTCACCTTCTTCCGATGTATTTGAAACTCAATCTCGACCAAGCACTGAAGGAAGTGACTCTGAAAAGAGTAAGTCACTCTGTGTTGACCAAGCTGCATGTCTCGATAAGCACAGTGGATCAACATTGGAATTTCAGGAGTCCTCACCAAGTCCGCCTTTTCAGCTGTTTAGTCCCTCAATTGAAGGTTATAGGTCAAAAAAATTGCCATCAGACGGACATTTCCTTTCATCTGGCTGCAGTTATCCTTCAGACGAGAGATCACCTCTGTCTTCACCACCTATTGTGCATGATTTATTTCCGATGCAGACTTCAAGAGACACTGAGAAGAATGACCACCTGTCGAATAGTGAAGGTGAAATTGCATATATGGAAGCAACCGCGATCAATGGATGCAGCACATCTCTTCAGCTTTTTGGTGGCTCAGCCAGAAGTATCAAAGATGTTCCAGCTCATAGTTCTCCATACAGAGCTGGATATACATCTTCTTCTGTGTCTGATCATTCACCATCCAGCCAGAATTCTGATGCTCAGGTATGTCTGCATCATTTTCCTGTTATATTTGCATGTAATACTTCTTATATTTTCTGTCTTTACTTATTCTGTATCCTTGTTTCATTGGATACTTTGAATTGATTTTGACTTGTTTTTTCTACTAGGATCGTACTGGTAGAATAATTTTCAAATTATTTGACAAGGATCCAAGCCATATGCCTGGGTCACTACGGACTCAGGTCAGTGCTAATATTTGGCTTTGCTTTGTCTACTTCTTGACTGCTTCTGGTTACTATTAAAAATTTCATCTTGTTGTCTTATTTCCAGATATACAATTGGCTCTCTAACAGTCCATCAGAAATGGAAAGTTACATCAGGCCTGGTTGTGTTATCGTATCCCTGTATTTATCAATGCCAGTGTTTGCATGGGATCAAGTGAGTGCTTTGATTTGTACTTTACACACTTCGCTGCTATAGACTTTGATTGACCTTCTTTTTCCTCTTTTATGTCTCTGCAGCTTGAAGCGAACCTTCTTAATTATGTGCAGTCTTTAGTCAAAGATATTGATATTGACTTTTGGGGGAATGGGAGGTTTTTGGTTCATACAGACAGACAAATGGTTTCCCATAAAGAGGGTAGGTGTTACTGATTATTTTTACAATCTGGGGTCTGTTAACTGATGTATTTGCTCTTTCTCCATGCTATCATCTTTCTTTAAGGAGTTCAGAATTAATCACTTTTTTCCTTTCTATATCAATTGGTCCGCAGGGAAGATTCGTCTTTGCAAATCATTGAGAGCCTGGGGTACCCCAGAACTCATCTCAGTCTCTCCTGTGGCAGTTGTTGGTGGACATCAGACCACTCTTCTATTGAGGGGGAAAAGGTTGAAGGCTCGAGACACCAGGTATGTTATTGATTTGTAAACAAAATTGACTCATTCATGTAATTGATTTTGACAAGAAATGTTCATAATTTATCGTGCAGGATACACTGCACACATGCAATTGGATATAATGTTAGGGAAGTTCATTCATCATTGAGCCAAAATACTTCATACGATGAGATTATCTTGGTTGACTTTAAGGTTAATGGAGCAGCATCTAACATACTCGGTCGTTGTTTCATTGAGGTAGAACTTTATCTAGCTATCAACATTTAGATTTTGGATTGAATTATGGATCATTGATGTCTCCCATGTTCACAGGTCGAAAATAGTCTCAGGGGGGATATTTTTCCAGTAATTATAGCAGATAGCACCATCTGCCAAGAATTGAGACTTCTTGAGCCAGAGATTAATGGAACTGCTGATGTGTGCAGTGAAAATCCAATTGATCGTATTGAGAAAACAGCATGGGTTAGATCCAGGGAAGAATCCCTGCATTTTCTTGATGAACTTGGATGGTTGTTTCAGAGAAAATATAACTCTAGCTTGTTTGAGATTCCAGCTTATAGGCTTACTCGGTTCAAATTTCTTCTTGTATTCTCTGTCGAGCATGACTTTTGTGCATTGATCAAAGCCCTCCTGGACATTCTGCTAGAATTGAACTCTGGTAGAAAAGGATTAGAAGAGGAGTCTTTGGAGTTGTTATCAGAAATTCACCTCCTGAACCGGGCTGTCAAAAGGAAGTGTCGCGGCATGGTTGATTTTCTTATTCATTACTCTGTCGTAGATTCTACCGGTACATCTGAGAAGTACATTTTTGTACCAAACATGGCTGGACCTGGTGGTCTCACACCTTTACATTTGGCTGCTTCAGCATCATCTTCAGATGATATTGTTGATATTCTGACAAGCGATCCACAGGAGGTACTTCATAACATTTTATAATTTTTGACGTGCTTTTTTTTTCTCCGAGTCCTGAATGTTCAAACAGACAAATTATATAATTTTAATTAGTGCTTTCGTGAAATTTTATTTATGGTACTTGCAAACTGTGTAGGTTGGGCTGCATAGTTGGAATTCTGCTCTTGATGCAAGCGGGCTTTCTCCTTATACATACGCGCTGATGAGGAATCATCATTCATACAACGTACTTGTTGCTCAGAAGCTTGCAAATAAGAGAAATGGTCAAGTCTCTGTAACAATTGAGGATGACATAAAACAATGCCGGGTGGAGGTGGATAAGAAAGGAAAGACTATATCCCATCTCACTCGAGGTCAACAATCTTGCTCCAGGTGTGCAGCTCCTGCATATGGATACAGCAAAAGGATCCGAGGTTCCAAAGGATTGCTGCAGCGTCCATACATACACTCAATGCTCGTTATTGCTGCTGTTTGTGTCTGTGTGTGTGTGATCTTAAGAGGACACCCCTTCGTTGGTTGTGTTTCTCCATTTTCATGGGAGAACCTGGAGTATGGCACAATTTAACTATTGAATCAAGAGTGGTTGATAAATTTTGCAAACAAGGAGAAACCAGAAGTTTGGTGTATTAGAAAGAATGAATAACCCGTGGGATGATGACAAATTATTGGTGGCTGGACATCTGTTCATCAAGTTCTTTGTTTACCAAGATGAAAGGGGGATATCTCCTAAATTGTTAAACGAGTTTTCTGATACCAGAGAGTGAGAAGTCACGGCACATTGGTTCTCTATGTAGTTGGATTGCCCCAGAATTAAGAGTTTATAACCTTCATTGATCCATTGACTTTGAAGACTAATATACACGGATCTCTTTGCACGCGCAAGACTGGTTTGATATTCATAACCTACTTCGAGAAGCTAATTGGTTGAGTTGGATACAAGGAGTTTGAAGTGTTGCAAGATTGCATTCACTACAGTGAAAGAAGGCTTCATGCTACTATTCAAGCTCAGGCTCATTGACTTCAACTAATTGTTGTGGACATTCGTCTGAACTAATCGAGGTAACTAAGCCAATGAAGTACTCACCGGGATCTTCTTGCTGTAAGATCTAGGTATTATGTATTACAGCATTAGATGGTTGAAGAGAAATATATGAAAGGAATAAGAGAATTAGGTGGTTTACATATATATTTTTCTATTTAACTGCAAGTGATCAGCAGAGAAGGGGTGAAAAGCCTGTAGTATTGTATTATTTGAGGGCTCATTTGATCTGTGGTTGGTATTTGATGAGGCATTCCTCCTGTTAAGACATGTTACTATAATTTGTCTTGTATTTATTGCCTGCTTGATGCCAACTCTTGTATATAAATTTAGCTCTTTTCTTACAACTCTCTCTCTCTCTCTCTCTGAAGAGCTAGGTGTGGACTAGAATAGGATAATGTACAAATTGTTTCCATTATTACTGCCCAAATTACAGCAATGAAGAGATTGCAGAGGCCATTACCTGAGAATAATATTGAGGGGAGATAATTATACATAAATTGTTGAACAAGGCAAAGAATTCAGGTAGGTGGAGTTTGAATAATTAAGTCATGAAGGTGGTTGTATTCTTCTTCTGCTAACACACCTGCCTCTTACTATGTTCTGAACCAGGGCTTCTCCCATGCCTTCTCCGAGGCCTTCGATCAGGCCTCCGATGAACTCTATGACGACCTGGGATGCCAGACGAGCTGCAGTTCCGAGAGCACTAGCCCTCTCAGGCGGGGGTATGCCGTTGGCTTGGAGTCCATTGATGAAATCCTTGGCGCACACTGCATGAAGGTGGTATTCACACACCGTGCAGCGATACATCCGCCCCGATCTCCTCTTGCTGCACTGCCCACACGCCACCCCCCCCGTTGCTGGTGGTGGAGACTGCAGGCAACAGTCTCAAGGCGTGCGGATGGGCCGGAAAGTGAGCCTCCGTCGTGAGCATGGCACAGCAAGGGTGCATCTGGAAGTTGCAAGCCCTGCATCTGAAGGCGAACCCTTTGCTGGACTTGCCGCAAACATCGCACCTTGGCCACGAAATCCCGCCTTTGGCTGCATGCGTGCATGAAAAGTGAGCGAGCTTGTGGTTAAAGGTTATGTGATCGAACTAGCTAGGATGAATATATATATATATAGCTACGTACCTGACTTTGGTTTAGCATGGAAAACGAGCTGGTGGTGGCCGTGGAAAGGGTGGTTGTTCAAGACGGGAGGCGAGGTGGCGCAGAAGTCGTGCAGCTGGAAGTCGCAGTCCTGGCATGCGAATCTCCGGCCGGCGCCGTATTCCTTGCAGCCGCCGCAGGTGAAGAGTTCAGAGAGAGTGACTTCCACCAAGGGGTGTTTGGAGTGGGCGTAATGCGTGATCCCTTCTCCGGAGGCCGACTGCGGTGACGACGGGAACCCCACGCCGGCGGCGGCCGACGGTTGCATGGAGGAAGAGCGTAATGTTTGAGATTTCATTGAAGATTTTCTTCTCATCTATCTGTATGTCGTGTGTGTGTTGGATATAGCTAGCAATGGAGGGGGGAATATTATTTATGCTGCCAAATTAATCAACCGGTCGCTTTATTAAACAGGAGAGAGAGAGAGAGAGAGAGAGAGAGAGAGAGAGAGAGAGAGAGAGAGATGAAATACAAAATACGTACATATATAAATTCTTTCATATATATATATATATATGTTTTACGTAAACAACAAACTTTATTAGACATGCACGTACTCGATATATATATTTGGGTTCCAATGTTTAATTAATTAAGATCATTAATTAATTTTGTCTCCTATTTAAGTAGCAATGCCTTTTTTTTCTTATTTCGACGTAAATCAAATTAGCATATTCTTTACCTGATATATATAGGGTTTTTTTTTTTTTTTGAGGAAATACCTGATGTATATAGTTAAAAGTTAAAACTAATATGAGTTGCTAATTTGATTGTAATGGCATCTATTACCTAGACTTGTTCAAGTACAATACATGCATTATTAATTACTATATGTCTTCGTTTATATTAATTTTTCTTTTAAATCCCATTATTACGATTTAAATGTTGAAGATTTAGCTAAAAATGAAGTGTCACGATTTAGGAATTGGATATAGCCGGTGACATGCATTCCTTAAATATCTTGAAATAATTCAAAAGCATATATGTATATATGGGGTCCAAAGATGCCTATATATGTTTGATTCTACCACATTATATTATATTATAATTATATATATATATATATATATATATATATATATATGGAGTTGTGGATTGATCGATCATCTTCAAAAAGCACATGCAAGAAAAAAAAAATAAGAGACACATATGCTCCAAAGTCAAGATTTATCTTTATGCTCAACGAAGTTAATTGGAAGTAACCAATGAGAATTAAATTACTCATTTTTTTTGTCTTTCTTTCAAAATTATAATTAAATCATTAACTACATGCATGAAAAAGAATCCATATCTTTGAGTAGGGTTCTTATTCGATTTAAAGTGGAAGCCAATCAAGAAATTTTTTGCAGCCTTTTTAATTTGATGTTTCAAAGCAAAATTAAAGCAAAGCCAAGATTCATCGTCGCATGCAGTGGTCGATCGTTCGTTTTTCCATAATAATGTGAGTTGTAAAGCAATTCACACATATATAATTCTCACGTCAAATGTTTTCTACTGTTGCATGTTTGAAATTTTTACTCCAATATTGATTCTCTACCCTATATATATATAATTATACACACATATATATATATACACATCAACTACATACCGATATTATTGTAGAAGACGCGAGACAAAAAAAAAAGTAAAATTATCCACATTTTATCTACGTCGACGTGAGAAAGTATGTTTATTGGGAGTTTTTGTTTGCACCCTCATATTTACTCTTTGCACCCCAACAGAAAAAAAGAAAAAATAAAATAGTTTTGAAGTTACTTAAATGCCCTTTGTTCTAAAAGAAAAAATTAAGTGTGGTTCGAAAATGAAATTTCGAACTCATCATGTTTGTTCGAAATTTTATTTTCGAACATACATAATTTTTAAAATAAGTCACGTTCGGAAATTAATTTTCGAACACACCATGTTTGTTCGAAAATTGATTTTCGAACAAACATGGCATGTTCGAAAAATAATTTCCGAACGGACTCCATGAATTTTTTTTTAAGTACCGTTCGAACACAAGACTTCGAACATATCCATTATGCTCGAACAGAAGACTTCGAACATATTCAAAATGTTCGAATACACAACTTCGAACGGAACGCGGTTTTTTTTTATGCTTTTAATTTTCAGATTTTATGTTTTTTTAAGTAAGGGCATTATAGTCAATTTTAGGGGTGCAAAAAGTAAAAAAAATGGTGCATGGAAAAGCTATGCTGCAAAGAGTAAATATAAGGGTGCAAATAGAAACTTCCATGTTTATTTTTCTTTTCGTGCAACGGGCATGTGTCGGCTTCTGCATGTGTGTGAACGATGCCCGTATTTTCCCTCCGGAGGTGATTAGAAATTAAACAAAGCTCCTGGGTGGGAATTTTACAACTATTAATTCATGTAAAGTTGTAAAAAGATTTAAATCTTTGATAATCTAGCTAGATAACCTTTTTTTTTCTCTAATTTGCTTATGAATATGAATACCATCATCATAAGTCGAGTATATGTAGGTGACTTTTTCTCAATTATTTTACAATATAGATAAATTATACTACTATTTTATATTTTGCTATGTATATGTAGGTGACTTTTTGCTAGTTAATATAACCTATTAATTTATATTTATTTCTAGTTATATGAGATCATGCTTGAATTTGGACCAATTGGGTCGATATGGGCTTGCTGGGCTTCAACTTTTGTGGGTTGTTAGTTTCAGCCCATATATCTCTGTTTATATCTACTCACAAATTATAACTATTGACATAAAAAAAAAAAAAGAAGATATATATGTGGTTATTCTCAATGCATGAGAAGATCGTGCTTCGTTTGAATCAATAATTAGATCAAATTTGAATTTGTAATTCTTAATATTTATATATACATGAAAGACTTTAGTAATTCGTTAATTTATTTTCAAATATATAGAGGCGATTAACGTAGCTTTCATTCCTTAATAAATTGGATGTGAAATAAATTAAGAAGTCCGGATAAATTAGGTAACTAATGATGATTATAGGTGGGGGTCTGGTGTAGAGAGAGAGAGAGAGATGAAATGAGGAAGGATGATTAGTCAAAACGTTAAATTTGATAAAAATAGTACGTAGTTGTACGGGGGAATAGGTACACCCTACACCGCTATAATCATTAATTACTATCAATTATGATTTATGAGCCTTGAACATCATACATAGATAAGCTTTGATGGTGAAGGATGATTTATATATAATTTACACAAGAAAAGAATCATATATACATACAGGAAATAGAGCAAATAATAATAATTAAAAAAAAGAGAGAAAAAATGAAATGGAATTCTTTGAGTTGAAATATGATACTTCTTCCGTCCCAATAGCAAGGTCCCCTTTTTATTATTTACTCTCTCTATTTTAATAAAAGGGGGACCTTGCTATTGGGACAAAGGTAGTATTTGCTTATGGATAATTAAGCTAGCAATCGATCGCCTTTGTTGGTGTGCGGCGGCGCCTCACTCTCTCTCCCTCTCTCTCATATATATATATAGGATATGGTTCATATGAGAACACCTTGTTGGTGTGAGAAATGAGAACACATCTTACACCATTCAATTTAATGATCCAATGGTTGAGATTTAAGGTGACAATTTCGTAAATAATAGGGCAAAAAATAAGGAATGAGAGTTATTTTCGTCCAAATCCATTAAAATTGATGATGTCAGCAATTAAAAAAAAAAATCTTAAAAACTTTAATCGACTATAATTTCCTCGTTTTTAATCCAATGCACACAAAAAATATATCAAATTAAAGTTCTCTTCATGCTCTTTCATTTAAGATATCGAAAGGCTATGTTTGGATGAAAAAATATGAACGAAAAATAAAAAAGAATTTTTTTTACGTGTGCCCAGGTTGTAAATGCTTTCGTTAACATATAATAATTCTTCGTCAACATTATGATAACATATGAACGTATGCTAATGAAGCATTTGTCATATGCTAACATAATATATTCGATGTGCTAACATAGTATAAATTTATTAGGGTTTATTAAATCTCAATTATGGTTTATTTAATCTCGATTATGGTTTATTCCATCTAATTATCATTATTCTTTTGAAATTTAATTTTTTGTTTATAGTTCTTAATTGATTATTATGGTTTATCCTATCCAATTATAATTTATAATGTATGTTGATAGAGTATTGTCATATGCTAACATAGTGTATTCACAATGCTGACGAACCAAAACTATAATGCTAACGTAGTACAAATATATTATTATTATGATTTCTTTCAACTCATTTAGGGTTTACCACATCCAATCAATGTTTATTTCATCTAATTAGGTTTATTTCATCCAATTATGATTTTTTTCCATTTAATTAGGGTTTATTAAATCGAATTAGGTTTATAATTAATTTTTAGAATATTTTTTTCGCCAACAATATTTGAAAACTTTAATTAGCATAACTATAATGCTTCGTTAGCATTATGATAATACTTCGTTAGCATAACAATATGTTATCAAATCCTCCGCGATTTTTATAAGAATTACCAAATTACAGTAATACCCCCGCACGAAAAACTTTTCAGATATTACAAAATTGTCACCGTCTTTTTCATCAAATTTGGACCTTTGATTTTTGATGGATGTGTGGTGTGAGATGTGTTCTCATTTCTCACACAAGGGGTTATTTTTATATAACCACACCCCTATATATATATATACACACATACATGGCAAACACTTCTATATGCAGCGGTCTTAAATAGTGCTATTTAAGACGGGTCGGTCAATGCGGGTCAACCCGTGAAAAATAGAAAAAAAAATGATAAAATCAGTATCAACAGTCTCACTAAAAAGTATCACCAAAAATTCGAAAAGTATTATCTGTATCATTAAAAAATAAAGGGTTTGCTAGTTATTTTATACTAGTTTATTTAGTTCAAATTGTGATTTTTTCCATTCGAATTAATGTTTAGAGCTTAGTAGTTTAGGGGTTTTTTAGGGTTCATGGTTTTTTAAAGGATTCATGTTTTTTAGAGTTTTTTTGGGGGTGTTTTTAAGGGTTTATTTTGTGTTTTTTAGGGGTTTTAGGGGGTGTTTTTATGGGTTTACTTTGTTTTTTTAGGATTTTTTGGGGGTGTTTTTAGTTTTTTTTTTTACTCACACACCCGACCTGTGGTAGGGGGTTTTTTTAGGGATTTATTTTGTGTTTTTTATGGTTTATTTATTCTATTCTAGGATATAAATTCATACGATCATTTCAAATAAATTAAATCAATTTATTTTAATTTTAAGGTTCACTAATGTTATTTAAGAGTATATATTTTTAGGGAACAAAACAAAATGAACAAAAAAAAATTGAATAAAGAAAATCGAAAAAAAAGTAAAAAATCGCCCAGAAAAAAAAAAAAATAACAGTAGCGCGTGAACGCCACACGCCTGCCGCAAATAACGCCTTATTTAAGACTATTGCACGAAAGTCCAACTCTATGTACATACATGGCCCATGCACGAGCTAGCTAGATGATCATTTTCGTTAATTATGGCAATCCCGTTCCATCACTTTATTTAACAACGCAACTTAGCTAATTTGCATTCCTTATAAGTTATATACATCCATTAAATCACGTGCGCCACACCTAAAAAAATTAATTATGACACAACTAATATCCACTAATCACAACCAACTATTATAAATGCGTACTAACATGCACATCATCCGACTTTCATGTGTTTAATAACGTTAATTTCACCTCAATCATAATGTTAACTAACTATATATAGTAGAATGAAAATTGCATGTCTCTGCAGCAAAGTTAGAATTAATGACGCGTGTCAAAACGAAACATAATCCTACATACACACGTATTAATTCATTTATATTTTTTTCGACGACCTGATATTGTTATACTAGTGTGTGTGTGTGTGTGTGTATATACCCACCTTTATAGTAATACACTTTGAACGAGAACCTTTATAATTTAATATTAACGTATCATCATCGATTTGTATGCCACATACATATGTATGTATTATTAAACACATATACGTAGTTTAATTGGTATAAAATTCCTTTATAAAGATGACCCGATTATGAAGAATCACAATCCTCTCATCCTTTTTTTTTTTTTAAAAAGGAATAATATGGGTTCTCCAAAATTAATTACGTGATAGTATAGTAGATAAGGGAATAGGTGTGAATAATTTGTTACATATGTGTATGTGTGTATTTAATTAATTTAGGGGGCTTTGATTTTGAGGAGATGAGATAGGACTTTAAACATTTTAGAAGTTGAAAAAAGGGGAAGTGTAAAGTTAAAAATTTCAAGAGTATTGACTTAAGACAGTACTTATCTATAAATTAATTAGTAATTTATTGAGACTTAGCTTAAATATTTTATAATGTTATCACAATATTTATTTTCATTTTCAATAAAAGATCGACACGGACAATTATTAACTCCAAGTGCATGCCTACAAAACCCCACACACACACACACATATACATATATATATTCGAATGTATTCGATCGTTGAGATTAAAACGGAATAAATATTATTTTGATAGCCAAATATTTTAAAATGAATTATATTGTAACTAACATATAAATTCAAATTAATTAATTAATATTGTCATACTACAATCCTATTCAATTCAATTTTCTTTTGAGGTAGCTTGAAATTAACACACACACACACACACATATATATATATATAGGATATGGATCATATGAGAATACCTTGTTGGTGTAAGAAATGAGAACACATCTTACACCATCCAATTTAATGATCCAATGGTTGAGATTTAAGGTGGCAATTTCGTAAATAATAGGGCAAAAAAAAAGGAAGGAGGGCTATTTTCGTCCAAATCTATTAAAATCGATGATGTCAGCAATTAAAAAAAATCTTAAAAACTTTAATCGACCATAACATCCTCGTTTTTAATCCAATGCACACAAAAAATATATCAAATTAAAGCTCTCTTCATGCTCTTTCATTTAAGATGGCAAAAGGCTATGTTTTGATGAAAAAATATGAACGAAAAATAAAAAAGAATTTTTTTTACGCGTGCCCAGGTTGTAAATGCTTTCGTTAGCATATAATAATTCTTCGTCAGCATTATGATAACATATGAACGTATGCTAATGAAGCATTTGTCATATGCTAACATAATATATTTGATGTGCTAACAAAGAA
Source organism: Perilla frutescens (assembly GCA_026008535.1). NCBI lineage: Eukaryota > Viridiplantae > Streptophyta > Magnoliopsida > Lamiales > Lamiaceae > Perilla > Perilla frutescens. The sequence goes on from BRKX01000003.1 coordinate 75,828,046, forward strand.
TTATCATAATGCTAACATAGTATAAATTTGTTAGGGTTTTATTAAATCTCAATTATGGTTTATTTAATCTCGATTATGGTTTATTCCATCTAATTATCATTATTCTTTTGAAATTTAATTTTTTGTTTATAGTTCTTAATTGATTATTATGGTTTATTTTATCAAATTATAATTTATAACGTATGTTGATAGAGTATTGCCATATGCTAACAGTGTATTCGCAATGCTGACGAACCAAAACTATAATACTAACGTAGTACAAATATATTATTATTATGATTTCTTTCAACTCATTTAGGGTTTACCACATCCAATCAATGTTTATTTCATCTAATTAGGTTTATTTCATCCAATTATGATTTTTTCCATTTAATTAGGGTTTATTAAATCGAATTAGATTTATAATTAATTTTTATAATATTTTTTTCGCCAACAATATTTGAAAACTTTAATTAGCATAACTATAATGCTTCATTAGCATTATGATAATACTTCGTTAGCATAACGATCTGTTATCAAATCCTCCACGATTTTTATAAGAATTACCAAATTACAGTAATACCCCCGCGCGAAAAACTTTTCAGATATTACAAAATTGCCACCGCCTTTTTCATCAAATCTGGACCTTTGATTTTTGATGGATGTGTGGTGTGAGATGTGTTCTCATTTCTCACACAAGGGGTTATTTTTATATAACCCCACCCCTATATATATATATATATATATAAGGTAGAGTTCACATGAGAACCAATCCTCATGTGGGAACTAGGAACTAATCTCAACCACACAATGTTTTGATCTTAATGGTCCATATATAAATAAAAAGTGGTGGCATAATGGTAAATATGAGAAAGTCAAACTTACTCCTCGTCAAAGCTGACATCAGTATCCTTACACAAAATTTATTTAAACTTTAAACATCCATAACTTGTTCATCTTTCATTAGATTAACACAAATTATATATCAAATTAAAGCTCTTTTCGTGATCTTTCATTTAAGATCCATTGTTCATATGTTTATTCAAAAATATATATTTTCGTTCATAATAGCGTGATGTTAAACTCAGAATAGCATGACAAAATATTCACGATAACATGGAAGTATACACATAATAGAATGAAAAAATATTCATAACAACATGAAAAGATATTCATAAAACACATAAATTTTACTCATAATAGCAGTAGTAGTGTTCATTAATAGTAGGACATTATCTGTTATATTAGCATGTATATATGTTCATAATAGCATGATAGTACTCTCATTTTAGCATAGCAAAATTTATAAGAATAGACAACAGCTTTAAAGTGTTGTCTATACGATTTTCGAAAATTATGTTCAAATATTACAAGTTTGTTGCCTTGTTTTTGACAAAAAATTGACCGAATTTTAGCCATCTAAATTAAAATAATGGATGAATAAGATGAGTTCCTAGTTCGCACGTGGAGTTTAGAGGTTCTCATTTGATCCACCATCTATATATATATATATATATATGATTGCAATCTAGGGCCAACATAACAAAAGCCCTCTCACATCTACCCAATCAACAAAATATAGTAGATACAAACTTGATAATCGACCAAATTCATTTATAAAAAGAAAATATTTCGTATTTGACACACACACACACATATATATATATATGTTTCACTATATTTATTATATATATACATATATAGATATAGATATACTTACATTAAAAGAGGTGGTACATATAGTGGAATGGTGGTGGTGGCACTTCCGTCGATCCCACGTCACGCGTTAACTACTAATTTACTACTCTTCTCAAATGTCACACATTTATTACTTTAATTTCAGCTCAAAAATATAATCATTACTATTAAATAAAAATTTTAAGTCGCTTTTATCGCCATGACCCAAAAAACGTATTCACATTTGCAAATCGTTTGGGTTAATTAGTAGAATACACATTATTTGATTTCCTTGATCATGTTGACTTTTTTTTTTTAATTAGCTACAAGATTTGACTAAAGATCAATAAATTGAGAGGATTTTTAACATGGTTAATTGTGTAATATCACTATTATTGTGTGACATCTTATGATGTTAAAGCAACTAGTAGTTTACTTGAGACCCTATGAGAAATATATTTATATAGTTTTTAGTACATATATATTATCTTTTATATTGATTAGACATCAATTTTTTTAATTACATCCATTAATGTAACAATTAACAACCAAATGACCAATTCTAATACTATTGGACTTTCGTCATCAATTTAATACTTTTCGAGGAAGCATTATTATGAATTAAATTATAGACAAAGACCCGTCTCGATTGAGCCTGTCACACCTGCCTTGTCAAGTGTTGTTTACCTCTCCTGTGTAGGTTTACAAGCTATTACATAGGGGTGAGATTTACCCAACGCGCACCACGATAGCGGCTGCGGGTTACCATCGACATAAAAAAATATATATATATCAAATAAATAATTGTTGATCTTACGTACACCAATTATATATAAGTTTTATATCCGACGAAAAAATATAATTTTAATACTAAAAAGTATCAATTTTTTTTATTAAAAATATCACACTTATTTTATTGGAAAGTTGTTATTTTTTTTAAATACGGTAATAATTTTATAATTATCACTACATTTTTTTTATATTGTAAAATACTATTTCTAACACCGAAAAATATTTGCGTGATATAAGAATTTTATATAACCGTTGTACAAAATAAATTTTCAATAAAAAAAAAATGTAATTTCCTCTATATTTTACTTTGTTGCACAAATACTTCGCGGAACTCCAATTTTGCCTCTAATTCCACAATCATCGACTAATTAGAGAAATTGATGAACATTTGAAGTAAGAGATTATCCAAAATTAGCAAACTAAACACAAAAAATTCACCTAATCAATGACTGAAAAAGAAAAAGTAAAAAAAGAAATAGAAACTAGTTTTCCTCTTGAAATTTTTAAATAGTAATTTTGCAAAATTAATATATATTGCACATTTGCACTATGTGGGAAAGAGGGTTAAAAAAAGGAAAAAAGAAACAAGTAAAAGAAGGTAAATGTGAAACTAGTTTTCCTCTTGAATTTTTCAAATAGTAATTTTACAAAATTAATATATAGGGGTTAAAAAAGAAAAAAGAAGCAAGTAAAAGAAGGTAAATGTGAAACAGAGAAAAAAAAAGTGTGCTCAAGGGAAAGTACGAAGAAAAGTAAAAGATAGTTGTGTGTTCAGCAGAAATATAGAGAGAGAAAACAGAGAGAGAGAGAGAGAGAGAGAAGCCCTTAATCCTTTCATTTGCTTGTTACTCCCATTTTTTTCTTTGTAGATCTCTCTCTACTTTCTTCCGTTTTCCAGATTCACTCCGTCCTTTCGTATTCTCCAGAATTTTCTACTGCAAATCCCTTCAAAAATTCTACTTAATTGGAGGAGAAGAAGACGAAGACGACGACTTGTAGTTGTGGAGCCAGAAATCTTGCCCGTGATTTTGGAGCATCGTTTCCGAATATACTGTTCAGATGAGGGGAATCATAACCGACCACTTTGGAGATGAAATCCCTTGATCCATAAAGGTGTGTTCTTTTCTTCCATCTGCCATATCTATCTGTGTAATTCGAGATTATTCGGTTTAAGATTTCATTTTTTTGTTGACTGATTCTTTTCCCTACTGATTAGAGTGGACTGAATTTGTTTAATTCTTGACTAAAACTGACTTGAGCTAGAATTAGGCTGAATTTTTTAGAATTAGGGGCTCCGGTAGGAGAAATTATGAGCGCTTTGGATGTTGACCTGATAAGAATATGGGAATTGTGCGGTGGATGATAGTTTCGAGCTAATATTCTACGTTATTAGGTTAATACCTCAAACTTTTAAGCTAAAAAATACATGTACGGATTTTTTTTTGTATGATGGCCACCACACCACATAATTTCTCCCCAGATGTGTTCTTTGGATATTTCCTGAAGAGCCTTCACTATTGAAGTCTTGGGATGTGAGACCTAGCTCAACTCCAGATTGGTGGGCCATATTTTTCATCAACAAATATTTCATTTGACTGATTTCTTCTCGTTGCCAAGTTTTTGTTTTTTCTTCTTAGAAATCTTGATGCTTGCGAAGAGATTACTGCAAATTGAGGAATTCGGGCTGTTGCCAAGTTTTTGTTTTTTCTTCTTAGAAATCTTGATGCTTGCGAAGAGATTACTGAAAATTGAGGAATTCAGGCTGTTAACAAGTATAGCTGTAGTAGTATGTCACCAACAAGCTGCTAACTGAAGCTCTGCGTATTAGCAAAAAGTAACTAATTAGAGAGGGCAACAGGATGTTAATTTTGAATCTGAATGGTGACACATTTATCATGTTCTTGTTTTAACTGAAATTAAAAATAAAAAATAAAAAATCTTCTTGTTACTTCTACAAATGCTTAAAATTCTCTTTATTATTTTTTGATGGTTAAGGTATATGTTTTTTTTTCCAGGATTTTACAAAGTTTTGATCTTGCTCAAATGGAAGAGATAGGTCCACAAGTAGCTTCTCCGGTTGTCATCCACCAAACACTGGCACAGAGATTTTGCAATACAAATCCAATAGCCAAGAAACGAAGCATTCCTTTTTATTCTTCCAGTTTTGTCAATCAGAAGCCTTCGGATAACTGGAATCCTAATTCCTGGGATTGGGATAGTTCAAGGTTTATTGCTAGACCATTGCAATGTAATGGGGACCAAGTGACAAGAGGCTCACATGTTCTACCAGACTTGCCAAGGAGCAAAGAGGTACAAAATAGTGCTTTAAATCCCACAGAGCCTAGTAAAATCAGGAAAGATGATGAAAATCTTCAACTGAAGCTTGGAGGTGGAGAACAACAAGGTGTTAGCAATGGCAGCCATGATAACATGAATTTATTGGAAGAGCCACATCCTGTGTCAAGGCCCAATAAGAGAGTAAGATCTGGATCACCTGGTACTGCTAATCGTCCTATGTGTCAAGTAGATGATTGCAAGGAAGATCTCTCCACTGCCAAGGATTATCACAGGCGGCACAAAGTGTGTGAAGTCCACAGCAAAGCTAGTAAAGCTTTGGTGGGAAAACAGATGCAACGGTTCTGCCAGCAGTGCAGCAGGTTGGTGATATTGAATATTTTCATTAATCACCGTGGATTGCCTTATTGTTTGTGCATGTTCTTTTCACTTTGCTTTGGCTGTTATGGAGCTTTTGCAATGAATGCTGGCATTGGTGGTGTTGTTTTGTTAATTTCTGGGTGATGCACCTGCTGAACTGTTAATAGCCTTAATTTCTTTCTATTGTATCAGGTTCCACCCTCTTTCTGAATTTGATGATGGAAAGAGAAGCTGTAGGCGCAGACTTGCTGGACATAACAGGAGGAGAAGGAAAACTCAGCCAGAAGATGCTGCTCCACGGGATTCAGCTCCCACTGGTGCGCACAATGATATCAACTGTGATGTGGATGTCATCAACTTACTAGCGGCACTAGCTCGTCCACAAGGTATAAAGCTTGCTATTAAAGAATGTTCGATTTTAGCAACTTCAAGATAGATATAATCTCTTAACATTTTGCTAAATTAAGTTGGTAGCTCTTGTGCTGTCCTTGGAAGTACTCACATGCACACATTAGACATTCTGCTAATTGCTTATTTTTGTAATCACAGGGAACCCAGAGGACATGAATGCCAAATTCTCCTCAATACCTGATAAAGATCAGCTGGTGCAAATACTTAGTAAAATAAATTCATTACCCTTGCCTGCAATCTTAGCAGCCAAGCTGCCTCATTTGAAGACTAAAAGTGGAAGTATATCCGATCATGCACATTCTGAAAATCAGAACCAAATGAGTGCAAATGCTTCTTCCCCATCTACCATGGACTTGCTTGCTGGTCTTTCAGGAACTCCTGGAGTGCCTTCTGATGCCTTAGAAATTCAATCTCAACCAAGCAAAGAGAGAAGTGAGTCTGAAAAAAGTAAATCACCCTGTGTTGACGATGCTGCACATCTAGATTTGCAAAAAGGATCCATGACCGAGTTTCCCTCTGTTGGAGGTGAGAGAAGTAGTAGTACAAGTTGCCACCATTCACCCATGGAAGAAGTAGATTGCCAGGTTCCAGAGACATCTCCAAGTCTGCATTTACAGTTGTTTAGTTCCTCACCTGAAGATAATAGTATAAGGAAATTGCCGTTGAATGCAAACTACCTTTCATCTAACAGCAGTAATCCTTCACAAGATATATCACCCACTTCTTCACCACCTCTTGTGCATGATCTGTTCCCAATGCAGACGCCAAGAGAAATAATGAAGGACAATCATTTATCAAATAGTGAAGATGAACCTGCATGCGTGAAATCAACCTTGAGCAATGGGTGCAGTACATCACTTCGTCTTTTTGGTGGCTCAATTCAACCCATTGAACATGGTTCGATTCAAAGTTCTCCATACCAAGCTGGTTATACATCTTCTTCTGGGTCTGATCATTCTCCATCTAGCCTGAATTCTGATGCTCAGGTAGTCATTGACCATTGTCTTGTTATCTTTTACCAAACATTTTATCATGCCTTTGTTTCCTAGTTTATTTAGCATAGATTAACATATTTGACTTCTTTCTACTAGGATCGTACTGGTCGAATAATATTCAAACTATTTGACAAGGATCCCAGCCATTTGCCTGGCTCATTACGAACTCAGGTTAGTATATGCTGCTTTGGTTTGGTCATCTTGACTATCTCCTGGCTTGTAGGCAAGACTTGATGGCATATGGTGCCTGTACTTTCAGATTTTCAGTTGGCTTTCCAACAGCCCATCAGAAATGGAGAGCTATATAAGGCCCGGTTGCATAGTCCTCTCATTGTATTTATCAATGCCGTTATATGCCTGGGATCAAGTGAGTGTATTTCTTTGAAGTAGATATACTTCGCTAGAATGGCCATTTCATTGACCATCTCTCTGTCCTTTTTGCAGCTAGAAGAAAACCTTTTTGATTGTGTCAGCTCTCTAGTAAAAGGTATTGATGTAAGCTTCTGGGGAAATGGAAGATTTTTGGTTTGCACAGACAGACAAATGGCTTCCCATAAAGATGGTAAGTCTTGCTGTCTTAGTATTTATTCGTCAGTACAATGACCGAAAGTTATGCTTGTTTACTGTTCTCCATTGTGTTTCTTGGAAAAAAAATTATTTTCCTTATTTCATATTTGCGTCGTTAACTTCCAAATAACTTCCTCTTTATGCTCCTTCAGGGAAGATTCGTCTCTGCAAAAATTGGAGAGGCTGTGCTATACCAGAATTGCTATCGGTATCTCCTGTTGCGGTTGTTGCTGGACAAGAAACCTCTCTTCTATTGAGGGGAAGAAGTTTGACAGCCCCAGGGACCAAGTATGTGATTGGTATTCAAAAGAGCTGTAATAATTAATTCATCCTTTTCTTTCATTATGAAGCTTTAATTTCTTTGTTTATGCAGGGTACACTGCACACATGCAGATGGGTATAATATAAAAGAAGTTCGAGCATCGTTGTGCGGAGACACTGCACTTGATGAAATAAACTTGAGTAGCTTTAAGATCAGCGGAGCAGCGAGTAACATGCTTGGTCGCTGTTTTATTGAGGTAGCACTTTAGCAAGCTAGCATTTATTAAAAAAATAAAAAAAAGGGACCAAATGTGGATAATTGATATGCTGAATGTGTACAGGTTGAAAATAGTTTTAGAGGCACCAGTTTCCCGGTGATTATAGCTGAGAAGACTGTCTGCCATGAGTTGAGACTCCTTGAGCCTCAGATCAATGGCACTGCAGAAGTTGGTAATGATATTCCAACTGACCACCTTCAGAGTGCAGGAAGGTCCTGGTCCAGGGAAGAAGTCCTGCATTTCTTGGATGAACTTGGATGGCTGTTTCAGAGAAAGAGAAACTCTACCTTGTTTGAGGTCCCAGATTACAGGCTTAGTCGGTTCAAATTTCTTCTTATATTCGCTATTGAGCACGACTTTTGTGCTTTGGTCAAAACTCTCCTGGACATCCTGCTAGAACTGAACTTGGGCAGAAAAGGATTAGTAGTTGAGTCGATGGCAATGCTATCAGAAATTCACCCCTTGAACAGGGCTGTCAGAAGGAGGTGCCCGAGGATGGTTGATTTACTTGTCCATTACTCTATCGTTGACCCTGATGATGCTTCTGAGAAGTACATTTTCACACCCAATTTGGCTGGACCTGGTGCTCTCACACCCTTACATTTGGCTGCTTGCGCAACTTCTGCAGATGACTTGGTCGATGCCCTAATAAGCGATCCTCAAGAGGTATGGTTTCTATTTTCCCCGAATGGTGAAAGTGAAACTTTTAATGATTTCTTTCTGAGATTTGAAACCTTCAAAGGAAACATGCTCATTGCAATGAAATGCTTCTTAGTTATAAACATTACCCTTACCTTTAAATTTATATTTATTTTGTCAGTTTGTTGCAGTCGAGCAAATTACTATAATCCTTAACATCTCCATATGTTTGTGTAGGTTGGGTTGCACAGCTGGAATTCAGCGTTGGACGCAAATGGATTATCTCCACACGCGTATGCCTTAATGAGGAACAATCACTCTTACAATGCTCTTGTTGCTCGTAAAGTTGCTGAAAGGAAAAATGGTGAGGTCTGCGTATCAATTGAAAATGAGACGAACCCATTCCACATAGAGGCAGATAAGGAGAAGAAGAGCCCTTCGGGCTCCACAAAGTCTTGCTCCATGTGTGCAGTTGCAGCAGATCGACACAGCAAAAGCTTCCCAGGTTCTCAGGGATTGCTCCAACGGCCTTACATCCATTCGATGCTGCTCGTTGCTGCTGTTTGTGTCTGCGTGTGCGTGTTCCTAAGAGGACACCCGTACGTGGGCTGTGTTGTTCCGTTTGCATGGGAGAACCTGGACTACGGCGCCAGTTAACCTTGGTATGAAAGTTTTTTTTTTTTTTAAATTACATATTTTTAATTCTTAGAGAGAGAGAGAGAGAGAGAGATGAGCTTCTGAGGGTAGGAGAGTTTGGGTGGCTACACAAGTTTAGTTGGAAAGGCGTAAGGAATTCCCTGAGTTGAATCGTTGGACTTCTATAAGTAATGTACCTCTCATAAATCATATAGTGTTTATTCAATTCATTATTAGTATTAGTATTGTTTGGTTTGGATTTGTAGGATAATCCTCATTTCCACGTCTTAAATAGTACTACAATTCTAGAAAATAAATTAAGGCATTACAAAATATATATATATGTAGAGAATGTGCAAATTATCACGCAGCTAACAACAATCTCTCTCTCTCTCTCTCTCTCTCTCTCTCTCTCTCTCTCTCTCTCTCTCTCAGTTGTGCCTGTATTTATTTCCTGAGTTCAGTGTAATTTATTTTTATTTTGTTGGAGGAGACGGTGTAATTGATTTTGGATGCTACGAAATTGATTACAAATAAAGGTGAAGGTTCCCCACAAACATTACATTAAACCAGCCAACCCAACCTAACGTAACACAACATTTACTTGTACAACTCTGAAAAATAAATTTAGTTTAGTGTATTTAACATTTTATTTTGACACTAATATTTATTAATTTTACTACTTTTTGAACCAATTCTAAAAAAATAAATTAGAGTTGAAATGAAATACCATTTTTGACGAAAGAACAAGTCACGCAAAATGGTGTTACATTTGAACTTGCTGGCACCGTTAATATTATGATTATTTTTATACATAAAATAAGAGAGGGATGTAATAGACAAAATTAAATTTGTAAGAAATAATACTCTTGTATAATAGTATTTTTCAAATTAAATTATACTAGCGTATGCCGAATTGATTGGTAAGGCCTCTGCAGCCAACTATGGTTTTTGTGGAACCACATGCTTATTTAATGACTGAGTGATTTATTTTCCATTTTTTATGAAATTAATGGCTGAGTTTTAGGGCTGGCAATGGCATTGGATTTGAGAGAGAGAGAGAGAGAGAGAGAGAGAGAGAGAGAGAGAGAGAGAGAGAGTTTAGGTTAGTTTGTTTTTGCCCCATATCATTAGTCAAGTTAAGATGGAACTTTCTTGATGCTATAATTACCCTTAACCACTTTTACTTTTTCACAGGGAATATGTTACCTTTCCTAATTTTCATAATAATCATATTAAATTAAACATAATAATATATTAGTCTATGAGGATATGCTTTAATCAATACAGTCGAGATTCCTCTTTATTATTACCAAGTGCTAAACAAAATATAGGAAACAAGACGGTGTGTTAGAAAATGACAAACAAAATTGGCCCTCTCCCTTGTACCAACCATTTGTCCACCTCAATATGACTAATATATATATATTCCTTTTTCTTTTTATTTTACAATAAAATATTACCTATTTCTATATATGTATAAAATTAAATTTGAGTTAGAGCTATGCAATTTCCATAGACAACACATACCCGTCGAAATATTTTTTTTTAATCATACGCAAAAACAAGACAAAAATAGAGAAGCTGCTTCTTTGTCCACTTCTACGTTTCATTTTCTTTTCTTTGTTTTTTTAGCAAACTTTATTATCAGTTTATATATTACCAAATAAAGAAGAGAAAAATTACAATTTCAGAAATAGATATACGCAATCGTGCGTGCCTATGTGTCGCAATTTTATAGTCGTTACTCATATTTTTTTCACTTTACCTAAGAGTGAATATGAAGAAATTATGATGTCCCATTTTAGCATTATTCAATAATAATAAAAAAAAATAAAAATTTTACCCTTTCCATTAGTTTCACTGCCTATGGCTATAGACTATTCGTGGAAATTAAACATTCATTTATTTCAGGGTATAATATATATCTATATATATACATATATAATTATTGGCGGAGGCCGACATAAGTCGTTAAGAAAAATTTCATATTTTTTCCTTCTAAAAAAGAAGATCGCTGGAACGCAATTATTCTCGTTTATTGATAAATAATGAGCTGTGTCGTACATGTGAAGTATTGAATAAATATCTACTAATTGTGTGTGTGTGTGTATATATATATATATATATATGTGCGTGTGAATTAGTAATGTATTATTAAGTATAAAAAAAGTAATTAGTAAACGATTAAATAAGTGTAATTTTGTGACATTAACTAGTTGAGACGCATCTAGTAAGTGAAGAAACATAGATAACGACTGAACTTGTATCATTTTACTATATTTTGACAAATTTTAACTAAATATGTAATCTTGATGTCAACATTTATTCACTTAAAATTCCCCCCCACATCATCATGGAATTGACTAATTCCTTCAAATAAATTACACATTATTCTTCAAAGATAGAGTTATAGAACCTTTCATTACTCATTATTCAAATTTATTTTGGGATGAACGCATTCATGAATGATCGAAATATATCTATATTAAGATTGCATTTGACAAACATAGTTTTTTTTTTTTTTTTTAATTTTGTAAAATCCCAATTGTGCAACATCTTTTGATCTCATTAACGGATGGTTTAATTTGAGCATTTAAGCCTTAATCTCATTATTATATATATATATGTGTGTGTGTGTGTGTGTGTGTGTGTGTGTGTGTTTTATAAAAACTTTGAAATGCACATTTGGATTTTATTTTTTTCGTAGGGATTAAAAATTCGGATTTAAATATGGACCAAAAAAAGGGGTGTAATTGAGACAATCATTACACACAAGGGCATTTCAGTAAATAAGTGGAGATCCAGGGGGGCAGTAGTGACTAGTGAAGACACAACTGGAGAGCAGGCAGCTACTAATTTTTTTATTATTATTTTTATCTGTATTAAAAAAAAGGAAATAAAAAGCGGAATGAATAAATGAGAGAGAAATTGTTGTTTAATCATCACTCCCTCACACACACTAACACGCGCACACACAAAGAGAGAGAAAGGTGTCTGTCGGTCAAGCTTCTTGGATCGGTGGTCAATATCCCCAACACCACTGTCGGCGTCGCTCCAATGAAGAAGGACGGAGCTCCGCCGCCCGTCCCCGCCGTCAACCCCGTCTCCAAGATCTTCCTCTGCTTCGAAACCAAGTCCTTCCTCGCCACATTGTTCGGCTTCACCCTCGTCGTCGTCGTCTGGAACCTCCAGCCCTACTACGACAACATCCTCTCCACCTCCCGCTGCTCCTCCTCCGCCGCCGCCGCCGTCACTTCCCTCCCAATCAAGTCCTCCGCCGACGTCGCTTCCATCTCAGAGAACAAGCTCGCCAGCCCCCCCGCCGACCCCAACAAGCGGACCTTCCGAGCCTACGGCAGCGCCGCCGCCCTCTTCGTCCAAATGGGCGCCTACCGCGGCGGCCCCGCCACGTTCGCGGTGGTGGGGCTGGCCTCGAAGCCCACCCACGTGTTCGGGCGGCCGTGGTACAAATGCGAGTGGGTCCCAAACAACGGCAACTCCTCAATCAGAGCCAAGGCCTACAAAATGCTCCCCGACTGGGGCTACGGCCGCGTCTACACCGTCGTCGTCGTCAACTGCACCTTCCCCTCGAACCCCAACGCCGACAACGGCGGCGGCAAGCTAATGCTCTACGCCTACTACAACGAGTCCCCCCGCCGCTACGAGAAGTTCACCGCCCTCGAGGAGGCGGCGGGTTCCTACGACGAGTCCAAATACAGACCCCCCTACAAATACGAGTACCTCTACTGCGGCTCGTCGCTCTACGGCAACCTCAGCGCCACCAGAATGCGGGAGTGGATGGCGTACCACGCTTGGTTCTTCGGCGCGGCGTCGCATTTCGTGTTCCACGACGCCGGCGGGGTGTCGGCGGCGGTGCGGGCGGTGCTGGAGCCGTGGATTAGGGCGGGGAGGGTGACGTTGCAGGACATTAGGGATCAGGCGGAGTACGACGGGTACTACTACAACCAGTTCTTGGTGGTGAACGACTGCCTCCACCGCCACCGCCACGCCGCCAACTGGACTTTCTATTTCGACGTCGATGAGTACATTTCTCTCCCCGACGGCAGCAGCTTGCAGTCGGTGCTCCGTGATTTCTCCAACAACACGCAGTTCACTATTGAGCAGAATGCAATGTCCAGCTCCCTCTGCCTAAACGATCCATCTCAAGATTACTCCAGGTATCTCTCTCTCTCTCTATATATATATATATATGTGTGTGTGTGTGTGTATCTATTCATTTCAATTCAATAATTTGAAGATGAATTAAGTTGATGATCGGCATCATTGTAGTAGTACATGATATGGAAAAGACATAATCTATTTTGATAGTTAAGGTTAGCTTTAGCAAATGATTTTGTAAGAATTAATGTTAGCATTCGTTAATATTAATGTCGGTAACGAACAACAGGCAATGGGGGTTCGAGAAGCTTCTATTCCGGGACTCAAGAACAAGAATTCGGAGAGATCGGAAATACGCAATCCAAGCCAAGAACGCCTTCGCCACCGGCGTCCACATGTCGGAAAACGTCGTCGGCGGAACCCTGCACAGAACGGAGGCCAGAATCCGGTACTACCACTACCACAACTCCATCACCATCCACGAGGAGCTCTGCCGGAACCTCCTCCCCATCTCCGCCGCCAACGCCACCACCTGGCTCGACAAGATCCCCTACGTCTACGACGGCACCATGAAGAAACTGGCCCCCACAATCAAGCAATTCGAGCGGAATACCATCGGCGCCGCCCTGCAGCGGTGACGATGACAGACAACTATATATATCTTTTTCTTTTTTTTGGTGCCTCTATACCGGTCTGCCCAGTAAATTCTTTTCCGATTAGCCAAAATTATTTTTCCGTGTATAAAAAAAAAGTTACTATCTTTTTCTTTCTTAATCAATCCTTTTTTTTTTAATATATTCTTCAACCTTGATCGATTAATATTCTAAAAGGAAAAGGGGTGTGCACCGACACAATCATCCATCCAGCAAATGATTCGAGGTGAAATTCTTGAATTTATGTCGCGACTACGCGTGGGCTTACATAGATTGCTAGCTAGCATCATAAGGTCAAGCTGCATTTAATTTTGCAAGAAATTATTGGCTGCAGAGTTTTTTATATTGTCAATTTAGTGTGGTATGGTGTCGTCTCCGCCGGTCGGAGGTGGTCCACATTCCCCACCACCGCTGGCACGGGTGTTTTGTGGCGCTCGGAGAGGGATGAGAGAGAAAGAGCGAGGAGAGAGAGAGAGAGAGTAACATTATTTATGAATATTAATATAATATACACATATACAGATGAGAAATTAATAGATTTGGGGAGGCCCGACTCGAGTTTCCCCCACTTGAATTTGTTTGTCGATTTACATTTGTTTATTTAATGTTTAATCATTATTTTGATTAGATATAATAATCACCGGCCGTGTAATATGCCTTGATGTTTGGAGAAAAAATATTTACTGTTTTTTGTTGATTTGTGGGATTTGTAGATTCTCAGTTAAAATGTAATTATAGTGTTGTGACATGTGCTTTAATGATTGATGCAAGGAGCTATTATTCCAACCTCCACTTTATTTTTATTAATTTTTTTGAGGGAAAATTTTATTTTTGATTTATGATATGATGGTGATAATTACTATAATTTATAATTTATAATGATGCTGGAATGAATGATGTATGCACATGCCGTTTTCACTTATGATTGCCCTTTTTTCTTTCTGTTGAGAAAAAGACAAGCGCAATTACGCAGTTCTAGTTATTTCGGATAACATGTTACATTTCGTAAATTTCAAAACACTTATCTTTTTGAGAAAAATAGTTTAATCATTGAGATAATTGAGAAGAATGTCGGAATTATACAATTTTCCATATTAATTCGAGTGTAATGAGCTAGTTATTTTAACGGAAAAGATGCAAAAATACCCCTAACGTTTATTGAAAAAATGTATGAAAAAATCATGTAATATTTTAATACACTTTTAATGGAAAAAATAAAGCAGAATTCGGAACGGAATTTAGAAAAGGAGCAAAAACTTTGTTAGTAAAAGGGAGAGAGTATATAAAAGATATAGATAATTGGCATTACTTTATTAATCTCATTTGCAATTTTGATCAAACAACAAAGTAAACGTATAAGTAGAAGTTACAATTCCTTACACAAACAATTGAAATATTAGTGTTTATTTTTTCCTTTCTTTTGTAGTGGCCGCTAGCGTGTGCGTATCAAATCATTTAACGAATAAAAAGTTGGTAGGATGGGTGAATAATCTCTCAGTTATGAAATCGTCACTCCACTGAATTATGGTTAACCGGTGAAATACAAATGTATATTATACACATTCCTTCTTCCCTTCCCTTGTTAGCTGGAAATTGAAGTCCGCCACCTGCCAAATTTTGTCTCTCTCGTTTGGCATTCATTCCCATCACTCCTCTCTCTCTCTCTCTCTCTCTCTCTCACACACACACACACACACACATTTGGGCCATCATCAATCATGTTTTTGATTTGGGCTATCTTAGTTTCTTGGGCCTGAAATATTTGGGCGATGACCCATCCTTCAAATTCTCTCTCTAGGTGAGGGTTAGCTAATTGGTTAGATCATTATTATATTATTACAACGGAAGTAAGATATAGAATTATCAAAATATTTTTTATTCCTCAATATATATTGTATTAGTACAAGAGTTTAATTAAATATCGACCAGTGGTCAATTATTTAATGTATGTTTTTTATAGGAAGAGAAAGTGTGTGTAATCTCCGCTAACTACGTAAATTATGTAATAAATTTGCATGCATTAGGTTTCATGGTGTGAGAATATATATTTAGTTTCCGAAATATTAAATCTAATTCTTGTCTTCTAAGACGTAATTTTTTACTATATATTAAAGATTCTAATTAAAAAAATGTAGTTCTAATAACGATTAGTTCATTCTTCCCCTCCAACAAACAATGTATTTCCCTCATTTTTTAATCATGTGTGTCACGAGGTAGTGTGCATTAGTGTGTTTGTAGAACTTTCTCACTCATATATATATATATATACATATATATATAATAATATTGAGAAAACAAAACAAGATCAAGGCAAAAGCAAGTGTTAGTATGCCAATGCTTTGGGCTCTCTATTATTTGGGCTATCTTTGTTTATTGGGCTTCCCTCCTTAAAAGGGTGGAATAATATAAACACAAAACAAATGGTCATATAATTATTTCTCAATATCGTATAATTCACAAGCGTTCAAATATCGATAAAATCATTAGGACTATAAATGAGTCGAGTCGAACCGGAACATACATTTATTTAAATTTGTTTGAAATGATATCAAGTTTTTAAAATTTAAGTTTGAGTTTGTTTGATTACCTATCGAGTCGATCGAGCCCGAGTAATTTGATGGTTTTATACATATTTGCTCTATTTTTCCTTATCAAGTTCGAGTTCAAGCCGAGCATAAATCTTATCAAACAAAATTTTGTGTTTAAACTTGTTTGTTATGCTTATCGAATTAAACTTTAACGAAATTTTAACAAATGAACATGAGTCGACTATTGAACTATATTTGATTAGATTTTCAGGCCTAATCAGTGCTCAATTAATAATGCATTTATATTTTAAACTGGAAGAGAAAGCTAAGGGTCTGTAATCTCAGTTAAGTACTACATTATGTAATAAATTAATGTGCATGCGTTTGAGAATATATTGAGTTTGTACTAGTTAATTAATATTATATCAATGATCTCCACAAATATTAATTATATATACGAGCTGAGGAGTTCGGAACCTTATTCATCTTCGACGTTACTAGAATTGAAGGATAATAAATTAATTAACATCGCTAATCAGATTATTCCGAAATATTAAATATATCTAATATTTATTGTCTTTTAAGATGTAAATTATTATACATTTTTAGTTATTTCTGCATGGGTCCTATGATGGCTCATCGGCCCTGCACGTAGACAATATTTTCTCTTAACTAAAAGTCTAAAACTAATTCTGCCGCACGCAACTACTATTTTATTATTTATATAAATATATATTATTAGTCAAGGAGTGCATGGTGCCATGAATTCCACCACGTAGAAAAGTTGAAGAATCTAGACCATCCAACTCATTCCCCACTGACGGCTCAGATCATCCAGCGTGAGGGCTGACGCAGACAACATTTTTATAAAAAAGGAGAGAGAGAGAGAGAGAGAGAGAGAGAGAGAGAGAGAGAGAGAGAAGGGTGTTGGTGTGCGAATTTTGGCATATATGTGATGTGTGTGTGCGTGCGTGGAATATATCATGGCCAAGTAATAAAAATCCGGTCTGGCACGTTTCCTTCCCTACATAAATTTTGGCTATTTATCCCAATACATATGTAAATATATATTGAATTAATTAAGAATATTTCTTATATATATATATATATATATATCGTAAATAATATGGTACGTATGTATGGTCTTAAAAAAAGCGACCGCCGCCTCACTATCTCGTATAAAATATTAAAATGAAGTGCAGCAGAAGCAGAAGCAGAAGCAGTCGTTTTCCTTGTAGTCATCTGATCCCACCGTCTAAGAGTAGCAGTCATCTCATCTCTTCTCCTTTAATTTGCATATAAACACACACACACACACACAGAGAAGAGAGAGAGAGAGAGAGAGAGAGAGTCGCGCAGCGCTGTAAGTTTTAGACCTTTAATTAATTTCCATCTTTTGCAGGTAGGCTCATGAGCTTCACTTATTTTGATTTACACTCTTAATTAATTTACGCAGAAATGAATACTGATACTAATACTAATTCTAATGTGGGTTTATGTTTTCATTGAATTCCCTGTGCAGATTATTTCTCTCTAGCTAGTAGCTGCATCAATCAATCAATCAATATATATATATAGCTGACAAAATTAATCATGGTATGTATCTAATCTCTATCTATCTGATGAAATTATGAATTGGATTGGATTGGATTGGATTGTTTGAGGTAGGTAGCCATGAACATTTATTAATTGATATATATATATATATATATATGTATGTATGTATGCAGGTGAGTTCGGTTGTGGGAAATGGAATGCCGGTATGGCTGAAACCAATGCTGAGAGGGGATTACTTCATGCCTTGCAGGATTCACGTGGATTCCAATAAGAGTGAATGCAATTTCTTCTGCTTGGACTGCATCACCAATGCCTTGTGCTCCTACTGTTCCATCCACCACAAGGATCATCGCCTCATTCAGGTCTCTCTCTCTCTCTCTCTCTCTCTACATTAATTTTGATGATGGATTATTAATTAGTTAAGTACGTCTGCGTGCAGATTAGGCGTTCTTCATATCATAATGTGGTGAGAGTTAACGAAATTCAGAGATACATCGATATATCCTGCATTCAAACATACGTAATCAACAGCGCCAAGATTGTGTTTCTGAATGAAAGACCGCAGCCAAGAGCTGGCAAGGGCGTCACCTTCAACTGTGAAATCTGTCACCGTGGCCTTCCCGACTCTTTCAGATTCTGTTCCCTCGGCTGCAAGGTTCTCTCTCTCTCTCTCTACACCGATCTTCAATTAAAATTAATTGGAATATATATTCTTAATTTGATCGATCACTCAATTGATTACATTCACAGCTGAATGGAATGAAGAGAGGAGGCGAGAATTGCAAGGATCTGACATTTTCAGTGAGGGTTAAACACGGCAGGGAAATGTTCGATCATGAGTCGTCGGAATATTCAGACTGTGAAATCTCCACACCTCGGAAGATACAGAGGCATAATCGCATGTCGTCGTCGTCGTCATCGTCGTCGGGGGATGAAGGAGGCCTAGCCGGAAACATCAACATATCGCCGGCGACTCCTCCGTTGTACAACCATTCCAACTCCAGCCGGAGAAAAGGCGTCCCCCACCGCGCCCCTCCCTTTTAATATTAATTAATATTTACACTACCTATATATATATATATATATATATATACCCAAAAATTCTATACACAAAATTATATAAGTTAGCAATTATATGGTTGTAAAATTTACTAGTTAGTGGAATATTGTAAAAAAGTAGGTGTAAATATTGTATAGAAGATTTTGAGTTTGTTGTTTGTGTAAATATATACCACCACAGATGCTATACTTCACTCAATTATACAAGGAATATTTGCCAAACTAGCTACTTCAACTTCTTTCTATATAGTCTGTAATTAATTAACTGAAATGTTTTTGGTATATTGTTGATCATAGTATATACTACTATTAATTATATATATATATATATATATATATATGTATGTGACAAATTAAAAGTTGACTAATTAGAATAGGTAGCTATATATAGAGTCAAGTGGTGCAGGTGCAAATAGGTGATGTTGATGATGGGATTAATATTGATATTATTGATACTTGAGAAATGAAATAATAATCAAATAAATTATGAATTTGGGTGGTGCAAATTAAAGAAGACACGTAACAGAGACCCCCACCATCGATGCTGACTGACTCCGAAATCGACACCTCCCTCTAATTAATTAATTTACTCTCTTTAATTTAATTATTAATAATAATATTAATTATAATTTAATTCAGGATTTAATAAAAATAATTCAATATTTTAATAATTATAATTTAATTCCCAACATTTGGGTATTGTAACAAAAATAATCCAACGTTTAATATTAACGATTCAATTCCTAACGTTTGAACATTTTAATAGAAATAACTCAACATTTTCAATGAAAATAGTATTTCGTTCGATTTTAATCACATTTTATCTCAAGTGAGCTAAAGAACCCATATAACGGACTGACATTTACGCCGAAAAATGACCAGTGTGGTTTTTTTTAAAAAAAAATATCGAGTCATTTCTGTTAAAATGTTCAAACGTTGAAATTAAATTGTTAATATTAAACGTTGTGTTATTTTTGTTAAAACCTTCAACCGTACATTGGGAATTGAATTGTAATTAGCTTTTATTATATATATATATATATAATATTTGTTGATATATATGATGATATACGATGTAACACCACCATTATCTTAAATTAATTTCGTGCTTGGAAATGGAATATATATATAAAAGAAGAGATGGTTTATTTCGTTATCGAGGGCCGTTTTTAGCATATTATTATTCGTAAATAAGTGGACGACAGAGAGAGATGAGGCGTGAAGAATCTGCAAAAGTCATTTCATTTCCATTTCAATTTCAACTTCAATTTGAACTTCGCCTTCAAATTAATTTTTTTTTAAACTTACAAATAATTAAAACATGAATCGATCAATTTTTTTTATTTTTTTTTGCGATGAAATATTTTTGTAATAAATATATATTTCTTGCTCAGCCCATTAATTCATTTTTGGACTTGGAATGTTGGGCTTCCATGCCATCTTATATATGAGGCTTAGCTCTTTTTAGTTTTAAGTTTTAACTAATTTCCTACATCATCATTTTTGATATGATCTTCAATTGTTGGTCTTATTCAGATTCACTTTTTTCATGAATATGTAAATTAGTCTATATTATTTTTCTAAATTGTCACTACAAAAAAAAAGTCTTTAGAAACAAAAGTATTAGAGACGATAAATGTTGTCACTAATAATAGATTTAAGTAATAATATGTTGTCTCTAATTACCACATGTCATCTCTAAGGATATTTTTGTCATGACATTATTGTTACTTAGAATGATATTTAATTTATTTGGGACGAACTTTTAGAAACGATCTATTTGAGATGATATGGTGTCGATGCAAAAAAATATTTTTAAGTTGCGACAATGTCATTAGAGATGACATATGATAATTGGAGACGACATGTCATTACTTAAGTCTATTATTAATGACGATATTTGTCATCACTGATAATATTGTTTGTGAAGACCATTTTTATCATAGTGCGTTGGTGTATTCCACAATGAACTCATGAGAGGGTCGACCAATGCATCTTAATTTCATGGATGAAAATTTTGAGCATAATCGATGCGAAATTCTCTTGTATGTGTTGGATATACACAAGTCTTATATATTAGAGGGGAGAATACCATGTCCATATCTGATTTGACGTGGAGAAAACGTACGTATTATATTTATTTTACTACTAATTTTTAAAAAGAAAACAAATTAAATGGCAATGATATTTTTGTGACTATATTACTAAATTTTTTGAATCGGAAAGATATTCATTTATACTGAAAATATCATTTCTAATACAAAATCTTTTGTGTATTGTGCTTGCCCTCGATGCGTGTACTGCATATAGATTAAATAAATTCGTGCATCGCAAGAAATTATCTTGACACCATGTCCTACGTGATGTATATTCATCAACGGATGGCCGTGCTTATCTATAATAATAATTATTATTATAATAACAATAATAACGAGATAATGTGAGAATATTCAATACAAAGTTGACTTGTTAAAACTACTCAAATCCAAACACTTAATTATTATTCAATTGTTCATGATTATGTTACAAATGTCCTTGGCGGTATTAATTCGCCATGTTCGTATCACTATCGTATCGTGTTACAAATTATGAGTATTCGCGTAAAAAAATGATTTTATACATATAGATAACCACATTTATGATCTTACATGATTTATCACCCCTATATTTATATATATATATATATATGTATACATTCTATTTCTTGCACAGTTTGATGAGAAATGAAATTAGTAAGATATATGATGAGTGGGTATGTAATGGTCAAATTGTGAAACATGTAATGTATTACTAATGATCAATAAACAAAGACCCGACATTTAAAATGTGACAAGATCGTACATGAAATAAATAAATATGATTATGGGTGTAATTGAGTTAGACGATGGTCATCTAGAAGAAGTGTATACATTTCAACATTGACCGTCCAACATTATATATAATACTCCGGCCGGATCTCTCTTTCTCTCTCTCTCTTGACTCTCTCTCCCTCTCTCTCTCTCTTGATCTTCTCTCCCTCTCTCTCTTAAAAATCAAAATCAAAGTAAAACCACGCACTGCGTCCGTTGTTTGTATTTGACACTGAGTCGCAGAGCCGCATTTTCATTGAATCTCAAACGCGTTAAGCAACTAGTATTCTCTCGTTCATAGTTGTATGTATTCCTTCTCAATCAGAACCAATATTCATTCATTCATCCATTCATCATCATTTTATCAGCAATCAGAATCTGGAAAGCTAGAACCAATCATCGATGGGTAGTTGTCTGTCAATGTCGATGTCAACGACAATATCTGAATCCGCAAATGTGGTTGCGGTGACGGGAGAACTGCGGTGGTTCCCTCTTCCAATAACCGCTTCCCAGGTTATCGAAGCCGAATCCCTAAATTTATCCCCAAATTCGGTGTTCCTCTGCAGCTCCGACCGCCTCTACTTCGACGATTTCATTCCATCTCTGGCCCCTGACGACCACCTCGACGCCGCTCAGATCTACTTCCTGCTCCCTACATCCAAGCTTCAGTACCGCCTCTCCGCCTCCGACATGGCCGCTTTGGCCGTCAAGGCCAGCGTCGCGCTCAATCACCGCCGCCGCCGCAAGAAGAAAGCTCGGATTTCCCCTGCTGCTCTGGTGGCGGTGGAGGATCCGCAATCGAATCACACCGTCGGTGTTAATTACAGAAAGAGTTCCGATCGTAATAAGTCGTCGTCGCCGGCGGCGGCGGCGGTTACTCGATCGGGTTCGTTGAGGAAGCTAAGCAGATACTCCTCCCGGCGAGCAATGTCGGCCGTTAAATCCTTCAAAATGAAGCTCACCACCATATATGAAGATGCCTCAGCTCTCATCCAAACATCCACTTAAAACACTACTTTCAATATTAATTACTTTAATTTGTAAGTTTCTAACTTTCTATATCCAATAATTTATTTCATTAATTATTTCCCTTGTAAATTATATCTCTACCTAATTTCATAGTCGAAGGTAAAATTTATTTTCATGAGAAATTATTACTATATTGTATCAGAGTATTATCAGATTTTAACCTGATCTTTCAAGTAATTCACAAAAATGTAAAATAACAAATTAATACGTGACATTTTGAATATACAATAAATCTAGCTTGAAATTAATTTCCGGGCTTTTAGTTGCCGACATGTTTCTTTTTACAAACGGTGATGAGTGAAATATAATTTTATTTGATCAATTGATGTGACACACGTATTTTCCACGTCATTAAAAAATTCGGGCAAAAAGATACACGTCAGCAACTAAAAGCCCGAAAATTAATTTCAGACTAGATTTGTTGTATATTCAAAAGGTCGTGTATTAAATTATTATTTATAAAAGATCAGGACATTTTTATGAATTAGTTGAAAGGTCAGACTAAAATCTGATCAATTGATATGGCACACGTATTTTCCATGTCATTAAAAAATTCGGACAAAAAGATACACGTCGGTAACTAAAAGCCCGAAAATTAATTTCAGATTAGATTTACTGTATATTCAAAAAATTATGTATTAAATTATTATTTATAAAAGATCATGACATTTTTATGAATTAATTGAAATGTGAGACTAAAATCTGATAATACCTCCGTACTATACCTATATATCAATATCACATTTGCATGTATTTCATTTCATTAATTTGTAGGAAAACAAGTTTATCTTCATAAATCATAATGGATTTGAGCCCAATATAATTGGGCCCTAATTAACTAAGGCAGAAGCCCACTACATAATAGAGTAGCGTTTCCGTTTACGATGTTTGGAAAATTCGATGCAAAAATACACATTTATACGATATTTTTTAAAAAGTATATATTTTGGGGCTCCATTCAACCATATTAAGAAGATTTTAGTTATATTGGTCTTGATTTTTATTTTTATCTCTTAATATATTAACGATATATGTGTTTTTTCAGATGGTATCATTTTAAAAATATTTTGTAAAAAATTATATAAACGTGTGTTTTAATTAAATTATAAAAAAAATCCGAACATCGTCCATGCGGTTGGCATCGAATGTTCGGATCACTTGGAGATAGGAATATGATCCCACCATTAATTAATTAATTAATTATCCTAAAAAATAAGCCCTACCATCATTTGATCCTATTATTAATAGCTCATCTTATTAATTTTTTTTTCAATTATCATTCTAGGTCGTTTCATTCAAATGTTCAAATGATAGCTTCTTTTTTTTAGTTGATTCAAATGACAGTAACTTTAATATATCATAATGTAGGTAGGTACTTGTGCTCTCTTATGAGATTAAAAATCGTATGATGAAAAAAGATCCAAACAATAGTTCTGAACATAAAAGTAATTTGATTATAACAAAGTATTACATTTTATATTTAAGAGTTATACAAATTTATACAAATTTTGAGAAATGGTTACATTAGATGAATACACACACGTATATATATATATATATATAATTTGTAATACATCGTTACACAAATTTCTGTGACAAAATGTTGTTCGCCCTCAACAATCGCATCAATCTTCCATCTTCTAAGAGGAAAAAGAGAAGAAGCGCAGTACAGAGAGAGAGAGAGAGAGAGAGAGAGAGAGAGAGAGAGAGAGGGAGATGCGAGGTGGTCATAGGGACAGGTGCAGGGAGAAGGAGGAGAAGGAAATTCAGTGAATTAAAACAAAAAAGTAGCTTTACAAATCATAGACCATTAAAACAAATTAAACAAGTTGCTTATATTAATTAATAATACTTGGATCATTTAAACAAATAAAAGATGAATAAGGGTGGCATGTTGTTAAAGCCTTAGAGAACGCTAAAAAGCAATCTTTTTCACATTTCATTTCTCTTTATATATACATATATATGTGATATGTCAAAGAAATGAGAAAAAAAAAACATTAAGTGAAATTATTCGCAACTTTTTTTATAATTAAGATAAAAAAAATGGAATACACTCACAATGATAGCCATCGAGATATTATAATAAATGATCTAAAACATCTGAACGCACAAAAAGAAATACTAGAGAGAGAGAGAGAGAGGCCATGGCTTTAGAGAGGAAAAAAAGGCTTTTGATGAATTAATTAATGGTGGGGTTAGGCTTTGAATCATGCATATCCTTACCCATTGCCATATGCTTGTTGTTGTGTGGGAACAAATTAAACCAATCCTTAATTAACTAATATTATTTTTTTAGAGAATATTCTTTTCTTAATTATCCCTTTGTAAATATCTATTGATTTTATCTTTAAGACTCGTTTCCGACTATCATGGGTAATAATGAGATGAGAATAATTTAATACTCCCCAGTTATGTTTAAATGTCATTTTGGATGGATGCATACAAATTAATAAATTAATTAACTTACTGAATACACCCTTGTGTAAATACATTAAATAAATTATATATATATATATATATATATATTTGAATGTATTAAATGGGGACAAATGTAAGAAAAATATGAATTTTATCCTCTCGAATTTGTAGAATAACATTTTTTATGAAATAAAATTAAAATGCTAGAATGACAATTATTCAGAAACGGATAAGTATATTCCAAGGTACATATATATATATATATATATTGTGAATTTATGAGACTAGCTATGTAATTAAGATGAAGATCCATGAGTTAAAAATACACAAATCTAACTAGTTGTGAATTGCAGGAATTATATAAATTGAATGAATTAAGTTGTGGTTTGTGAGGGAATATGTCTGCTTTTAACTAAAAATTAAAATTTTAAAAAATTATATACCCTAAGTTTGGAATAATCAATCCCAAAAATCAATTATATTAATTAAAATATGAAAATTAAATATTAAAAATAATTATAAACTCTAATTGAGTGGAATAAACCCTAAATAATGATGTAAAATTATACTAAATCAAAAGAAATTAAAATTGAAGGAAAAAATGAAAGAATAAATAATAAATTTGAAATTTGTTACACGTTTAACACACATGAGTTGGAACTAGAGAATCTCAGGTGCAAATACACAATACAATTTTCCGACTTGACTCACATTTATCGACAATATACATGGAATACATACAATATATATATATATATATATATATATATATATATATATATATATACTAATTGTTATTTCTCTAGCTTCTCGTTGGTGGCCTTAATCATTAATGTTTTAACAATCTCAGCTCTCCTCCCACGCTCACACGCCCTTCACCTCTACCACTCATTTTATATATAAAATAATTTGTGTAAATAATGAGAATTAAAGGTAATGAAAACATTAATTAACAAATAATAAAAAATTGCATACCATTTTTGGATGGGTCAATATATATTTGATCATAATTGAGAAAATGAAGAAGCTAGTTTCTCAATAGATTATTAACATCGCCCCCTCGTCATTAATTAGCAATTCAATTGGGTAATAAAGTCCATGATTTCGTGACTTGTAATCAAGGTTGCAGAAGGTGCTAAGCTGCCTAGAACGCTTAAGCGGAGTCTAAGCGAGAGTCTGGGTATTTTGTAATTAATTTTTTATTTTTAACTTAGTATTTTAAAAATATTCATTTATAAATTCATAAATCATAACATTCCAACACAGAGTATTCAAAGTTCAAATTGTCCAAAATTCGAAACAAAGTAATATTGAAAGTTCAAATATAATAATCCAAAATTCAAAATATAAATAGCAACATAAAATACAGACAAGATTCACTATTCTAATTTCGTATTTCATCTTATATTCCAACCATTAGATTCAAACAAAGTGTTTTTTTAGTGGATAATTATTTAATTTTTTAAATACACATGCCATGAATCCAATGGTTGGAATACAATATGAAACACAAAATTAGAATAGAGGATCTCGTCAACATAAAATATCCAAATAATCCAAAACCAAAAGTCATCGAAGCTAAACAACAACAATCAAAGTTAAGATATTCAAATATTCCAATATTACACGATCATCATTCAACTCATATTCAGCATTATTGTCATTAACTTATTCCCCTATTTTGTTCTATGCATGTTTATTTGATTTATTTTCTTAGTTAATGAGTTAAAAATTAGACAAATGTATTAATATGCCCAAAAAATTATTAAAAAAATTAAAAATAAGAAGACCGCCTAGAGCCGCCTAACACTGCTAAGGCGCCTAGACAGCTTGACCGACTAGAACAACCGTTCAGATAAAATCTGCAAGGTTCGTGGGCTCCTACCCTGCCTTTTACAACAGAGCTTGTAACAGTTATTTTTTGCTTTACACTCTTTTTAATTATCATATTATAGAATTTAATTAAATTACTTAAACGACCGTGGGCCCCAAGCTAATTAATTAATTAAGGTGTCGATTCCCTCCGTTTTCATTTATTTATTTATTTATATATACCCAAGCATTAGCAAAGCAATCATATAGTTATAGCCTACGCTTTCCAGTACTCTCTCTCTCTCTCTCTCTCGATGAGGACGATGATAGACTTAGGGAGCGGCCACATCATCGACACTCCCACCTCCGTGGAGTGCGGCCGCGAAGTCAGATTTAGGCGGTCCTTCCGCACTCTGGTGGAGTGCATGGTCCCCGCTTGCTGCGCCTTCCCCGAGTCTCTCTCCACCGACGACGACTCCGTCCAGAGCGGCGGCGCCGTCACCTGCACCTTCTTCGGCCACCGGAGGGGAAGAGTGAGCTTCTGCATCCAAGAAGACACCAAGGGCCCCCCTCTCCTACTGCTCGAGTTCGCCGTCCCCACCTCCTACCTCGCCAGAGAGATGCAGCACGGCCTCCTCAGAATCGCCCTCGAGTCCGACCGCCGCCGCCGCCGGCCGCTCTACGACGTCCCCGTCTGGTGCATGTACTGCAACGGAAGGAAGGTGGGGTTCGCCACCAGGCGGCAGATGACGGCGGGCGACGCCGGCGTGCTGAAGCTGATGCAGTCCGTTTCGGTGGGGGCTGGGGTGTTGCCGGCGGAGGACGACGGCGAGCTCGGCCTCTTGTATCTGAGAGCGACTTTCGACAGAGTGATTGGATCGCCGGACTCAGAGTCGTTTCATATTAGAAATCCGGTGGGAAGCTCCGGCCAAGAGCTCAGTGTGTTTCTCTTCAGATCTTAATTAATTACCATTAGTGTAATTACGTATCATCATATATATATATATGTATATATATATAGCTAGCCTTCAACTTGTATTGATAATATACTATATTGATAAAGCAGCAAGCATGCATATATATATATATATATGCATGGTTAAATTTCATTAATATTTAGCAATTGATGCATGCCTTGGCTTCGTTTGCTCATGTAGTTACACTTAATTGTGTGAAGGCCGGCGCAATCAAGAACAGCAAATATATATAATAATTTACCAATCATTTTTGCTTTTAGGCCATTAAAAAAACTTTAATTAGTCTCAACTCATGAAAGAAAGATTCAAAGAATTAAATGTATATATATGTGAACATGATCGTGTTAATGATGGAGAAGTTCCTAGAAAACAAGAAAAAATAAACATACCAAAAAAGTAATAACATGATATCCATATAAGTATCATGATAATCGATGGATTACATATTTGTGTGATGGATGAAATGTGTATCAAATCCTAGCGTATATATATGAGATGTACGTACATATAATTAATTAATTGATTACTAGTGTGTGTGTGTTTGTCTATATATATATACATATATATGTATATGTATGGGGTGGAAGGGGTTAGGGGGCAAGCCGAAATATTGCTTTCCGGTAAGGGGCCATGCGCACGAGGGAAAGTGAGCGTGCATGGGGGCGTGGGCCCCCCTTGTTAGCAAGTAATTACAAGAATTGCTAGCTTTTTTTTCACACATTTGCGTTTGGTTTTTATTTCCATCCGAATCTAGTCTTCTCATCTATAGTTGACCCATCATCCATCCTCATCAACCACACATACATATTCAATATTATATATATATATATATATGCTAATTTTTATTTTTTTTTGTGACGAAAAAAATCCACAACAGCTATCTATCTATTTATATATATCAAAGATGTGTTTTATATATAAACTAATTGCATAAGAAAAATTAAACATACTGCATATCACGAGCTAGCTAGACGTATAAGACATTAGTATAATTCATTTGCACTATCCAAAATCGATCCACATGCATAATTGATATATATATATATATATGTATATATATATATATATATAAACGTGTGTGTGTGTGGCATTTTTGAAGGGACATAATAATCTCATTAGATTTTATTTATTTATTTAATTGGGCCTGGAGGGTTGGAGGGTGGGGGTGGCTTCTTTTCCATCAATCATTTTTGTTGGTTTTTAATTTGTCATTAATCAATGTGATCAAGAGTTTAGACCTAAATTGACCTCTGTCTTTTAATTGTTTATGATTTTTTTTTCTTTTGAGAATAATTGTTTATGAATTATAATCATTCAATTAGATGAATATTATGCCCCGATCGCGACGACAGATTAATATGAAATTATTTAAGTAATAACTATAGTTTTTTAAATTCT
This sequence comes from Perilla frutescens, assembly GCA_026008535.1. NCBI lineage: Eukaryota > Viridiplantae > Streptophyta > Magnoliopsida > Lamiales > Lamiaceae > Perilla > Perilla frutescens. The sequence goes on from BRKX01000003.1 coordinate 75,857,341, forward strand.
CCTATAATTTTTTTTTTACCCACACACTCGACTTGTGGTATTCAGGAGATTTGAGCCCGTGACCTTTAGTTTCTAAGCAACCACACTCCACCACTAGACCATCCCAACCGGGACTATTCTCGTATAATATTTTATAATCCCTTTTGGAATTGAGAACTTACATTATATAACCTACAAAAAATCAAGATTAATCAAACGAGATCAACCCTTCTAGAATGAATTTTCCCTATTTTGTTATAATCGCGATCGAATCGAATTTCATGTGTTTTACTATCAAATTTATGATTATAATAATTATTAACATAAAAATAGAAATTAATTACTCACTCATTTTGTTATGATTATCGTTTAACTTTTTTATTTTATGTCAAAATATTGTTATTTTATATATTTTCATACTCTCCCTTCCGATTTTAACCCTATCCCAAACCCTAAAAATATATGGAAAGAGAAAATGTTATTTTTTTTAGGAAAATATAAGTGAATAAGAATTTATGTCATATATGAGGGGTGATAACATTAGTTCAAAAAATTAATTGTTAATTCTAGATAAAAAAAATTAAAAACAACAATCAAAATAAAATAGAGGAAATCTAACATAATGGAATATATTCAACATTTATCAACAACAAAAATATTAAATCCTAATTATGAAATCTATATCTATATATTATCTAAAAGTAAGATAGTTGTCGGAAATAGAAATAACAATATTTCCCGCCCAAATCACTATTCCTAATTGAGCAGATAATATTTTCTCTTAATATATAGATTATGTATGTATAATTTAGTGATAGATATTAGGATAGATAACTTTCATTATATATATACATAGGCACCATATCTATTTATACTAATTGAGAAGCTAATATTTTCTCTTAATATATAGATTACGTACATATAATATTAGTGATAGATAAATTTCATTATATATATACATAGACACCATATCTATTTATATTAGGAATTAATATATGAATATTAATATTAGGGATGAACAACTCTCAGCCGTGAAATATCAATATTAATATTAGGAATTTGTGTATATATTTATATTATATATGGATAAATTTGATTATATATACACACACCATATCTATTTATATTAGGAATTAATATATAAAATATTAAATGAGAATGGTATCTAGGACCTAATATTGGATTGAGGATACATAAATCACATATAATGAACCTAATCTAATTAAATATTCCCCTTAAAAATTCTACGGATAATACATGCCCCTCATGAAACGAATTTTTTTAATTCATTTATAAAATCTGCAATATCTTAATGTGAATGTTGTATAACCATTTCCACATTAATAAGATATTCCCCCGCAATATTATCTAATGATATCTATTAATCTACTAATGATATGTATAATGTATAATATAATATATATGGATATATCATCATTAATTTTCACACGTTAAAGATATATTATCACATATATTTTAGAGATTTGTGTGCATATATAAACCATATATAATGGAACAAATCCAATTCATCAAAAAATTCAATTCATACCATAAATATTTTTCTTCGTACGATTTTATAAATAGATCCGTATGTTGCGCATACAAATCAAACACTCTATTGCATTTTACAAGAAATTAATTCATTTCAAATCATAACTTCATGTCTCCATTTTTCAGTTTAGTTGAGAGGGTTAGGGAAACCGGTCATTCCATATATGAATTGATATTGAAACTTAGGGTTGTTCGTATGGAAGATTGCATGCTAAACCAACTCTCGAGATAATTCTCCATGATCGTGTCAGTGACCATATACACTGTACCATGAGGAAGTCAGACCTTGAGCGGTTTAATATCAAATTTGTGGAAGGCGGTTTATACGCTTTTCAATTTTTCGATATACAAGATAATAGGATGAAATATAGAACAACCCAACATTTGTTTAAATTCATCTCTTCTTCCTATACGAAAGTTATCCCCATCGTGGATGAAGGTTTTCCACATTACATGTTCCAATTTTGAGATTTCACATCTTTACAAGAGTTGGTCCATTTGATAAGGGTTTGCTTTTTGGTATTAACTACACTTAATATTAAAATTTCAGTTTATATTGTTTATATTTTTTTGTTTTACTAATATATATAATTTTTTATTATAACAGACATTATTGAAAAAGTTGAAAAGCACTCTGAACCCTGAGAAATACAACGTAACCAATTCATGATACATATTGAAGATATAAATTATACTTCAATTCATGATTTATATTTTACACTATGCATAAGTTTTGTTTCAGTACGATAATTGAAGCATTTTTTTTTATTGTGATCATATTTTAATAAAATTTTAAATGTATACCCCACTCTCCGTGCATCGCACGGGTGCAACACTAGTTAATAATCAACACTAGTAATCAACCATTAACTAAAATTTTTACTAAATACTAAAACTAAAAAACCATAATTAAGTGGAATCACCCGTAATTAATACAATTAAATTAAAGCACAATAAATTGAAATTAGTGAATAAATAAATAAATTTAATAGTGAAACACTATCCTATCCTCGTAACATATTAATCCGTTTGAGTAACAATACAATGTTGACACACACATAACACAATTGAACTTTAAGAATTCAATAATTGTCTCACTAAAAATGATTAGAAAATAGTATTAGGTAGTCAATCAAGAAATTGGGTAGGTAATATAAAAAGTGTAATGAAACATTATTATTGACTTACTTAAAAATGACAAGGGAAAATGAAGGAAATAATAGGTATTCAGAATTAGAAATGAAGAAATATGTCTGTCAAAAAAAAATAATAATGAAGAAATATGGTATGTGACATGAAAAAATGCAGTGAATCAAGAAATTAGATAGGTGATAAAAAAAGATTTGATGGTCCCCAAATGAAGATATGCAGCCCTTTGAATTGGGCCTCATTTGGAAGCCCACTTTTATTTGTTTTCCTTCCTTTAAGGTAAATTTTAATTTTAGTCCCGTTAGAATAGGATCAAAATAGTTTTAGTCTAAAAAATTATTATTTTGGTTCCAAATGTTATTCCCCTCGTTTCGTTTTATTTGTAGTTTTAGATTTTTTCTTTCGTTTCAAAATGTTTGTTGTTTTATATATTTTGACACCCTCTCTCTCAAATTTAACCTTACAAATATATGGAGAGAGATTTTTTTTTCAACTTTTTAGGAAAATATAAGTGAATATGATTTTATGTAATATAAAATGGAGGGATATATTAGTTTAAAAAATTAATTGTTAATTCCAGATTAAAATTCTAAAACAACAAACAAAACGAAACGAAATGGAGGGAGTATCTTTTTGACAATCTTGGTCCCATAAGATGTTTTCCGACAAATTTCAGTTCATAAGATATTTTCCCGATAATTTTAGTCCAAAAACTAACAATTTTGGTAAATTTGAGATGTTTCTCATACATACTATCATTCTATCTGAAATTAATTTGTGTTGTCTAGTACACTAAAGAACTCAGTTAGTTTGAGACTAAAATTATCGAAAAAATATCTTATGAGACTAAAATTACCGAAAAAATATCTTATGGGATCAAAATTATCGAAAAAATATCATTTAAGACAAAAAAATAATTTTTAGAACTAAAAATATTTTGACCATATTTTAATGGGACCGTTACTCTCCTTCATTATATTTTCCAAAATTTTCTTTCTCCTTTTTTACTTTCACCCATATAAATTCATCGATCCCACAAAATTAAAGCATGCTTCCTTCAATAACTCGATTCACACCATACCAAATTGTGGAAATATTTGACCATACAAATATTTGGTATGATATGGATGCATTAATTGCAGCTAAGGTTTGATAGAATATGGATAATGCCTCAATTATAGGAAAGAGAATAATCCTAATTCTCCGAAATATTATAGGGATAAATATATGGAGGATATTTACAATATCAATCAAACTAAATAAAAATTAATATAATCTTCCTAACAATGTCCTCCCCCTTCCCAACCATACAAAATCCTTTATTGCGCATTTGGTGTTGCAATTTCTATTGCCTAAATATTCAGTTATTGCCCAACTAACAAAATTACATGAAATTCAAAAATAATTGAACATATACAATAAATTGCAACACAAAATTATCATAAAACATCAAGTTCAAAATACCAAATTGTCAAAATGTAACAAGTCACAAATAAATATCCTTTGACCATGAGAGAGAAAGAGAGGGAGAGGATTGTGTTTGTGCAAATGAAATTCTTTATCCTATTTGATGTTCCATTTTGATTTTTATTCGATTTTCATCAAATTTTTTTCTTCAATTTCAATTTGTTATGACTTAGTTTAATTTTATAATTATTATTTAGGGTTCATTCCATCAATTAGGGTTTATATTTATTTCTTGATTTTAGTTAATATAATTGATTAATATGGTTGATTATTCCAAAAGTAGGGTATATAATTTTTAAACATTTTAATTTTTAGCAATGAATGTTGATTATGATTTGTAATACTGTAATAAATATTTTTAAAATATTAAATTTTATAGTAAGACACAATAATGAGACATGAAAAATGGACTAGAAAATTTTATCCCGTTCAAAATACCAAATTATCAAATTGTAACAAGTTACAAATAAATATCCTTTGACCATGAGAGAGAGAGAGAATTGTGTTTGTGACCCTTGAGGTATCTCTTTGAAGTTTGAAGTGGGGATACATGCTACAACCCCCTCACCTACTCTATTATTTTGTTTGATCTAAGTGGAAGAGATGAGATCACTATGGAGTGTTAGTAGTTAGTACCAGTACACTAACTCACAAATATATAATACTATCATAGTCAATTCCTCAAATATTACTATATTCTTCCCACGCAGTGTTTTGTAATAATAATCACAACTAATTCATCATCTCCCTCCCCCACCATGTCTCCTTCAACCATTATTACTGCTGCTGTTAATTAATTTATTATTTTTCCATTTTCTCAAAGTTTCTGTAGTTGTCGGCTTGCTGTTGCCTTCCCTTCAATGGCAGTATGAATATGGCATTGAGTGATCTAATATTGTAATACCAATGAAAGATCCCACTTCTCTGTTTGACCCCTCCCCCTATTTTTTTTGTTTGATTTGTTTATTGTTACTGAATCTGTGATCATTTATTGCCTCAGTCCACCCACTCTCTTAGTTTTTTAGTAGTGGGTTTCCTGCATTTAATATTTCTTGCTTCTTGAGATTTTGTTTCAGATTTTTTTTTTTTTGGGCATTTGAGTTGTGGTTGAACCACCCAATTTTTTGTGTTGTTTCTTGATAATCATTGCTGTTCACTGCATTTAATCTCGCCTCAAGATTTCATTTTTAATTTTTTGATGTGGTGGGAGTGATTGTCTTTTGCTGCCCCTTGCTTTATTAACTGCTGTTGTCGGTTTCTTCAATTACCAATGCCTCCGGCGGACTTTCCCTCTCCTCAAGCTCCTGCTTCTCTCTCCTCCACTTTGTTGCAATTACAGGGGTATGTATGTATGTATGTATGTTTTTTTTACTTTTGTGTCTATGAATAGTGATAGAAGCTAATTTGCACAGGGATCATATACTGAATATGTCGCCACGGCCACCCTCTCATCATCTCAATTATGTGAGTTATTCTCTATTTTAGCTTCTGAATGAATTGACATGAACTGAAAAAGTGGGCTTTTTTTTTGTGTTTAGATTTTATTTCTTGATTTTTATGGATATAAATTGGGATGTGTATCTTTGCAAGGTTGCACATTTGGGGAAAACATCTCTTCACAACACATCCAATTCTCTTCATTGCAATGCCGACACAACGTCTAAGGTACTTGTGTTTTCATCTACACTTACAATATGCTGATTATGTCTGCACACCATCCAGAAATAGACATGCCATTGCTTCAGTACTACTCTCTACTTATGCACTTGAATCTCATATCAAAACTAACTCTACCCATTAAATGTGTAAACCATTTACAAACTGTAAATTTTGTGGGTCAAGACTTCAATCCATGGAGGCTCCTTAATTGGTTGTTGATGCTCTTGACAGTTTTATAACATTGTTGATCATCTTGTTTACCCTTTTCACTGCCCCTGCCTTCAAACCAAGCCCTTCAATCAGTTATGTTTCTTATTAATCAAATGGGAATTTCCTTTTCTTCTTCAATCAATGATTCTTCTGCAACAGCTATGTTTTAGCTCAAAAGAATTGAATCACAAAATGCTATATGAAGTAATTGCTAGAATTAGCTGAATATAGGCCTACAATGAGGGTGTTGGTGTGCACAAATTGTCTTCCAATGCTATTCTTCTTATATTGCACTTCAGTTTTGAGACCTTTCTATAGACTAATATCTTTAGTTACATGTTGACTGCAGTCTTCAGCCAAACTGGTAAACGAGATTGCTACACTCGAGGTTGAGATACTGCGGTTGGAGCGCCATCTTCTTTCTCTCTACCGGACGGCTTTCCAGCAGCACCTCCCAAGGATTACGGAGGACCATGTCGAACAATTGAATGAAGCATCTCGAGGAGATAAATTTAAGCCCCCATCTCAGAAAATGAAGTTGGAAACATTAAAAGATTATGATGATCATCAATGTCGAAGTTCCCCCACAAGTTCTTTAACGGGTCCAAGTGATTTGGTCCAAGTTGCAATTCAAAAGTCAACATCTGGAAGGGTCGATTTGCCTTACCTCTTACCTTTATTAATTTACTCTTCCTCATTGACATACCTGTTTATGTTTCAATTTCTGAAAGCACACATCAAATGACTAGAATTGCTTACAATTAGCAATTGCAGGAGAAGCAGAGGGCCTACTCTCGGCACCGTAGCCTTGCAGATCATCTTGGAAATTCTCGCATAGATGACGCCCTGACCTGTCCAGCTAGACTATCCGAAGACATTATAAGATGCATATCATCAATCTACTGCAAATTGGCCAACCCCATGGGTACTGAAAAAGGCTGTTCGGTTTCATCTACTTCATCATTATGCTCCTCGAGCACATTTTCTCCCAGAAATTTATCTGGAAGTTGGAGTCCTCAATGCAATGAGGAAATTACACCAAGTTGTGACTACGAGGGCCTACCACAAGAGAATGGACCATACGCTGCTATGGTCGAAGTTCTGAAGATATGCCTAGATGATGAAAGTTATAGCTATGCTGCTGTAATGCTTCAGAGATTCAGGTACCTGATAATCATATCGCAGGAATATTATATACGCAAACTAAGTCTTTACTGTCTGTGGTTCAACAGAGGACATACAAGCCTGTAGTGTCTATTTTATACTATATCCCCTTCTAAATGTACTTTTCTCATGATTCAAATTTTAGTTTCTATTTCAGATAATGGCCATTACATTTTCTTTTGATCTCAACTTCACTAGGTGTGGTATCAATGATCATTATTAATACTCTGTGGTCCCTAATGATCTGAGAAATTTGGGACTGTCAAATCTTGCGACTTCGCTTAATTTATGCTCATTTATACTCATGCCGACAAGTGCAATGCCATTGAACACTTGTCTTGGCAAATAATTATTCTCCTTAACAAGTTCTAATCAGTTATAGTTGCATCTCTGCAGATCTCTTGTAAAGAGTCTCGAGATTGTTGACCCAATGAAGATGAGGCGTGAAGAGAAGCTAGCATTTTGGATCAATATTCACAATGCTTTGGTGATGCATGTATGGCTTGCAAAACTTTTTATAAATTTGGTGAAAATAAGTGCAGTCTTTTTCAATAGACTAGACTAAATTGCGACTGAATCTCCTTTGCAGGCTTATCTAGCATATGGAACTCGTCAATACTTGAAAAGTACTTCCATTGTGAAAGTAACATACTAACTCAATATGTTTATCTTGTTTGCATTTAGTGATTTTTATCGGCAGATCTTGATTATTTCATTCTCAGGCTGCTTATAACGTTGGCGGGCATTGCGTTAATGCTTATGACATACAGAGCTCCATTTTAGGAATCAGATCGCATTATTCTGCACCGGTAAATGCCAGCTACTCGAGTCTTTCTTCTCTATATGGATTGAAATGCTTGATTGTGATGATGATCAACTTTCAAGATTGTTCATCTCCTTCCCTTGTGATGATCTTGTTTACAATAACGATAAATAGATATTGATTGGAGTTTTAATAAAATGCAGTGGCTTCAGACACTTCTCTCTCCAGGGAAGAAGTTGAGGCCCGGGAGTGGCAGGCATGCTTTGGCCATTGAATACCCGGAACCGCTTGTTCATTTCGCACTTTCTTCCGGGGCATACTCGGATCCTGCGGTATGCATGCATTCCTTCGTCCGAATTCAGTGCAGTGACAATTCGACTAATTATTTCGACTAACTGGAATTTCAGGTTCGAGTTTATAGAGCAAACAGTGTATTTGAGGAGCTGAAAGTTGCCAAGGAAGAGTTTATACAAGCAACAGTCTATGTTCACAAGGAAGCAAAAATATATCTGTCGAAAATACTATGCTACTACGCGAAAGATATGTCGCTGGGCATGGGCGCGCTGTTGGAAGTGGTGGGCGGATGCGTGTCGGGAATTCAACAGAAATCGATGAGAGCATGTATAAAAGGGAGACCGGAAAAGTATGTGTATTGGTTGGAGCAGGGTTCAACATTTCGATATCTAATCCACAAGGAAATAGCTGAAAGGAGATGGGATGCTTGATTCATTTTGTTTTAATTGCTTTTTTGTTTCTCATGTAACTATATATATGCAATTGCTTGATTAGCATTCTTTCCTGTAATTATGAAGCAAATGTATTTTGTAGAGCAATAAGTTGGGAGAGAAACAGAGGTTTATGCTGTGGTAACTGCCTCAATAAATCTGATGAACTCAAGAGCAAGTGATAGATACAATACATTACAGAATGGTGCAAAAATCCTAGCATTATTCATCTCTATTTTTCTGTGTTTCTTGATTGATCTATTCACTGAAGGTGATGGATGTATCCAGAGAAGGATCCCAGTCCAACGAGGAGGAGCGGATGGCGGAGAGAGCGACGAAGACGTCGGACACGGACGGGCGGGCATCAACGTCGTGTGCAACGCAAGCCCGAGCAAGCTCAGCCACGGAGTGTGCGAGCTCCAATGGATACTCCTCCTGCAGAGATGGATCCATGAATCCTCGCAGCTTCTCCCTCACATTGTCGCCGGTGAGAACCTCTTCGACGGTCCGAGACAAGAGCAGCATTCCGTGAGCATCATCATCGTCGTCCTTGGCAACAACGGCCTCCCTCCCCGATAAGAGCTCCAGCATGATCACCCCGAACGCAAACACATCGAGTTTGGGGGAGATGAGGCCGGTGTCTATGTACTCGGGAGGCATGTAGCCGTGGGCGCCAACCACGTGCCTCGTCATCATATCATCATCTTTGTCTAATGCTCGGGCCAGTCCGAAATTGGCGAGCTTGGCCCTCATGTTCCCGTCGAGGAGGACGTTCCTGGTGGTGAGGTTCTTGTGGATGTAGGGAGGGTTGGTGAAGTTGTGGAGGTAGTTCAAGGCGTCGGCGACGTCGTAGGCGATTTGGATGCGCTGTTTCCAGTCGAGCCGGCGAGGCTTCTTCAGCCATTGGGAGAGGGAGCCTTGCTCGGCGTACTCGTAGACGAGGTAGGTGGTGCCGTGGTGCAGGCAGTAGCCGGAGAGGCGGAGGATGCGGGAGTGGTTCATCTGCCGCAGAGCGTCGATCTCCGGCGAGACGTCCCCTTTCATCACCTTCACCGCAGCTTCGTCTCCGTTGAACCAGCCGCGGTACACCGTCGATGAGCCATTCAGTCTGTTGGATTCTGCAAATGAATTCGTGGCCTTCTCCAGATCTTCTATCTTGTATATGCTCAGAGTTTCCATGGTGTTCCGGATTCCTTCCGAGAACTCCGACCACTTGTTGTTCAATAACGGCGCCGGTGATGCCTCTGCAGCAGCCGCCTCCTTCGGAGGCGGAGTTTTAGTCTTTTTACGGAAGAACCAAAGAGCGACTGCGAGCAAGAGAAATAGAAGAATTGCAGCTCCGATTCCTACACCGATAAAAACCCACTTGTTAGAACCGTCGCTCCTCGAAGGAATTGCCGGCGGAGGGGGCGGAGAGGCCGCGGTGTTGGTGGTGGTGTTGGTGTTGATGTTTTCCTTGGTAGGCGGAGTTTTGAGGGGGACGAGGATGGGAGTGAAGAAAAAGATGAGGCTATCCAGAGTGAGCATATTGGCGTCGAGGATGCCGCCGACGTCGGCGCCGGCGCCGGCGAATTCGGCGGCGATGGAATCGTAGGAGTTACCCTGACGGACGAGGTAGGTGAGGAGGTATCTGAAGCCGGCGGCGGTCTGGGTGGGAGTGGGGCAGGCGCAGCGGAGGGGGACGGTGAGCTTCATGCCGGGGACGAGCTGCCGGAGATCGAAAGGGTTCTGGGCAATCAAGGACTGGCAGGTGGAGAGGGATTGGTAGGTGTTGTTGGCGACGGAGAAGTAGGTCTCGCCGAGGTTTTTCAGAACGTACGACGCGTTGTGCTGCTGGTAGCGGTGGCCGTTGCCGGAGCACGAGCACTTCACGGGGACGATGACCAGAGTGTCGTCCGGGAGAGTGGCGACGTCGGTTATGTTGTTGGCGGCGGCGATATCTGCGGCGTCGGCGGCGAGGAGGTAGGCGATGGTGGCGGGGCTGTTGTAGGTGGGGGTGGATCGGAAAGTGAGGTAGGAGGTGCAGGAGGGGGCGGCGGCGTTGCAGACGAAGCCGAGGGTGATGTTGGGGCTTTCGTCGCACCTGAGCTGCTTGTTGTTCACGTAGCTCTGTTGCCCCTCAGATTGCAGCGCAAGAGAAAGAGCAAGAGCAAGAAACACCGCCGCCGCCGCCGCCGCCATGGGAATTGGATATTTGCAGTTTGTGATTGGAATTTAATGTTGTGTTTGTGTAGTATGAAAGAGTGGAAACTTGTAAATGTTTGTTGACTATTTTTGTAGTTTATTGAGTTGTAATAATTCAATAATACTATGTTGAATTAATTAAAGACTTTTATGAACCGTGTAATGTTGGAAATGTGGTGGAGACATGGGACTTGACTTTTGACTCCTCAAATAAGTGAAAGTGAGAGACACGCAAAGAGAAGAATTTGTAACATCTTGAAACACTCGAGTCATTATCAAAATCAATAAAATATGGTTCATTTTCACATGATTTACAAACTTACTATCATAAAAGAAAAGGGAAATTCTAATTGAATGGGGCAATTAGAATTCTCACTCGTTTATTTTCTTTTAGGTTGAATTAAAATCATGAAAACTTGGTCATTAATGTTGCTATGGTTTTTTGGCAAATTTGGAAGGGGATGAACTCTAAACTTTGGGATATTGTTGGTAGAGATGCTATATTGGCATAGTGATTGGGTTCGAGGGTTTCAGATGACATGACTTCAGCTAGTAATGATGTTTGTGTTGGTTGGCATTAAGTTCCAGTTGGTTGGATGAAGTTAAATGTTGATGCTGCTTTCTTTGATAATGAGAATTTGACGAGTTTTAGGATGATTTTGAGAAATGACTTGGAATGTTTATTGTGACGAGGACTTATTGTATGTTGTGATTGGTTCGAGTTGAAGAGGGAGAAGTGATGGGTTGACTTGAAGCTCTTTTCTAGATTAAATTCCTTGGATTCCAAAATGTCATTTTTGATATTGATTTTCAGTTGGTTTTCAATGCTATTTTTCCTAAAATTGTTGATATTTCGGAATTCAAAAATGTTGTGTCAAAATGCAATAGGTTTTTAGAAAATAATATTTATTTTATGTTGCATCATGTTCATTGTAATGCCAATAATTGTGACTCACCGTCCTGCTAGAGTTGCTTACGAGCCTCCTAGCGTTTCTTGTTGTTGGGTTGAGTCATCTAAACTTTGTAACTGAATTATATTCAAATTGCTTAATTTATGTATTATGATTTGATTAGAAAAGGAAAAAAAAAAATTACAAATCCCACTCTCTCACTTTCAATCGCACATCACTATCAGCTACATAAGTTAATCAGAATCAACACATCTCTCTCTCTCTCTATCTCTATAGTCTATACACAACAAAACCACAATCAAGAAATGAGGCTACACCATCTGATCCAAGTAATCAACAAAACTTTACATGCTTTGAAATACCAAATATATATAAGTTCATGCTTGTCCCTGCGCTCCAGCTGATTGGGGAGTGGCCACATTCGTATCCGGCCTCTGCAAATATTCAAATAATTACTCAATGAATATGACCTGCAAAATTAAATATTTCCATGCAAAACCATGCTGCCTACCTCTGCATTATTTGAAGGTTTTGCCGATGTGTTGTTGCTTGCTTCATTTGGACCCTCTTTTATGCTCGGAACATTTCCCATATTTTCAGTTTCACTTCCATTAACTAACTTCACCCTCTGAACCAACAAAACTAAGACATCACGTCGGACGAACATGAACATGATGCAATATAACAACAATGACTTAAAGATTAGACATGCAAACCTGGAAAATTTTGCCCAGAGTTTTCAAACCCCTCGCCCGCAGACAGAGCTCCTCTTTCTTTGCATTGCTGTCTTGTAGAACCTAACAAGATCAGTTCATCAAGATCAATAGAGTAGAATGAAACACCAATAAAGAAAAATCCAAAGCAAAAGGCTGAAAATCGTGAGCAACCATTTGACAAACACGGGAGAGCGTGCCTTCAATATCAGCCACGTTCAGCTTCCATAGGGAATCAATCATCAGCTTCTTGTGTGATTGCATGTATTCCTCAAGTTCAGCTTCAGTGTAGTTCCCTTCAGCACTCAGCTGTTTCTTCATATCTTCTTGCAGCTGAATCAAGGCAATTGCACCTAAAGCAGCGATCAATTAATATCAAACAATAGCTATAAAGTTCAGATCATCAGAAATGATGATTAGAGTCATATCATCATGCACACAGAAGGCAGAAAGATACTCTGGAGGCAACCTGCTTCGTTTAGCATACAATATTTCCCGTTCCTTTCATGCTATAAGTAGATATCTTTTTCATACTAGTACTTCTTACTCTGACACCTTAAAGAATTTTGTCGAATAACAAGCTCAACAGCGAGGCTTAAACTAACCTGTCGCAGCAGTTACTTGGGATTTGATGAAGTGTCCTTTATTTCTGAACCACTCAGCAACAAATGGCACGCCCAAGTAGATCACCTTCTTGCCGAGCTCTTTTGCTGCCTGTCTTGCATATATGTAGCCAATGGTACTCAGCATATCCACACCATATGCTGTAAGGACATTTAGTCATCAGAACAGAGTATTCCACAAATGAAGCATCATGCTGATAGAAGAACAGCAAAATAGGGAAGGATAAAGATAATTTCCAGAAAACAAAGTCAATGATGATCAATTATCTTCCAATCCAAGTAAAGACAACTGATTAGGAACATCGTTGTGAAAATATTATAGCTACATTGAATAAGTAAGCACTACAATTCCTTCAGGGGAAAGACTTTTCTGTAACTTCTCATAGAACAGTGTACTCATGGACCTGTGTGAGTGTCTGATAACGATCCATAAGTCCGGGCCTACCGTCACCGGGTAAAATTGAATCAGCCTATAGCATGGCTGATTTAGCACATTGAGACGATGAGATTTATTATATCTTGTTGCTTTTCCTTTTTTGCAAGTGCCTTTTGGACCAATCATGTGTGCCTGCCATTGAATTTGAGGCCCGTAGGTATAATGTAATATTTAAATAAGTCAGATGTCATTAGTTAGGATTAGGATTATGCCACACCTGACTGAAATTTCCTGGTTTCTTTTTTTGTTTCATCTTTGATAATAAAAACCTATCTATCCTTCGATGTCCAGAGACTTATTTGCACCGTTTCGCTTCAGAACAACCCAACTGATGGACTGCTTGGTTACCAGTTATCATTAGGTGACAGGCTGTACCCCGTTTAAATTTAAAAATTAAACTTGGTTGAATGTGATAGAAAAATCATCTCAAAGGATAGAAGGAAAAGTTTAACCTTTAAAATTGATGTTTTATGTTATATCAATTATCATTTGAATGATCAATCCCTTCAACAATGATATTTGTATTACCAATTATCGCCATGATAAGAACTTGTCTATACATGTTGAAGATTTACTATCTGAGTAGTAGAAATAAAGTCTAAGATGAAGTGCAGTAAGATGAGCCTGCAACATTCTAAGTCATAACATGCTAAACAACAGAATTTACAAGTTAAGCAATTTGGGAAAGATGTTAATTGATGATTACCAGCATTGGAAAGCCTTGATACTTCGGCCTCAGCATGAGAAATAAATTCTTCTTTATTTCCTTGGACGTACGGGTTGAGTCGATCTCTAAGTATAACAGCCAACTTCTCTTCTCTCTCTTTCTGGACATTCTAAAGATGTAAAGAATACAAATTAGTCCATAACAGATTTTCTCAGAGAAACATATACAGTATACAATGATGTTTTGGAGCATAAAGTGGAAACATTATTCTATGCATCATTATATTTCTTGTAGTCTAACAGAATCATGTCTCCCATTGAATTTTGGTATCATGTTTTGTTCACAAACTGAATTACTATCAGGTTTTCTTTCAAAGTCCTGTATGATCATTGTCATGAAAAGATGATAGTGTTGCTGAAAAGGTTTATGGGTGTCAGCGGGGTGCGCGAGAATTAATTAGTTATATTTCTCAATCACACTATCAAAAAATCTACAGATCTGGTGTCTCAGCAACGAAAAAACACAAATAAAGATACAAAACACAAATGCCATCATTTCGGAGAATACCTGCAACGGGTTTTAGGCTTTTTAGAATGAACTTGAAAGAGAAAGCACCATACAGTACAAAAAATCCCAATCTTAACCCCACCTTATCGGTATACTATCCTTGCAACCTTTGTATTTTGTTATTAACATAACCAATAGATTAGGTTGATACAGTCATACACATAAAATTGCTTAAAAAGAAAAAAACTAGGAAGCATCAGATATTTTACCCGCAACTTCTCCTGCAACAGTTTAGTATCAACATTTTCACTTTCCGTGAAAACATCCAAGGAAGCAATAGATGCCATAGCAAGCTTGCCAATGTATTCCTCAAAAAACTCACTTCCGAAAAGCATGGCAAAGATTGCAGCAGGATCGATAATTGTGTCTCTGAAAGGAATTAGCAACAAAGAGAAACATTCTCAGATAGGTCTTAAAGACAGATTTTAAATAATTTCAGGACAATGCATATGTTGCAGAATGCACAAATACAAAATAAACTCACGCAGAGATTCCAGACTTCCCATGAGCATCGTAAGCTTGTTTTTGGGCAGGATCACTCAGCACTTGATATGCCTCTCCCAGTATCTGATATCAAAAGGCAAGACACAGATTGAGACGTGAAAGACAGGAAGAACTTTCAATATATATTAAGCAACATCAAAGAGACTAACATCTCACTGCTCTTCAATATACAGTAAAATTTGAATATGCCGCACCAAGTGTATTGATGTGTTTGCAATCTTCATATGAATTGACATGAGCCAACAGTAACTCATTTATTTGTTGAATTCAAAAAAGGGTTATGATTGAGATAGTTGAAACTTTTGATGTCAAAGGAAAGGAAGACCCTTCCTCTTTTCAAGGATACATAATTTTTTTAGGATTTCTCTTAAGCTCTAATAGAAATTAAATTAAGCCATAATCTTTCAATTTGATGACCCGAAGTGGGCTAAAAGTCCAGAGTACCTTTTCAGCCAATTACTTCACAAGTTAAGTGATGTACAAGTAAGGTTTACTGAGACATGGAAATTGATAAGTAAAATATAAATGAGCATGCCGAAACTGCAAGGATGCATTTATGGTTATGTTGCCTCATGCCTTAATTTTAGTTATATTCTCGATAAAACTCAATTGCAATTCTTGTAATGAAAAGAAGGCAGCAAGCAAGAGACGCACTTGAAATTATATCTCAAAACAAATTCAACATAGTGCCTTTAAAAGACACATGCTAAATGGTAATAGTTAGTTGACCAACCTGAAAGTTCTTAGCAGCCAAAGGATCATTCGGATTCTTATCTGGATGAACCTGCCTTGCCTACAATATACAACCAAACCCAGTTGATGATGTATTTGGGAGTGAAATAAAAACTAGAACCTTAAAACAAAGCAAATAAGAAACCATACAACAATGAGAAATGATGAGGAAGGATACAACAATATCAATTCAATCAGAATAAATTAATCTGTGCTAAATGATTCTCTATAACCCTCCTGCAAAGATATATTATTGGTAAATTATCCAAGAATGCTATACATGTAACCTTACCTTGTAGCTGTCATGTATCTTTTAAACCTTTTTCATTGATTCCGAACTATCAATTATCAATTATTATCATCATTATGAGCCTCTTTCACCTCCTCATAATTTTTGTTGTATTCTGGCCCTCTCCAATTGAACCCAACATCATCATTATGTATAAACATGAAAAGTCGGTATACAAGAGGGAAAATGGAATTGTATATCCCCCTCCCATTCTTTCTCCTCCTTTTGGTTGGAACGCTTTCCTAATTCACATGTTCTGTTTTGTTAAGTAGCAAAAATGATGTCATGATTTTGAGGTGGAAGAATACCTAAAGGGAAGCATAGGATGCTACTTCCATGAAATCAAACTAATTACACACTTCAAATTAAAACTGGGAACTTCATAAAAGTTAACCATTCTTCATGTGGAATTTGACAATTAGCATCACTGCTTGCTGGTTATGAATTGTGACCGAAGTAGTGCAATTCTTGGTTTTTCCTTAAGGAGTGCCAATGATAAAGTGCAAACAATTAAACTTTAAAAGAAAAAAAAGGAGAGATATGGATCAGTTTCATTGAAGAAAATTATGTATGAACACTTAACTGATGGGGAAACAAGGAAAAGAGTTCTAGATGTAGTCTGCCTAGCTGTAAAGCAGAAAGCCAAAGATAATTTCTTGTCTGCTTATCCCCATTGCCCAACCCCTGATCTCTAAGATGGAAGCTCTTTTTGGTTTTACTAACTAGATTATTTGTGCCTAGTATATTGCAATTCCATTATTCAGGACCCTTAAATCATCCTGTAAGCATGCTGCATTACAAAAATAATCAGGCACATTTCCACTTTATCAAATCTTTTTCAAAGCGTAAAAACACGAAACACTTCCGGGCCAAGAAAGTGTTAATTTTGCCAGTTGAACTGCTCAAACACCTCCCCTTAGTCTCCCATCTAACCTTACTTGCACCCCCAGGTCCATCGATAAAAAAGGATCATCTCCTCTGTGCATCTACTACGCCACTGCAATACCACGGCTTTATGCAAATCTATCCAATGGTGCATTGCCCCCAAAATCACCCCTCCTTTATCTAAACTATGGAACAAATTTTGGAGTCTTGTGTCTTCCCTCAAATATAGGACCATATGATATGAGGCTACTTTGATAAATGGAGAGGGTATGGTGATGGGAAGGAAGTTGAGATGGCAAAATCGGACATTGATGAAGGAGAGAAGAAGGATCATCACTTACATGAGAAAGGGTGTTGATGGGAATGCATAAATCGAGAGTAATGCCAAACAAACATCACCAAACAAATAATCGCATTGCATTTGCAGCATCTAAATGCAGAACAGAATACAAAATTTTGATACCTTAACGTAATAAGCTTTCTTAATCTCGGCCTCGGTGGCTGTGGGGCTTACACCCAGCACATCATAGTATTCCGTCTCCTTCACCATCGTCGATGCAATTGCAGATTAAGCACAAAATCGCCTTCTTCAACACATGCACACTTGTTGAAATGAAATCATCTTTAATCAATAAGAAAAAATGGAAACGAATCTAAATCATCTTTGTCAATCGAAATGAAAAGGAAGGAATCGTGGAGGGATGGATGATTGAATGGAAAACGATGAAGACCTCACCTGAAAATGGAAACGGATTCGCGGGCGTTTCCATCGCCTTCACCACGTCCACGTGTGTGTATGTAATTCCACTAACCAACTAGGATTTTCATTTTGACAAACCAATTTTTTTTTACAAAGACTTATGTTAAACCGTCTAACGGGGACAACGGGGAATGGTCCCGTTAGACGAATCTTATAATCGGACCGTTCGATCCAATTAATTTTATATCTGAGTGATATTTCACTTCATATCGAATGATACTTCACTAAGTGGTTGATACATCGGTTAATATCGGGTGGCACTTCTTTCTTTTATTTTGCTTCAATAATTCAATGTGATTTTTTTTTAGTTTTTATTCATGAATATTTATGAACTTTGTAATAAATAATTCTCGTATATTAAAAATATAAATTTAATATTTAAATCTTTATTATAGTTTTATTAAATATATAATTAATGTTTAATTTGTTGATTTATACTGCCTCATATCGGGTGACACTTCACCCGATAGTTGATGATACCTCGCTTCATATTTGGTGATACCTTGCTTATTATCGGGTGACACTTTTTTTTTTCTTTTGCTTCAATAAATCAATGTGATAATTTTTTTAATTTTTTATTCATGAACATTTATGAACTTTGTAATAAATAAGTTTCTTATATTAAAAATATAAAATTAATATTTAAATTTTTATTATAGTTTTATTAAATATATAATTAATGTCTAATTCATATCGGGTGATACTTCACTTCATAATTGGTGATACATCGTTTCATATCTGGTGATACCTTGTTTAATATCGGGTGACACTTCTTTATTTTTTTTCATATTTGGTGATACTTCACTTCATATCGAATAACACTTCACTTGATAATTGGTGATACCTCGCTTAATATCGGATGACACTTCTTTGTTTTTTTACTTCAATAATTCAATGTGATTGTATTTTTTTTTTAATTTTTATTCATAAACATTTATGAACTTTGTAATAAATAATTCTCATATATTAAAAATATAAATTTAATTAAGTCCTTATTATAGTTTTATTAAATATATAATTAATGTTTAATATGTTAATTTATACTGCTTCATATCGAGTGATACTTCACTTCATAGTGCAACCTGTTAGACTGTCTCACAGGAGACCACCCCATTTTTTTTATTGCCTTTTCTCTTCACTAGAAGAGTTATTTCACTTCTACATTTTTTTGAATGATTATTTCTTTCACAATTTAAACTTGACTTAAGAAAGGTCACCAACAAATGCAACTATAAAGATTTATAAATAAATATGTATCTTGCACATTCGTTTTCACAATGTCCACATTCAAACGATTTTCTCACTTAATTTTCCTCGTAAACCTGATATACCCTCAACCCATAGTCCTGAATTTAAATAAATGAAAAAAAGAGATAAATTAAATCTAGAACTACACAAATGAAGGATGATGGTGGAGCTGGAAGAGCGGCGGCGGCGGCGGCTACTGCTTGGGCTGACCAAGCTCAATATCCTTAATTGGAGCTGTTTCAAAACCCTCTTTGAGTAATCTGATTTCCTCTTCTGTTAAGCTGTTCTTTGCATTGGATATCATCTTGGTATTACCCGGCTTCTGCTTTTCAGCTTCCACAGCCCAACTATAGATCACCATGCCGATCACCGCGCAAGCCATCCCCATGATGTTCTTAAAAGTCAGCTCAGAATCGAAAAGCAGCCACCCCAATGTCAGCACGCACACGGTTTTCATATGCCCTAATACTTGGAACGAAACAGCTGAAAACCGCCCGATGCAAAGGTACTGGCTCACGTTGCAGAACACAGCTAGGGAACATGAAATAAGTATGAAGATCTGCACATTTTGCAAACTCATCTTAGATAGGGATACACACTAGACCATCTTATCAGAGACAACCACTTTCGTGCTTACCATGGCTCCAGAAGTGAACTTATAGTCCAAAATTAAGTTTCCAGATAGATAATAGTCAATTATAGGACCGAGCACGAGGAGAGAGGCAGCTTGAATTGGTGCTGTTTTACTCAATAATTCAAATGAACCAATGGAGTACTTCTTCTGTAAGGAGCCTATTGACTGCATCATAAGAATATCATTAATCATATAGCTGCAGCACAGAAACACAACAAGAAAACATCAGGTGGAAGAGCTGATACCCACTTTTGTTTGTAAGGCAATTATTTTTTTTAGGATGGAAGTGCTAGAACTAACTGACACAAATTTAGTATTTATCCAGTTTGCTAAAAGGGGCAAACATATATATCAAGTAATACCAAGGCCAAAAGTCATGTAACAATACATATAATTCGATTCAAAGCCAGAACACATCATAAGCCCAGGAGTTTAGACCAAACCCTTTGCTTTCCATTATCATGGAAGTTAAATTTGTTAATTAGCATGAGAAAAACTCTTGCAATGTTTTTTCTATTTAAAAATGGCAATTTACTCACTATTTGTTGTAATGAGGTGGAAAGAACTGCAACACAAGCACATATAAAACCTTTCGCATTCACTTTGACGTCTGTCACAGTGCAAACACCCACACCTATAACCACAACCACAACGGATGTTTTAACTTGACTTGAGTATTGCTTACTATGAAGGATCCATTCCATGACACAGACCACTGGAATCATGCTCAATTTTGAGATCTGCACCAAAAATACATACGATTAGAAAAATCCAAAAAGAGAACATACCATGGTTAAAAACAAATCAAACCCATTAAGGAAAATATCTTTTAGAAATAGGACAGAGTTTAACCGAGGTAACAAAACTCCATGTTTTGTTAACTTTTAAAATCATTAGATTGCAACTGCACACCCCTAAATATTGCCAAAACACATGTATCACTGTAGGTAAACAAATAGAGTTGATTTAAAAAAGTCTAATGAATGAACACAATACAGGAAAACAATGCTGATCAAGCAGTCAAATAATCGAAATAAGCCTTGGCAGAATTAACCCATATAAGGGAATAATATACATTTGAGCATATGAATTTAAGAGGAAAAGACGGCTTGAAACGGTGACAGGGAAACGGACCAACTAATTTAGCTAGAGTTAGATAAGGAAACTCAACAAAAGCATATTAGTGCAGTATGCTGGCACACAAGACGAAATATAGGATACGTAGAAGCTCCATAATCATGCCAAAAATTGTTCAAATTGTATGGAAGAGACCAGAAAAGTTCCAATCTATTACAAAAAGAAGGGCGGAGATTCAAAAGAATGTATCATTAGCTATTCCATCAAGATAGAGTAGCAGATTGGAATCCACTTCTGCTAACTTACAGATAGGTGGTATTGATAATGTCCCTCCAGGCTCCATGAATCTTTTGATGGAAAGTTTGCATGACTAACCAAGAAAAAAGAAATAGAAGAGAGGAATGACATATGCAGTTATGCACCATCCACATATCACATACAACTATCAGAATGGATGTCACAACGTTTTATGTTAAAAAGACTGAATATTATTTTCCTTTACATAATTAAACATGGAATTTGAACACATTTCATCAGGGGTTGAAAAAGTATTGACACATTCCATTGTTAGATTAGCAGATAAGCATTAAAAGATACATTTTGAAAAATTAGATAGAGCTAGTGCAGAGCATATACGTGGAAAGTAAAAATCATACTTGGTAAAATCCGACCGAGTTTAGCATGAGGCTTAAATTCATCCCTGTAATAGACATATTTGCAACAATTGAGAACCAGAGAAGTTCCCAAAAAGGGACGTGCTTTGATGCAGAAAGCCCTGTAGCATTCGAAATCATGCCCACAAGTGCGGTAACAGCAAAATGGAAACCAGTCAATGTTGTGGCTGCAGGAGGAAAAGGATGATGCGTGAGGCTTTGCAGTTAGAAAATTCGAAAAAAAAAAGGTTAAGCACTTAAACTACTGACAACATTGATTAAATAAACTAAGATTGAGAATTGGAATATCAGAAATTGAATGAGCTAAATTAGGTAAAAGTAAATTCTTGGATTGATGTGATTAATAATAAAAGGCATCTTCTTGGAATCATATTACGCAACCAAAACTATTGTATTGAATACATATGTGATGTGATTGGGAAAGCAGTGTGTATTAAATCGGAGAAACCAAGAAAGAAATTTTATAAGATTGGTGCAATTGAGAGTTGAAGTTGGGCATGAAAACACCCAATGTAAAAAATCCGAAATTAACGATGTTGAGATCCAGTAGCAGGAAAGTAGAAATAGCAGAAACAAGAGAGAGATAGAGAGAGAGGGGCTGACCAAAGCTGAAAGCATATCCATTGTTGGACATGAGTTGCTTATTTGCCATAATGATTCCAACAGAGCTAATAACATTCATAGCCCACGCACCGACATCTGAAACGGCTGATGATTTCTTCTCACCCTCCATTTCTGATTTCTCAATAGCCCCCCCTCTCTCTCTCTCTCTTGCTGGCCTCTTTACTAGGAATAGTAGTTGTTGAGTAGTGTAAAAGCGATCACCACTTTGCCGAGAATGAAATCAAAAGAATTCGAGTAGCAGAGCAGAGCAAAGCAAAGCGAGTAGATCCGCCACTCAATCCTCAAACAAAGGGCGGAAATGGGTTAGATACGCATAGATCTCACTCACTTCACAATTCACAACTCACAACTCACATTCACATTGATGGACGCGTCGCGTGCGTTTATACCCGATTCACAAAATTCAATGTGAGCGACGCGACGCCAGTGAGAGAAAGTGTGACTGTGTGTGTGTGTGTGTGTGTGAGAGAGAGAGAGAGAGAGAGAGAGGCGAATAGGACGACGAAGCCAACCGATTATGATGATGAAAGGTTCAGAAGCAACGTTGCAATTTAAAATCAATAAATTTTCAATTTTCTTCTTTTTCCTTAGCCGTCATAAATATAACACATATAGGTGTTATTTCCTTTTGTCAATTTTTAGTTTTAAATATTGATTACCTATATTTTTTCATTCAAAATCGCACTTTTATTTAGTTTTTAATTTTTTTTCTTCAAATTATTTGACATTTTAATTTTTTTACGCTTTTTTTTTTACCAATTTTACTCCCTATCAAAATACTATAAAATCTCGTATATATTAACTTACTTTTAATAGATAAACTTTCTTCTATAAATTTTAATGGAAGATTATTAAACAGAGTCAATACACTGTAGACTGCAGTTTCATTTATGTTAAAATACGATCCTTATTTCTGTATTAAATAAATTGTACCAAACACAATAATTCACATAACATAAATAAGAAAATACAAAAATAGAGCCTATTTGTGGGGGGCATGTGGAGTTTGCGTACAAAAATACGAAGCTACTACTATTATTGGAAGAATATATATAAATATTGATAGAGGAGATTCAAATTTAGTCATTCATAGTCAATTAGTCATAGATCTGATTTATTATAGGGAGAAGAGAATAAATGATTCATAATTTAGATTGGGATGCTTGAATTATACATAACTAATATTTACTACTTCAACTTCAACGTCAACTCTAAAATGCTCCACGCTTTCACTCATTCCCTATGCTGCCGCCGTATGCTACTCAAAAGAAAACTCAACTCCACACTACAATTATTAATATTAATACTATTAATTGAACATCTTCTGACCTTTTTTAAAAGTACAAGATTGGTTATTCCTACTAAATACAGGGTTGATTATTTGAGAATATATTGGATCTACTATGTTAAATTGCTACTAGCTTAGCCAACTCACATTCCTTCACATTTTACTTCATTATTTCAAAATATATTTTTCAAACAACTTCTTTTTAATTACTTTTTCGGAGATTCTGCAAACTTAATGTTGATTCGGTGATGTAGCTAACACAATGTTAATATACCATGTGAATTTTCACAATTTGGTGAGAACAATATTTGGGATGAAGGTCAAGATCGACAAGTTCATGGGAGAAATAGTTTCAGCCTGTAGTAGAAAACATTGATATGAATAGTTAGGAGGAGCAGGTGCACTTGTCAATTATGTTTTGAAATCAGAGGATAAATAGGGATTGAATCCGTCAAAATATATTTTGATCTGAAAATTATTTGAATTGATCTGAAAATTATTTGAATTGAGTCAACCTCTACAATGATTTTCAAGTTGATTTCCACAAGAGTCACCTCTTATATAGGGCCCAAGGTGACCGTCGGAATTTTCATTGAATTCAGCATTTTTGAACACTATAATCAATTATGAATCAAACCATATGATTATATTAGTCTAATCCATCCGCTTTCGAAAAAATCAAGCTCTTTGGCCGGTGGCCAGATTTGGCCCCATTTTCTGACAGCCGTCAGGTAAGATTGAGAGTTTGGTGTGAGTGAAAATGGTGGAGGAGATGGGGTATTTATAGGTGAAAATTGGGGAGTAGAGGGGAAAAGTTTAAAATTTGAATTTGAAAATTTTTGAAAAAAAAAACGGCCGAACCGCCGGTTTTCGGCCAAACTGTCAGTTTGTGCTTCCTAACCGGCGGTTCCACATCAGCGATCTGCCTCCGTGCGTTCTTAACCGTTGATCGAGATCACGCGGATCGTGATCTCGGCCGTTAATATATATATATATATATATATATATAAACTGTCGGTTTATAAAAATCCGCCACCCCAAACCGGAACCGGACCGCCATTTTACGGTTGACGGTGACGGTTCACAAACCGTAACCGTCCATACCAACCGGAACAGACAACAAACCGGCTAACCGTCAGTTACAAACCGCCGGTCCGGTTAAGTTTGGGCGCATCTACCATTGGAGAAGGGTTCATGGTCAAGTGAAAGGTGGTAGTCAATGGAGTCTCCCATGTAGAAGGGTTGAAGCACAAACTACTAAGCATCAGTCAACTATGTTACAATGGATACACAATTGATTTCAATCGAAGCTCATGCGATATAAGAGATAAGTCAACTGGAGCAATTCTCCCAACTGGCATAAGGAAAGACAACATGTATATTGTTGACTGGTTAACATGCTATGGAGAGGCTTGCTTTCTATCAAAAGGATCAACCGAAGCAAGCTAGTTGTGGCATCGATGACTGAATCATCTCAGCTTCAAAACCATCAATCATCTAGCTAAAAGGAACTAGTTGATGGTCTTCCCAAGGAGATTTTCAAGAAAACTAGCGTTTGTGGGTCATGCCAAAAAGGGAAGCAAGTAAGGTTGTCATTAAAAAACAGAAGTCATCCTCCAGGGACAACTGCTCCCCTCCAACTGCTACATATGGATCTGTTTGGGCCAGTTAGACCGCAAACTTCCAAAGAAAAAAGATTCACTCTTGTAGTAGTCGACGACTTCTCAAGATACACATGGGTAGAGTTTCTCAGAAGCAAAGATGAAACCTATACCACGCTATCAATGGTGATCAGAAGGCTGCAGACTGAAAGAGAAAGATCAGTTCAAAGAATTCATTCAGACAATGGAACTGAATTCATAAACCAGTAGATCATCGATTTTCTTAGTGAACTGGGAATAACTCACAAGCACTCAGCTGCAAGAACTCCACAGTAAAATGGTGTAGCTGAACGACGCAACCGTACTCTCAAGAAAGCAGCTCGAGCAATGATAGTTGATGTCAATATAGCTGAAAACTACTGGGCCGAAGCAGTCAACATAACGTGCTACACTCAAAACCGAAACGCCATCGTCAGCTCACATGACAAGACACCTTATTTCACCTATGTATTCCTATGTATGAACGTGCTGCGTTTACCTAGCTAATAATAATACTTTACCATTTTTCTTAGAAAGTAAAAAAATTGGTGGTGTTACTGATAGTTAATAATTGTTATCTTTAATTAGTAATCTCAATTAAACTCGTAGAACTAAAAATAGGTAATTTTCATTGTGGTCATTTGTTTTATACACTAATCAGTAATCATGATGATACAACGTGTTTTGCACCTTATATGTAAATATTTACTAATTCGTTAGTTAATTTTTTGAATGCAGTTTACTAATCACTAAATAATTATTAAAGTGTAGTGAAGACAAACGCTTGAGGGGGACTGTCACGCCCCGATTTTCAGAAAATAAAATAATAAAAATATTAAAGAAGGGACGTCACTTTTATTAAAATATAAAATATTTAACATCAATACAACGAAAGCTAAATAATAAAAGCTTTTTAAAATCCATCATCACATGTCACCACGCGCATCGCCCTAGTAAATCATCAACCTGAAAAATGTAATAGCTTTGGGGTGAGTGCTATTGACTCGGTGAATCCTTACATTTATCCAAATTATAAGAAATAAACATTTAACACAGGCCATAATATTGCTCAACATAACACCAAACCCGGAGGTAAGGATCATAACATAATACCAAACTCGTAAGTTAGGATCATTCCATAACATCAAATCCGTAGGTAAGAATCATAACATAACACCAAACCCATAGGTTAGGATCATTTAGCTTGTAAACTTGCCTGCATAATGAATATAACATATAATAATAATAATAATAATAATAATAATAATAATAATAATAATAAATGAACTTTTAATTTCACGTTAGATTCCCCACCTAGACTTGAAAAAAATAATAGAAGTTAATTGCTCATACGCTGCCTAATAATATAAATAATTGATCAATAATAAATAATTAAAATCATTAAAAAAATAATAAAATGATTAAAAAGAATTAAAATGCATTAACAAGCCAAACCCATATATTATTCTATTAGCCCAAACTAAAATTACCCAACTAGCCCATTATCACTATTTAATTAAAATAAATAAATCAACACCACCCAAACTCCCTCTCGCCCATCTCCATATGACCATATCTCATTCTTATCACTGTTTCCTCCATGAAACCAACTAAATTAATTTAAATCATGTATCCATATCTCTCTCTCTCTCTCTCTCTCTCTCTCTCCCTCTCCCTCTCTCTCTATATATATATATCTCGAAACCAACCTTTATTACATCTCATCTTCTCTCAATTCTCTCTCCAACTAGAAACACAGTATCTTCCTCTCATCTCTCACTAGCTTTATCTCCCTTCTCATGGCAACAACAACAACTAGAACATAATTTGAACTAAATTGATTCCCACCCTCTCTCACCTCTCTCTTGCTCCTACACCGCCGCCGACGGAAGACAGCGGCCACAGAGACTTCTCCACCGTAGCAGCCCCTTCCGACACCGCCATCACCGTGAAACAATCCGCCGCCACCACCGGTTGCACCACCTCTTTCTCCCTTAAACACTCCCCTCACTGAAATACAAAAGAATGCACACACACTCACACATATACCTCAAAGAAATTGCAGAACTTTGAGCTTATTGAAAATCTTTAGAAAATTATTTGTTTTTGGTGTGTTTAGAGCGAGGAATTTAGCTCCCTTTATAGCAAGAAAACTGGAGATGAAAAGATTTGAAGTTGAATGCTATAATTAAATTCAAGATAGTGGAGATGATGGGGAGGCTTGTTAGCTCAAGGGGCGAGCGTTTCAAAATATTACGTGGAAGAAAATGGTTACTGTTTTTCTGAAAATTTGTCTCATGAAGAAGACATCATTTATTATTTTTATTTTTTTCGTCTAAGATCATTGGGTTAAGAAAAAGAAATATTGGGCTCAAATCTGTAAAATAAATAATTGGGCTTTAAAATATTTTGGGTTAAGCAAAATGGAATTATAACTCGGCCTTATGATAACAAAATTTCACTCACAACAACAACAATAATAATAATAATATAGGCGCGACTTATAGGAACGTAATAAAATATTTTAAATTAGCATGCACTAATAAATAATACTTTCGAACCATATTTTATAAAAAGGTAACGACCAATTTTAAAAAGATCCGGATCAATACAGAAACACACAAACACATGCACGATTTCAACGGCTAGTGCAACACAAGGGAATTAAAGCATAATTAAATTAAATACCAAGTTTATTTCACGAGTTTCATATGTAATTTACAAACAAAAGTAATACAAAAGACAAAAACTTGCATGCACTAGATGTATATAAGCTTATATCAGATGGTCAACCCGCAAAAAAGAAAAATGGTAAAATGGGTGATACTTTTTAAGGATATAGATGGTACTTTTTGAATTTTGAATGATATTTTTTAGTATTATGGTTGAATTGATTTTGAGGGTTTTTTTATTTATTTATTATGACCAATACTTTTTAAGAATAATTATATATATATATATATATATAAGGCCTAATTGAATGGAATAAACCATAATAATAATTATAAAATTAAATTAAATTAAAATAAATTTGAAATTGAAGAAAACAAATATAATAAAAATTAAAATGGCACACCTGGTGAGATAGAGAAAATGGGATACGTGATTTCATTTGCAATACTTGAGCTATTACAATCACCATTAATAGCAGAAGAATACCATACCCCATGAACTATTTCCATCACTATTACCAACAGTGACGTGTTTCCAATGTGGAAATTCATCACAAATAAAAATATTAAGTTAAAAGAGTTTTCACGTGGAATACTGGTGAGACAAGCACTTTTCAGTTGCTCATTATTGATTCTGATCCACCCTAAATTTGTTACAATATTCAAAATTCAAATACTAAAATGTAATAACTTAAAGTTCAGGGCATATTCAAAATTTCACTAAAAGTTCGAGTTATGAAGTTTAATTAATTCATTTTTTACTTAATTCACTTTGAATTACATATAGCCCAAGTCCTTGGGCGAGTACACGATGTGTCCGAGGACGGGGTACAAATCAAGTGGGAGAGGATGTCACAGGTCACACGTTGCATTATCACGCACAAACCGTATTGAGCCCGGATTGGCTAGGATCGCCGAGGATTGCCAAGGTGTGCGACTGTAACGCACGGGAACGCATGCATGCGAGCGTACTCTGATATGATAAAGACGAACAATTAAATGGACGTCTACATGAGTTGTGAGAAGGGCATTGAGCATAAGGCGGAGGAAACGCTGGTTGAGTGCTTATGCCGCTCTCCTGATGGCGCAACCAGTACTTGTTCGAAAAGCCCCGTTGAAGGCAAGTGTGGGCATGAGTGAGAGAAAAAAATTTCCGAATGCTTTTTTAGACTCTGTTAAACAGATATTATTTAATTATTATTGAATTTATTGAAGGCTGATTAATTCATGTTTTTCAAGCTAATCGACATTCACAA
The DNA here is from genome assembly GCA_026008535.1 of Perilla frutescens. Lineage (NCBI taxonomy): Eukaryota > Viridiplantae > Streptophyta > Magnoliopsida > Lamiales > Lamiaceae > Perilla > Perilla frutescens. The sequence goes on from BRKX01000003.1 coordinate 75,886,392, forward strand.
CATTCTCACTTTCCCTTCCCCAACTCAAAATAAGAATTTAAAGAAAAAAAAAATGCCCATAATAATGTATCAAAAATTATGTATGTGATTTACTCAGCTATTTGCCTATTTGAAGTTCGATCTAGTTCTTTGTTTTTTAAATATCTATGGCCATTGCAATATTATTGTGAATAATATCTATTCTGACATAATTTCAGAAAATTAAAACATTTCTTACCTTCCCATTACTCTTCTGGGCCAGATAACATTAAATTTTTATCACCGTTTCATAAGATTGTTATTCAAACCAAACTTATTTGAAGTGCAGAAATTGAGAATTCGAGACTAATTAACAAAAACTGATTACAAAATCCATATAAACAATACGGATATTTAATTATGTACTTAATTAATACTACCTCCGTTTCATAATGTTTGTTGTTTAAGTTTTTTTTTTAGTTTCAAAATGTTTGTTGTTTTATATAATTTGACATCCTCTCTCCCAACTTTAACCCTCTCAAATCCTACAAGATTTTTTGATTCTAACTTACCTATAATATATGAAGAGAGAAAAATATATGGAGAGAGAAAATATTGTTATTTTTTAGGAAAATATAGATGAATTAGATTTTATAGCATATATAAGGGATGAGTATATTTGTTCACAAAATTAATTCTTAATTTCAGATAAAAAAAAACAAAACAATAAACATTATGAAACGGAGGTAGTATTCTTTATAATGTGAAATACATAAAAATAGTGATCTACTTATCAAATTAATTATGGTTTTAAATTTTTTAACGGTATTAAGCGGTAATTACTTTGACAAGTATATCTTTTCACCCATATCAAATCATATTAATATATATTTTTGTTAAAAAGTGCAGATTTCCTATATTAAATTGATAGGGTGTGAGAAAATATATTAGGTGATAATTAATTTGTGACAAGTTAAAAACTCGACTAAAACCACAATTAATTTGATATCACAGGGAGTGCTATTTTGCTCTAAATTAGAAAGTAGAAAAGTATAATAATTCATAGTTCCTAGTTTGTTGTGGGGCATATATAAAAGCAACTAAATAAAAGTACCAAGAAACAAATATCATCCATATATAACATTTTTACTTTGTCAAACATATGACTGAAAATGAGTGTCGGCAGAGGAAATTTTGTCCCAACTCAAACCTATTATTTATTAATTATTTATTGTATATTTGGTGAAGATTGAGAGGTCCCAATTATTTGCCAAGTCATGATTTATACCAAATTAATAAGCAGCAAGTTCAGTCTTCTATAATTCAATTAATATATTTGGTATAAATTAAATTTAATCGAACACATCACAGTACTATAGTTCAAGCTCATTTGAACTCTTTTCTGATTATATATCTAATCGAAATTAGATGGATTTCAATTGGAATTGCTTTGATTAGTTTGATCATTTTAAATTTAGGTTTAACTTGTTGAAAGTGAAAAGTCCAAACTTTCTTAAACTTAAATAGTAGGTGTTGGAATGATGGATCAATTCAACATCAAATCGTTCAATTTGATTTTCTGTCACGCACTATTACAAAATTTGTTGTAAAGTCATTTTTATTTTATTTTTTTTGAGAAAAAGAGAACCTTAATCAATCAAAATTAGAAAGTTCAAGCACAGGAATGTCTGGAAAAATACTATCCGGCGAGTAAGTATACGAAGAAAAATCTAAATTACTAATAGCTAGACGAGCAAGAGAGTGTGCTGTCTTGTTTGCATTTCTGCGAGCCCAACTAAACTTTACTGTCTCAAAAAAGGATGCGTCAATTTAGATAGATTGACAGAGTCCTCCCACATAGGATAAATCTTCACTTGTATCCACTAACTTTTGTTGGATCAGTTGACAGTCTGTTTCAATCACGATGTTGTTGCCACCAAATTCATGAGCCAAAATCATGCCTTCTTGGCACGCCATAGCTTCAGCAACTTCAGGATTTGAAATCCATGGAATTTTTCTGCATCTTGTAATAATAATCTTGCCTTAATCAGTCCGGATGACAACTCCTAACCCAGCTCCCTTTCCCAGTTGTTGTACAGTGTTAAGAATATTCAAAAATTCGGTCTTTCGATTAAGATCAATTGTGATATTTGAATCTATAGAATTTAAATATTCAAAAATTAAAATTTTGAATTAATATTATTAAAAATTCAAATAAAATATTTTAAATATATTAAATTATTAATTTAAAAAAATGTAATTAAATTAATTAAATGTATTTAAAAAATCAAGATATGCATAAAATTTTAAAATTAAAAATATTTTAAATTAATATATTTAAAATATTTTATCGGAACATTATGATTTATTCAACTAATTTTTTTAAAAAATATTTAAATTATGTAAATTTAAAACATATTTAATATTAAACTGAGAAAATTAAATATCAAAATTTTGCACTTGATCTCAATTGAAAGGGCGAGAAAGGTGGAAAGATTATTGTCGAGCCTCACAATTTATAATTTGTTCATTCACAACAATATTTGTTAGTTCTTCGATATTTTGTTTAAAAACAAAAAGTCTTAAAGCATTATTTGCGACGTAAATCCAAATTAAACTTCGCAACAAATCTATCAATTAGAGAAAAATGTGCCATGCTAAATGCAAAAATAATACTATAACCAACATTAATTCATTAAATAATAATCATCCATGCACCCACACATATAATATATATGATTTTAAAGTGTTTTTTTCTATAGATTTTATTTTATATAGAGTAATTTTTCTTAAAGAAGTTACGAACTTAAAAACAAAGTCATAAATAGTGCCCACTTTTTTTAGTATTATTTTATTTTATTCTTTTTACTGATTAGGATTTATTTAAATAAACATTCCATTAAATTGAATAACTAATAAATAATGAATCATGATATATATTTTTCATTTAAACAAAAAAGATTGAAAACTCTTTCAAACAAAGAAAAGACGCTCCGACAACTCATGATAGAGACAGAGCAACCTCGTCTTTTCACTTAGCTGTAATGTGGCCCATCTGTGCGACACGTGGCTAATCCTTGATCTTCCGATCTGGATGATTGTTTTGTGTCGACGGAGGTGGGCAATGCGCATCTAACCCTTTTATTTATTCGTGCGCCTTTTAAATTATTTCCACCGGCGAAAACAGTTCTCTGGCGCGTGCTATCACGCACCTATGGTCGCGTGGCTTTCCTTCTAAACTTGGGCCCACCTATGTACGTTAATATATATATATATATATATTAAATTAGAGTTAATTGCAATAAAATTTAACACATTTAAGTGAATTTGTCGTTTAAACACGGCTTTTAAAATGTTATAATAATAGTCCAATCTTTTGGTTTTGGTTTGTAGCAAAATTATCTACCTTTATAAAATTTCAACAATTGAAAACTAGCGGTGCACAATAAAAATCACCATTTTCAACACTTCTAAACCAAATTAATATATTCACGTGAAGAAAATATTCCCACATCATAAGTTCGATCGTCGGAATAAAAGTTGAAAGTATCCAATTTGCTACAAATTAAATGGTTGTGTTTTTATTGTAACATTTTAAAAATCATGTCTAAATTGGAATATTGTTCATATGTTGTGATTTTTTTGACAATTAACCTTTTAAATTATATTGTCGATACTTTTATAGTTGCATTCTGAATATTTGTATGGGTTAATTGTCAAAACATTTACTGTCTTTAAACGAATTTGTAATTTGGATATAACTTTTAAAACATTGTAATAATTAACCCAGATTTTTATTCATAGTAAATTTGACACGTCTAACTCTTTTAAGACGATCGGAATTATGACGTGGGAATAATTTTTCCACGTGAACAGATTAATTTGGTTTAGGTTGTTAAAAATGAAGATTCTTATTGCGCAACCCTAGTTATCCAATCTTCAAATTAAAATATTGAGTTATTATTACAACATTTTAAAAATCGTGTTTAAATTGTAAATTCATTATAAGGTGGTGGATTTTAATTATGACAATTAACCTTTTTTATTATTTAACAGGTGTTCATAGCTCGGACGCATTATTTTCCAGTTCGGGAATGTCAGCGAAACATTATGCATTTTGCTTATTAGAATTGGAGGAGAATTTAATTCGATAAAATAAAATAAAGCATTGGAAATTATGAAGTTGGTAATGTATTCAATCGTCTCGCAATGCGATCATTAATTAATTAATTAATTAATTAATATTTAAGGGACAATATAATTAAATTAAAACGCGTGAATAGAATGATTAATAATTTTAATTAGTCATGATTACCAAAATATGTAATTATTTGCTATATAGAAGAGAAAAATAAAAATTAAATGAGATAGCAAGTGAGAAATGGTTGTTGAATTAAGAAAGAGAATAGTACAAAAAAAAAGTCCAATTCCAATCCTCTGCTGAAATAGTTATTGTTGAATAATTGATTATAATATGGTTGGGCAGCACCAAAAAATAGGCTGGTTATTGCCAATAAAATCCAAATTTGAGCTAAATGTCACGAGAAATGGATATATATGTACGATAATATGATTTATATTATATTGTCAATTGTCTCATTTGAATTATTTTATTTTATTTTTATATTGTGGTGAAGTCAGACAATATGTTTAATTTAACGTTAGGAAAAATGTATTTGCTTTTTATTACATAAAATACATGATAATTATACTAGATCCAATGTAAGTTAGTAATTTTATAAAAAAGAAAAAGAAAAAGAAAAAGAAAAAGAAAAAGAAAAGAAGAAGAAGCATATTTAAAATATTATAAGTTTAAAATCATGTAAAATATATTCGGAATTCTGTTTGAGGTCTTTAAACTTGATTTGATTCTTCTAATTTGAAGTGACATATCTCATAAATATTAATGCGTTAGCATTTGTAAAAAAAAAATCAATACATAGGATTAATAATTCTACAAATAAATGAACAAATAATTATATGCTTAACATATATGTTTATAAGCACATTTACAACACATTGTATTCTATTTTGATTTGATATGAACTTTTTTAGTATGAGATAAGTAATAATTTCGTAGTTAATAATAAAAGACACTCATAAAAATTGAATTATTATTTTAGATGCAATCGTATTTAGTACACAAAACATAACTTATAGATAATATGATATTAGATAGTGGGTATGTCTAGATAGATTATATTAATTGTTTAAATGAATGATAGTCCTACTTAATGAACCCTAAGAATCAATTATATTGACTAAAAAATGAAAATTAAATATTAAAAAATAATTATAAATCCCAATTAGGTAGAATAAACTCCAAATAATAGTGTAAAATTATATTAAATTAAAATAAATTAAAATTGAAGGAAAAAATAAAAGAAAATGTAACAATTTTAAAGTTTGGTACACGGTTGATACATACAAGTTGGGACTAGAAAATTTCAAATGATATTATCGATGCACTTTGTTACGAGAGAATTCCACTATACTTCATTAGTAGTACTCGCAAACCGTAGAGATCGTGTCAAATCAATAACATTTTATAAAAATTACTAATGTAGTATATTAATCTCAACGATCTATGGGTATTATTCAAGGGGTAGAATATAATTTTTCGTTATCACCAAATCTAAGACCTGCAATAGGGTTTGATGATGACATACTAGCGTTGTTTTTTTTCCCCTTAAAGATTCATTTTACAGCGTTGTTAAAATTTGTCATATCAAACCACACTTCGAATAAATTCTCCATGTAGTTTGATTTATTTTGTTTTTGTTTATGCAGAACATAAATTTGTTTTAACATTAGTTTCCATATAAAGTGATATTTTTTTTTTATCATACATTATGCTAGTATTCTATATCATTTATAAATCTAGTTAATTAAACATGGTACGTGCTCTATCTATGCCAATAAGTGATTTAATTTTATTTTTAGAATTTAATTGAAGAAAGAAAAAAAAAGGTAAGATCTGCTAGGCAGAGCAACAAAATGGAGTTCCAACAACCACTCTAAAATCAAATTTGTATTTTCCAGTTATGTACAATGTTGCTTCAATTTTGAAGCAACACTGTTCATGTGTTGTATAATTTCATTTTTTTTCTTTCTTTTAATAGGTTAATTATATTTTTTTTTCCTTTTTCCATTATATTTCCCTTTTTTCCTTCTCATTTCATTTTCCATATTTTGAATTTCTTTTAATAATTGAAATAATTTTATTTTTTTCCTTTGAAATGTTGAAATATAAAATTGTACATCAAATTACATGAAAAATAAAGCTTATGCTTTTTTTTAATATTGAAATTAAAATAACATTTAATAAAATCACACAATAAAGACAAACTCATATGAGACCGTCTAACGAGTCTCTTACGTTAAACTGGTCAAATAAAATCCATACCCGCCCCTAACCCATTTTCGCGCGCAGGCGCGTGAGATACATGCACGCCACTCTGACATCACCAGGTGTAAAGTAAATTATCACTATGTGTGAAGTATTACTAACTGTGAATTGAATTATCATTAACTATGACGTGAAATATCATTAGATCTAAATTTGGCGAAATATCATTAATTATTAAGTGAAGTATCATTAGATATATATCTGGTAAAGTATCATTAACTCTGAAATGAAGTATCATTAGATATAAATTTAGCAAAATATCATTAACTATTAAGTGAAATATCATTATATATATATATATATATATTTGGTGAAGTATCATTAACTCTGATATGAAGTATCATTAATTATGAGATGAAGTATCATTAACTCTGAAGTGAAGTATCATTAGATATAAATTTGGCAAAGTATCATTAACTATTAAATGGAGTATCATTAGATATATATATATATATATAGTGAAGTATCATTAACTATGATGTGAAATATCATTAATTGTGAGATGAAGTATCATTGACTCGGAAGTGGGGTATAATTTGATATTATTGATGATTAAACATTAATTATCGAATCAAGAATAGAGAATCGGGTCTACGAATACAATAAAAACTCATTCTTGGGTAAAAATATTTATTTCATTATCATAGAAAAAATATCATTGATTACAAAATAAAGTATCACTAATTACAAAAGAAAGTAACACTAATTACAAATAAAAGTATTATTAAAAATCTTCAATAAGATCTCGATCTTCCACCTTGCAAGACCACCAATTACATCATCCAACGCACCAGTGACAACAGATCGGAAGGGGAATTGGACGGTGGAGTTTGGATTCGAAAACTAAAAAATTATAACACAACAATCACCCAAAATCAGATCTGTGAAATTTAAATTCAACAAGTAAAATATAATGAACAACAAGAAAATAATAATAATAGAGATGAGAGCAGAAATTTTAATGAATTCCTTTTTAGGAACATATGGTCGAACAATTGGAATGTATACTTTCATATACCTAATTTTTATCGAACAATTGGAACAAAATTACAAATTTCATAAACTAAGAATACATACCGTTTGTTGCTAATATTTCTTCGCTGGAATTGACTGAAATTTCACCTGAGGGAACATTGCTTGATTTTCCCGATTTATCCATTAAATCTTCCACAAAATCGCGTTGATTGCAGACGAATTTATCTTGATTCATGTAGAAATTAAAAGAGCAGCTGGGGATAAAATTGCGTCTTGCTTGGACGGAAATCGTGATGGTTGAGATTGAAAGAAATCGCGAGATTGAGCAGCAGGGCGAGCTGGAAGAAAACCCGATAATTTTTTTTAAAAATATATATGGCTGGGTCGGATCGAATCCGGGTCGGGTCGGGTGAAGACCCGTCGAACGTAAAAGACCCATTAGACGGTCTCACACAAGTGTGCCTCCATCATAAAATAACTAAACATAAAAGCATTGAAAATACAAATAAACATGAATTTAGAGTAGATTGTTGAAGATGAAATGCAGATTCTACCGTTAAATAGAGTTAAAATTGTTATGAAATGAAGCAAACTATTAGAGATGACCTAAGTAATGACTAAAACAAAATATACGAAACAAGAAAATGTGAATGATTATAATAAAAAAAAGGTAAATATTCTTTCATGGATAGAATGTCGTGTCAACTTTTAGACCAAACTTTAGGCCATATCCAGCAGCATAAGCTATAATACTGCAAACTCATCACTATAATACTGTATAATTTACATACCACCTCCAACAGTCTGCACTACAATTGTACATTTATGGTGAATATTTCAGAATATTCTTTTTTTTTTTTTGTAATTGTTAAACATATAATATATGCAATTTTATTTGATAAGCTATTTATCAATTTGAAATTACATTAACATTTCATAATAATATATTCAATTTTATTTGAATTAATACAAAATAAAATAATTTCTAATTACTTAAAAATGTCATTTTTAATTAAAAAATGTTTCTTTATTTAAAATTTTAAAAATAAATTAAAAAATGAAACCAAAAAAATATGGCATTCCTCTCACCTCTCCCCCATTTTCCCATCTTATATGCAGTGCCTGTTGGAGGAACGAGAAAGGGAAAACGGCCGTTGACACACCGTCATTTTGTGTGCAAAATTACACATGTGGACAAAGTCTGGTAGATGCTTAATTATGCCCTCAGTGACTAGTATAGCGCCTGGAGGTAGATATCGTCCCATGAGGAGTGTTTAACTTTTATATCCTTCTTTGTAACCTTTGGAACTTGAGGGAATTACTGTCACTAATTCGTTCCTGCAAAATTAAATCTCGACAAAAATAAAGTGTAAACTGAATCAAATAATATAAAAGACATGTTCAAGTCAAACGCGAGTTCAATTTCGGTAGACATATGCGATCCTGAGCACAAATACATAGGTACCTCGATAAGACCGTTTGGTTATAGAGAGCAGGTATGGTTGCCTTACACCCCCTAATTCTTTCTTACTGTGTATGTCAAGAGCAATACGGTCGGCGGCTCTTAGTCCCTAACTATCCAAGACCCAACGAAGAGAGTCATGTAGAGAGTTTGCAAGGATAGTAGCATTGAAACGGAGGAACCCAAAGCTGGAAAATGGGATCCTTCGTCGGTGTGCCCAAATCCACCTATACTTCAATCTTCAAACTTCGGCGCTTGCTTTATCACTTAGTGGTTCATCAGGGTTCGATAGCTCTTATTTCCACCCTGACTTACATAAACAACGACTCAATTAAGAATGGTCAATTCCTAATATTACCATTGTCCTGTCATCGTTCAGCCCGAAATGAAGTTGGGAATTAAATCAAGATAAATTCAAATCGATTAGCCTCATGCATACGTTCCACCTAGATCCTTCTCACATTCAACTTGAACACTAACTACTTAGCTAGAAAACATATTAAATAATAAAACAAAAATAAACAAATAACTCATGAGAATAATAAAAACAAACTAGATTAAATCTGGACCCAATTTCAGATTTGGGCAAAAATAGGTACGCGCATCAGCCGAGGGCAAAACTACCGACTGATGTGCATAATATTCACAAACTAAATTGCTGAAAACTAAACTGCAGAATTGTAAAATGATTTTCGGTGTATCTAAAATGCAAACGAAATCAAGTATTTATAGTTGTGAAAAATGGCTACACGGCTCAGCCCAGCCCACGCAGGGGCATGTTGTTAGTTGGTTCTTCTCCACCTTGCCACCATGGACGTGCTGTGGATTTTTAGGAAGGTGCTCGACATCATTTCTCTCTCCCTTATCATCTCTTTCCTTCTCTTTTTTCTCTTTCTTCTCTTTATTTACAAGACCGTTAATCATCTCTTGTTGCGGAACTGCTGCTGATGTGGATCCAGGTTGTTGAGTAGAGGTGGTTGTTAAACTTCCGCGCTTAATCAGCAACAGACTTTCAAAGCTTCAATAGTCTCTTTATGCCCTTAATGTAGTAGGCACCACATTTACACTCATAATGGATCCAAACGCACTAATCTCTCTCCTATTACACTTTACTCCATGGAGGACTCTAGACACTAATAAAAGTACTAAAAACAAGTAAAAAGGCAAAATAAAAAGATATGAAAATGAGTCTGTGTCAACCGTATACCATTGCCTGCTAGAGTTGCTCTTATGAGTGGAAATGACTGATTTGAAAATAAAACGAGAGGCAAGTAATATATATAAAAAAAATCATAAGTAAAATAACCAAAATGAAATCAATGTATAAATAAGTGATAATTCGTTTCAATTAGCTCTAAAATATATAAATCCCAAAGCTACGAGTAGGCAAATTAACCTCTAACCCAAAGCTAATAATGTTAATCTAAACAAGAATGAAATGTCTGTGGCTAGTTGCCTTTTTGTGGAAAATGGGGTTGATTTAACATCCAATAGTTCTTTAATTAAAAATAGACACTTACTTATAAACTATTGGATTAATGACACCTGTCAATTACACCATCCATTTGTGATTAGCTAATGATTGCAACCAGCTAGCTACACAGAAAAAAGGAGTCCCTAATTTGCACTTGTGCTAATCAATAATGATGTCGGTTCATCAATTCGAAGCTACTATTTTGGTAATGGTAACTAGTAATAGTAATTATTAAGAGCCAATCATCTTTCACCTGCTGATTACTTTATCTCATATCGTTTATGATAAATTTTATAAGATATGTACGGTGATATCCTCACACTACAAAGATTATTACTTTCGTCCCAATAGCAAGGTCCACTTGCTATTGGATACGAAAATTAAGGAAAAATGGATTAATTAGTTAACTAGTGGGTAAAGTAGGTGGAGTCTATTTCTTTAAGTAGTATTATAATAAAAAATAATATAAAGTAAGTGAAGTCTACTTTGATGTTGACATTAATTATTTCCATATTTGGACGGAGGTAGTATAATATACTAATAGTTTTATTTTAAATAAATATTTTTATGTATCGTGATTTCCACCGTGAGACATACTACTTTTACGTATGTTTAGAAATCATATTATTAGTTATTTTTAAATAAATATTATCTATCATCCAATAGAAATCATATTATTAGTTATTTTTATTAAAATGAGTTTCAAGCGTGATAAATTACATTCAACTAAAAATGAAAACGTTGATAAAAGTAAAATAAATTAGTATGTACTAATAACTTTTAATCATGAGACTATGATGGAGATATCAAGATTAGATCTTGATATTATATTTTATTATCTATTTAGATTATGTTATCAATTAAGAATTTTATTTAAATAAAATTTTATATTTCCTGTGCCCCAAGTTTCTCATATATAATAAAGAAAAGTTTCAACTGTTATTAGGGGAGTTAAATTTGATATAAAAATTGTGGTGTGTATTTTGGTGTAATCTTCGATATTCTTGTGAGAATTAATGAGTCAATGTTAGTGTCATTCATGGTTTTATTTCTAATAACTCTTCTTTTCTAAATTGGTGATGACGGAGCTCCTCCAACTTATGATGAAGAGGTGGGTACTTTTTTCGAAGAAAATGATTTTGTTGATTATGTAAGGTCCATGGATGGAGATCATGATGGTTTCCAATATTTGACGATGATATCTTGATATGCTCTGAATCAAAGAAAGTATCCCCTATCGTGATTGCACCAAGAGTGGATGTATTATCATCAACACAACTTTCTAATACATATTGTGCTTTAGCATTTGTTTGAGAGTGACAATATTTGTATAGGTTTCATTATTTGTAATTAGTTGATCTTTGTGTGTTCCAATGAAAAATAAATTGCTCAATTATACATGTTCAGATGATGTTGTTGTAGATAGTTTTCGATGTGCTCTTCTAATTTTTTATTCGAGGGCAAATCGTCTCAATCCTTGGGTGAATAATGGATATTTCAAAATTAGAACTTAATATTATATTTAGATTATATTTTAAATTTGATTGTATTTCGTTATCCATTTAGATTACATTATCAATTATGATTTTTATCTAAATTATATATTTCTCATCTCCATGTATGTTAAATTTGATATAAAAATTGTGATTTGTGCTTTGGTACAATTTTTTAAATTGTTGTTAGAATCAATCAGTTTGTACATTGTTATTATATTTTTTGGGATATTAGCAGAATTAACAGATTATACACCTCTATATCTGCTTAGTAATGGCGATGAGATTTCAAAACGGATTTTTGTCCATCTAATTATTTTTATTTCCTATTTCCTATAATTCAACTATTTCCGAGTTTGATTATTGGATTATGTTACTTTTTTTTTAAATCTAGATTGCTTAATTAAGGTAGGAGTCTTTATTTTTCTTAGGATTTTTCGCACATAAATAGTTGTTTTCCTTAGTATCAAAGGTGGTTGAATATTGATTAGTGTTTTAAGATTTCTCCTTATCGTTCAATACAAGTTTGAGTTCTTCGAGTTTTTAAATTGTATTTACATATTCTTGTCGAGTTATAATTTCTGCCTAAAAGAAATATTAAGAACATGAGATGAGATACTATTATATTCTTATTTTGTTGTGGGTGCTTTCTGCATATTATAACAACTTTAATTATGTTTATATATATATATATATTTTAGTGGTTGAAAATAAGGGAATCGAATACACATCTCTCACCCTTGCAAAATAAAGAACTACCAATTAAGGTATACATGTTCCGGAGTAATGTAACAACTTTAATCTTATACTAACAATAGAAGTTTAGCAACATTAATCATAAAAAATGTAAATTTAAAATTACAAAAACATCCCTTTTCCTACGACCACATTGCCAAAAACTAGGCCCCACCTTCTAAAACCCTCTTTTCCATTTTTACAATTTACTTTACTCGCAAATACTACTAAACCTCTCAACTAGTCTCTTTGTGCCTTACGCGTTGAACGTCCAACTCTCTCTCTCTCTCTCTCTCTCTCTCTCTCTCTCTCTCTCTCATTTATTTTCTGTATATTCTATCTTAAATAATTACTCTATTGTATTTTGTCTTTGTCGATCAAACCTCGTGGCATTTGCTTCTCTGATCCACACACCACAGCTCAGACAGCTTGTCAGCTCACATCAACTAAAACACCAAGAGAGAGAGAATTAACAGAGAGAGAGAGAGAGAGAGAGAGGAGAGAGAGAGAGAGAGACTGAGTGATACTCTATCATCATAAACAGGGGTTTCTCTCAAGAAAAGAATCAAGAAACAAAAATCCCACCCACCAAAAACAAGAGTCTTTCTCTCTCTCATTTTATATTGAACCGACACTACTCTTCAGCGAATGCAATAATACTTGTGTTCTCTTTGGTGTCTGTTAATCCGTCACTTTCAGTTCATTATTAACGTGGAGGGGTTATTTAAGTAGAGAGGAAAAAATAAAAATAAAGCACGGGAGCAGTTCTCTCTTGCTTTGCTGTTCGCAAATGGGACTTGTGTTGAAGAAGACATTGCTTCTTCTCTCTCTCTCTTTCTACTGATTGAAGGTGGAGCTTCGTTATATGAGTTGAAGGGACAGAGCGTTTCAAGGTTTCATTTTTGGTGATGGATACTAAAGGGAGGCTTGTTGCTGGCTCACATAACAGGAATGAGTTTGTTCTCATCAATGCTGATGATATCGGAAGAGTAATCTCTCTCTCTCTCTCTCTCTCTCTCTGTTTGTTGCCTTGTGAAAATGGCTGCACTCTGCAGCGCAGTTGTCGGCGTATAGTTCATCTTTGTGAGTTTCTCTTGGCTAATTCATCAGTTTTCGGTGTCTTTGTGGGTAAAAGCTGTGATCTTTTTCAAGAATCACGCGTCATTTTACTTCTGATTTTTCGATTTTGAGATTGACAGTCAAAATCAACTGCTGCTTCTCCTTCATACTTTCATTGAAATTGATCAATTGAGTTTAACAACCTCTTTCCCGATTTAGTTTCTCTTAGCTCCTTTTCAAGCTATTCTAGATTTCCGGGCCTTCCTAAATTATTGTGATTTAGTTTTCACCCAACTGAACCTCTTTCCCCCCATTTTTTTGGTACTTTTTCTCAAATTTCCATCTGTCTTGAAATATGTCAATTTCTTGATCTACGGCTATTTATTAAAAATCTTAGAGTCCTAGCAATTTCTTGATCTACTGCTAATTAATTAATTCCCCCTTTTGGCAGGTGACTTCCGTGAAAGAGTTGACTGGGCAAATTTGTCAGATTTGTGGAGATGAGATTGAATTCACTGTAGATGGAGAGCCTTTCGTTGCTTGCAATGAATGTGCATTCCCTGTTTGTAGGCCTTGCTATGAATATGAACGAAGGGAAGGCAATCAAGCTTGCCCTCAATGCAAAACTAGATACAAGCGTATAAAGGGTATTTTTTTTATTCTTCTCACTAATCCAAACTTTTAATCGAATCCTCGATGCTTGTGATGATCGTTTGATTTTACCTGATTGTGAAATTTTCAGGGAGTCCCAGAGTGGATGGAGATGAAGATGAGGATGAGTTTGATGATTTGGAGCATGAATTTGACTATAATGAGTATGAAAGTCAGCTCATTACCGGAACAGCTCCGCCGTCTCGCATTGGCCGGACTGCTTCCGGCATCACTACTCAATCGGAGTTGGATCCCTCAGCTCTTAACACAGAGATTCCTCTCCTTACTTATGGTCAAGAGGTAGATGTCATATATTTTATCTCTTCATCATCTTACATTGCTTATTTGATTGCATATTTTAATAAAAGTTTGAATCTTGATGAAGGATGATACGATTTCTGCCGACAAGCACGCTCTAATTATCCCCCCCTTCCGTGGGAAGCGAATCCATCCTATGCCCTCTACTGATTCATCCATGACTTCTTGTGAGTGTTTTTCTTGTGTGATTGTTGTTGTTTTATTTTTAGTAATTTTTCTTTGATTAGAAGTTTAATGTACTGAAAATTTGATAGTGCCACCGAGGCCAATGGATCCGAAGAAAGACTTAGCTGTATATGGCTATGGCACTGTTGCCTGGAAGGAAAGAATGGAAGAATGGAAGAGAAAACAAAATGAGAAGCTTCAAGTTGTTAAGCATCAAGGAGATAAAGGTGGTGGAGATGAGCTGGATGATGCTGATTTACCCAAGTAGGTCCACACCCTCTTTCTTTTGTTTCTTCCTTTTTCATGTGCTGCATCGGGTGTTGGTGACCGGGCATTTAATGATCTTTTTTACAATACTTTTATAAATTTATGATAAAAACAAACATTGATTGACTTTTAGCTTTGCAACCACATACTTTGGAGCCGTTGTTAATAGTGGAAAGTGTATTAATTTTTACTATTTAATATTGATCTATATGTGCTAACTTTAATTAGAGATTTTAATGGCCATTTATATGAAGTAGGTCTTGCTTAACAAACACTAAAATATGGGTCTGTACTTCTGTTTGCTATGCTGAACTTGGCTACCCTCTGGAGAGCAAGACCAAATGCAGTTTTAGAATTCAGTTGTCGAGTTGTAGCTGTGCGTGCAGACAGAATCAGCTGGGAAGGAAAACTTCAGAAAGTCTTATAGTTAACAAGATAATTCTCTTTTGGCAACATGATCGTAGAATCAGTCATTAATGGAATTGAATTGTCATTTCAATTCCGGTCGTTATCTATCAAATCTGGATTGCAGAAAAGGTTTCTGTGAATCTTAATATAAAGAAAGAGCATGAAAGAGTTAAATATATGGAGCTGGGATACAATACAATGTGCATGATGAAACTTTGGACAGTTGAGATCAATGAAAATGTGGATGACATGAGAAAGCTAATTTATGCCTTTGTATATGTTAATCTATCATTTCATATACCATATACGAAAAATCTAATTGAGAGGAGAAGAAGCATAGGAAGTAATTTTGGAGGTCTGTTCCTAGACCATTTTGCCTAGTAATGAGGCCACCAAGGCTGTGGAATTTGAAGCACCAACATTGAGTGTTTCATGGGAGTGTGACTCACCTATGCCGCTTTTATTTTTTAAATGTATCTCGTGTTTTCCTGGTCTTTATACATTGCCTTTAATTTACCAATTGGATTCAACTCCAATATCAGGTTTTTCCACTTTAAGTCATTTTTTAAGAGTTTTTAAAGCTAAGCTCCATTTATGTTCTGAGAAATATAAATATATTAGGTTTTGCGTCAGATATTTTTTATGATTCTTATGTATAGGGGGTGATGAGTGAACTGCATGTTCTGCGTGTTTCTTGGGAAATCTTAGAGATAAATTCTTCAGATTTATAATCTATTATCCAAAACGTACAAATATACATCCGCCTTTAAAGTGGTAAAAAAATGAATAAGCTTATTTGAGTATTTCCTGTATTTTAGATTTGTCAGAACTGCTGAATTCTCCAATGTTGCATAAGTCTTATGCTTATGTAAATGTATGATTAATATTTGCCATTTTCGTTTCTTATAGAAGATAGAATGTTCTTTCTTTGTAGCTTTCTGTTGTAGTTATCTAATATATCAATTTTTGTTTTTTGTCTTTCCCCTCAGGATGGATGAAGGCAGACAACCACTTTCCAGGAAGTTACCAATTCCTTCAAGCAAGATAAGCCCTTACAGAATCATCATTTTGCTGCGTATGGCAATTCTTGGACTGTTCTTTCATTATAGAATCCGTCACCCTGTGAATGATGCATATGGATTGTGGCTAACATCAATTATATGTGAGATATGGTTTGCTGTCTCCTGGTTATTTGATCAGTTCCCAAAGTGGTTTCCCATTCAACGAGAAACATACCTCGATAGACTTTCACTAAGGTATGCATTTTCTCATTTTCTGCGTCAGTCCCCCCTCATCCCCTCTCTCTCTTTCTCTCGTGTAGCACACACATGTTTAATCTGAAAAACCCCATCCATCTGCTGTCTTTGTATCTGTGTTGCTGACTGAGTTCCTGCATGTTGAACTTCTCTACCAGGTACGAGAAAGAGGGAAAGCCCTCTGAGCTAGCTTCTGTCGACATATTTGTGAGTACAGTGGATCCCCTGAAGGAACCTCCACTTATTACAGCCAATACAGTTCTCTCTATACTTGCTGTGGATTACCCCATCGACAAGGTTGCCTGCTATGTGTCTGACGATGGTGCTGCAATGCTTACTTTTGAAGCTCTTTCCGAGACATCTGAGTTCGCTAGGAAGTGGGTCCCATTCTGCAAAAAGTTCAAAATAGAACCTCGAGCTCCTGAATGGTACTTTGCTCAAAAGGTTGACTATTTGAGAGACAAGGTAGAACCAACATTTGTGAGGGAACGTCGTGCAATGAAGGTATCTTGCGTTTCCTTTGTTTCTATTTCTCTTATTTGCAAGATATAAGTTCCTTACGAAGCTTAAACTATTCTAATAAGAAAAGGACAAAATTACCTTGTATTCTTTCCATTCAAGAGGACCACATTTGGTTGTAGTTACTAGAACCTAAACAGAACCTGGGAAGTCATTTTGAAGTAAATACAAATTGCGTGAACTTTGATGACCTAACTGGCTTGTTGTAACTGTTTTGATGCAGAGAGAGTATGAAGAGTTTAAAATTCGGATAAATGCACTGGTTGCAATGGCGCAGAAGGTTCCTGAGGATGGTTGGACGATGCAAGACGGTACTCCATGGCCGGGAAACAATGTCAGGGATCATCCTGGCATGATTCAGGTATACTGAGCGTTCTGTTTGTATCCTGTCTATCGACACAATGACGTGCTTCAAAATTATGTGATATTGAACTTTATATTTGCTTGAAAGGTATTCCTGGGTTCAAATGGTGTTCGGGATGTTGAAGGTAATGAGTTGCCTCGTCTTATATATGTTTCCCGTGAGAAGAGGCCTGGACACGAGCACCACAAAAAAGCTGGTGCTATGAATTCTTTGGTAACTACCTTTCTTGCTATGTTTCTTTTTTTAATTATGTTTAATGATCAGGTATATGACCCTAGAGTTTTTTTCTTTCTAATTCGCAGATAAGGGTGTCAGCCATTATCTCGAATTCTCCTTACCTACTCAATGTCGATTGTGATCACTACATAAATAACAGCAAGGCTCTTAGAGAAGCTATGTGTTTCATGATGGATCCACAAGCTGGCAAGAAAATATGCTACGTGCAATTTCCTCAAAGATTTGATGGAATTGATAGGCACGATAGATATTCAAATCGCAACGTTGTCTTTTTTGATGTACGTATAATTTCTTCCTTTCTTCATTTTTCAGCTTCTGAATTGTGGTTTAGATTTATGAATTTTTATGGAAGGCTTATTTTATTATTCTTGGCAACAGATAAATATGAAAGGGCTTGATGGGATCCAAGGTCCGATTTATGTTGGAACGGGATGTGTCTTCAGGAGGCAAGCACTTTATGGATATGATGCCCCCAAGAAAGCAAAACCCCCTGGCAAAACATGCAATTGCTGGCCAAAATTGTGTTTTTGCTGCAGCTGCTGCTTTGGATCTAAAAAGAAGAATAAGAAAGGGAAATCTAAGGACAATAAGAAAAAGACCAAGGGCAGTCAAGCTTTGACACAGATCCATGCTCTTGAAAACATCGAAGAAGGAATCGAAGGTGAGGAATTATATAACAGTCAAGACCACTAAATTTAAGGGGATATAATCATCTAATTCAAGATCCTTTTTGTGGCAGGAATTGACAGTGAGAAGTCAGCCCTGATGCCCCAAGTAAAGTTTGAGAAGAAATTTGGACAATCACCAGTTTTCATTGCTTCAGCACTCCTAGAAAATGGCGGTGTCCCTTCAGTAGCAACGTCTGCATCGCTCTTGAAAGAAGCTATTCATGTGATCAGTTGCGGCTATGAAGATAAAACCGAATGGGGAAAAGAGGTACATACTCACTCCTTAAGAGAATTGTTTCGCTAATTTTGCCACATCTCACGATGTTTTTACACTGCCAGATTGGGTGGATTTATGGTTCGGTTACTGAAGATATCTTGACTGGTTTTAAGATGCATTGCCACGGGTGGCGGTCAGTCTACTGTATGCCCAAAAGACCAGCATTCAAGGGATCAGCCCCAATCAATCTCTCTGATCGTCTCCACCAAGTTCTTCGATGGGCCTTGGGATCAGTCGAAATTTTCTTGAGCAGGCACTGTCCCATTTGGTATGGATACGGGTGTGGTCTGAAACCGCTGGAGAGATTTTCGTACATAAACTCGGTTGTCTATCCATTGACTTCAATTCCATTGATTGCTTACTGCACCTTACCAGCTGTCTGCCTGCTTACCGGGAAATTCATCGTCCCAGAGGTGATCCTTAAATCTTTTTATTTTTTGTTTTGTTTTAGAAGAAAGGTGATCCTTAATCTTCATTAATTGAACAATACTTGAATTTTTCAACCTCCATAACATGGAAAATAAACAAATGATTAGCTTATTTGAAATCACAAAAACTTGTGTCAGTTGGACTGATGTCTGGATCCAAACTCAATTTCAATGACATATTTGTAATTTTGCTGGTGTTTTGATAGTGTTTGGATCCGGATCTTACCTGTCAAATGGTTTGAAATAAGACTTCCCCAGTTGATATTTGAGCTTGACAATCTTTCATTGTATCTACAGATCAGTAACTATGCCAGTATAATTTTTATGGGTCTTTTCATATCCATTGCCGCAACTGGCCTCCTGGAGATGCAGTGGGGAGGTGTAGGAATCGACGACTGGTGGAGAAACGAGCAGTTTTGGGTGATCGGTGGTGTCTCAGCTCACTTCTTTGCTCTAATCCAAGGTCTTCTCAAGGTTTTGGGTGGTGTAAACACAAACTTCACTGTTACTTCAAAAGCAGCTGATGATGGAGAGTTCTCAGATCTCTACCTCTTCAAGTGGACGTCTCTATTAGTCATGCCCATGACTCTGATGATCATCAACATCATTGGAGTCGTGGTCGGGGTTTCAGATGCCATAAGCAACGGGTACGAATCGTGGGGACCTCTATTTGGGAGGCTTTTCTTTGCCCTCTGGGTGATCGTCCATTTATATCCGTTCCTCAAAGGTTTCATGGGGAGACAAGACCGGCTTCCTACGATCATTGTGGTGTGGTCCATTCTTTTGGCATCTATATTCTCGTTGTTGTGGGTTCGTATCAACCCGTTTTTGTCAAGAGATGGCATTGTGTTAGAGGTTTGTGGCTTGGATTGTAATTAGAGATACAGAGGATAAAAAAGTTTAGGTGTTGTGAAGTTTATATGTAGAGAGAGTGGTCGGAACCTGCAAAGTCGAGATCAGCCACGGGGGCGAAAACGGGAGAAAATGTCGGTCACCGTCAAGACGGAAGAAGCTCTCAGGTGGTGGTGGTCTGTCTGTAGATAAAAATGGCTGCGAGCTCACACATTTGTATTTGTCTTGCAAAAAGTTTTTTGCTATTTATTCTTTGGATGAAGTTGTGTTCTGTAATCCCAAATCAAACGTTATAATTTATATTTCCTTCTCAATAAAAGGTCTCATGCAAGAACGTGCTTTCACCTATTGTCACATTCCTTTTTTCTTTTTCCCTTTTATGGATTTACTGATGTGATGTATAAGGTTTATTTAATGTAGCAGGATCAAACTGTTCATGAACTATAAATTATTGATTGAGATTTTTATGATTCATATTTCATTTGGATTGAATGATTATAAATAACGAAATACTTTAACTAACTAAACACAATGGTAGATGTTTCGTGTCTTTTGGAATGATCTAGCTGTGGAATGATGCAAGCTTGAACTAGTGATATCACCCATGTTTGATCTCTTCCGCCGCCATAGTAACAACCTTACCTGGGGTTCCATGAATCAAGACTTCCTCGTCGTCGAACTCAACTCCACATCTTCATACTCCATCTTTTTCTGGGAATCAACCTCAACACTAGTGCCCAAAAACACCAAAAATTTTCAAGTTATTACAGAAATGGTATGAAGGAGAATGCAATGTCACCTAGTTCTACAATGGCTTAGTAGCCAGCTAGAGGAATCTGAAAGTGCCTTGAGTAAATCAAGAGATGTAATCAACTCAAACATTGTTTACCTTCAGCAAGGAAAGCAGCACATCCATAAATAATGTTGCTTCCTCCCGTTCTTTTATTTCTGTCATGTTATCTTCATCATTGGAGTTACAATATCATCTTCATGTGTAAACGCATCGCTTGGAAGGCTGGCAGTGGACAGAGAAGATTCAGAATCAATATACTCTCTAATGGTATCAACCACATCACTTTCTTTTAGAATTTCAGAGGCTGGGGAATTTGAGACGATGTGAGCATCATCTTGTACATTTTCTTCAAAATGAACTTTGAAAAACAGTAATCCGTGCTTATATGAGTTTTAGTTAACTGCTTAAAAACTGTTCTGTGATATGTGTGGAACAGATGCAAGAACATAAAATAATAAAGCAGTAAAAACGCACGAGATGGTAACCCAGTTCGGTTCAAACAACCTACTCTGGGGGTATTGCTCCCAAACTTGAAGTTCCGACTGTTACTCCTTCGAAGAGTGTATTAAGGATCTTACACATACAAGCCTCCCACCTTATGTCGTACTTTCTTCTCCTCGAACTCTTTCGCTAGTCGAAAGTTGTAAGATCCCCTCACAACCGTGACACTAGACTCCCTCTAGCTACCCACGACTTCAACTTACAATCTCTCCCGAGATTGCGTACAAAACGGAATAAAAATCCCCTTACGTGTTTCACTCGTAAACACTCAAAACTAGTCTATCACGTTGAACTGTTTAAGGAACAACTACTAGTTACAAAAACGACCACAAACTGATTCTAACACTAGAATCTAAACAAAATATAAGTGGTACTGATTGCTTCTCAATTCGGTCTTCATATAGGCGTCGATCTCCATCCGCCGCCAACATGGTAAGAGGATTGTGGTTTGTGGCCTTCCAAACGTGTGTAGATACTTCCCAAGTATAGGAGGGTTAATTCAGCACCGAATCTACACCACAAGGCAGTAAAACGAATCTATCTTGACCTTCCAAACTGATTTGCCGCAAGATCTTTCCAACAAGGAAACTGCCATAAATAGCGTGTCCCTGGTTCTGTCTGGGACATACTCTGGAACAGTTCACCAACTGTTCTTCTTTTCTTGCACAGCAGAAAACAAATCTTCGTGGGACATACCCAGGCACACATTGTCGAACATATCTCGCCAATACAACAACACAAATACTTAGTGCATGACGGTGGCACTAACAATCTCCCCCTTTGGCGTTTATGGTCGATAATTATCATCACGATCTGCATAACACTTGAATAAACTTCACAGATTAAAATATATCAAAAAGTGATATATTTAAAACCTGTCAGAGACAGTTACAAGCACACTCCCCCTGAATATGAACTGGGAGAGCCTTCATCACGATTAGAGAATTGTTTCGCAGTAGAGAACTGCATGGTCAGTTGATCAAAAATATAATACAGACCAACAAAAAATAAAATGGGGTAAAACAGCATCCCCAATAAATTGTTTGTTCAGCAGCAAACATAAAAAAATGAGCACATGCTCATAGCAGCAACAAAAAGACCATCCAACATTGGCCTTCGTCCAACATCCTTCTCCCTCTTAATTGTTGCCAGAAATGGCAAACACCAATCTTCAGGCCGGGGAGGCAGCAGCATCATCAGCATTATCGTCATCAGCATCAGCCGGCTTATCAGCAGCATGGACAGTGGAAGCACTCGGCACATCAAGCGGCGATGCAAGTCCAAGGGATCTGGCTCGGAGATCAGTCAGCAAAGCCTCCAAATCCTGCTTCCGGGTTTTGAAAGTCCGGATGGACTTGCTCAGGAACACCACTTTGCGTTCCAAGAAAATAGAGGCTGCAGATCTGTCTGGGACAGATGACGACACAGATCCAGAGGGTTCATCAGCATCTCGGGCAGGGACATCCGGAGCATGCTGGGATGAAAAGAGCTTGTGGCTTATTGTCAGCGGCTGAGAAACGGGAGCATACATGTCATTGGCAGAAACCACATCATGTTGAGCCATGATGATGCTAAAAATGAGGCCAGGATAGACAACCGGTTGCTGGGCACGAGCAGATTCAACATGAGCAAACACATTCTCAAAGATAAGCAGACCAAGATTGAACTCGCTATGAGTGCCCACTTTAAACAGCAAAAAGGCCATGGGCTTGCCAACAGTAGAATCATGAGTACTGGGCAGCCAATTTCGAACAACAACTTTGTGAAGTATCGAGTACTTCACACTCAAATCAGAAGCTAACAAAGCACGCCCCGAGGGCCAAACAACCCGACTTTCTCCAGTCAATTCCGACACAACCTCATTCAAATCAAAGACAGGCGCAGGAGCAACAAGATTCTCACGGCCCAAAAACTCATTAATCACCACAGGAGAGAAGGCAATCCAATAACCACGCACAAAAATAGAGAAAACATGCTCATATGAAGTATCACACATGCGCTTGGACAACTTGGCATAAAACTCATGAACAACAGCAGCAATAAAAGGTGGAGCAGAATAAGAAGACTTTTCCAATCGAAGATCATGTAATAAGGTATCAACACCCGTCACCTCAATATTAGACTTAATTAAGCAACCCTCAAAAACTAACGAGCGACCAACAACAATCTTGAATTGCGATTGATGAACTTACTAGAATCAAAGGCCTCTAAATCGGAATCTGATCTGTCCGGGACAGACTCAGGGACATCCTCTGCTTCTTCTTCAGAAGAGGAAGGAGCCCTGGCTTGCTTCATCAGCGGGCGATGATGTCCCGACATCAACCCCATCTTTTGCTCAGACACACTCCGTTCCCAAAGGGGTACCCCTTTGGCCGGTGGCCAGATTTGGCCCCATTTTCTGGTAGCCGTCAGTAAAACGGCTATAATTCTCTCCACAGGTAAGCTTTACCCGTGATTATTATTGCGTTGGATTTCTAACTTAAATATATACCCTACAAAAAGTTCAAATGGAAGAAACTCCTTTTGAGTCAACCTCTAGGTGATTATCAAGTTGATTTTCACAACCGTCACCTCTTCTGTAGGGATCGGGGTGAAGGTCGGTTTTTTCATTGAGTCCATCATTTTTGAACACTAGAGTCAATTATGAATCAAACCATATGACTATATATGCCTAATCCATCCACTTTTCAAAAAATCAAATTTTCAAATCCGCCCAAAGGGGTACCCCTTTGGCCGGTGGCCAGATTTGGCCCCGTGTTTTGGCAGCCGTCAGTAAAACGGCTATAACTGTCTCCATAGGTAAGCTTTACCCGTGATTCTTGTTAAATTGGATTCCTAACTCAAATATCTACCCTGCAAAAAGTTCAAATGGAAGAAACTCCTTTTGAGTCAACCTTTAGGTGATTATCAAGTTTATTTCCACAACCGTCACCTCTTCTGTAGGGATCGGGGTGAACATCGGTTTTTTTATTGAGTTCATCATTTTTGAACACTAGAGTCAATTATGAATCAAACCATATGACTATATATGCCTAATCCGTCCAATTTTCAAAAAATCAATTTTTCAAGCCCGCCCAAAGGGGTACTCCTTTGGCCGGTGGCCAGATTTGGCCCTGTTTTCTGGCAGCCGTCAGTAAAATGGCTATAACTCTCTCCACATGTAAGCTTTACCCGTGATTCTTGTTGAGTTGGATTCCTAACTCAAATATCTATCCTAAAAAAAGTTTAACCGGAAGAAACTCCTTTTGAGTCAACCTCTAGGTGATTATCAAGTTGATTTCCACAACCGTCACCTCTTATGTGGGGATCGGGGTGAACGTCGGGTTTTTCATTGAGTTTAGCATTTTTGAACACTAGAGTCAATTATGAATCAAACCATATGACTATATATGTCTAATCGGTCCACTTTTCAAAAAATCAAATTTTCAAGCCCGCCCAAAGGGGTACCCCTTTGGCCGGTGGCCAGATTTGGCCCCGTTTTCTAGCAGCCGTCAGTAAAATGGCTATAACTCTCTCCACAGGTAAGCTTTACCCATGATTCTTGTTGCGTTGGATTCCTAACTCAAATATCTACCCTGAAAAAAGTTCAAACAGAAGAAACTCTTTTTGAGTCAACCTCTAGGTGATTATAGGGTTGATTTCCACAACCGTCACCTCTTCTGTAGGGATCGGGGTGAACGTCGGTTTTTTCATTGAGTCCAGCATTTTTGAACACTAGAGTCAATTATGAATCAAACCATATGACTATATATGCCTAATCCGTCCACTTTTCAAAAAATCAAATTTTCAAGCCCGCCCAAAGGGGTACCCCTTTAGCCGGTGGCCAGATTTGGCCCTGTTTTCTGGCAGCCGTCAGTAAAATGGCTATAACACTCACCAAAGGTAAGCTTTACCCGTAATTCTTGTTGCGTTGGATTCCTAACTCAAATATCTACCATACAAAAAGTTTAAACAGAAGAAACTCCTTTCGAGTCAACCTCTAGGTGATTATCAAGTTGATTTCTACAACCATCACCTTTTATGTGGGGATCGGGGTGATCGTCAGTTTATTCATTGAGTCCATGATTTTTGAACACTAGAGTTAATTATGAATCAAACCATATGACTATATATGCCTAATCCTTCCACTTTTCAAAAAATCAAATTTTCAAGCCCGCCGAAAGGGGTACCCCTTTGGCCAGTGGCTAGATTTGTCCCCGTTTTCTGGCAGCCGTCAGTAAAATGGCTATAACTCTCTCCACAGGTAAGCTTTACCCGTGATTCTTATTGAGTTGGATTCCTAACTCAAATATCTATCCTTCAAAAAGTTTAAACGGAAGAAACTCTTTTTGAGTAATCCTCTAGGTGATTATCAAGTTGATTTCCACAACCGTCACCTCTTATGTAGGGATCGGGGTGAACGTCAGGTTTTTCATTGAGTCCAGCATTTTTGAACACTAGAGTCAATTATGAATCAAACCATATGACTATATATGCCTAATCCGTCCACTTTTCAAAAAATCAAATTTTCAAGCCCGCCCAAAGGGGTACCCCTTTGGCCGGTGGCCAGATTTGGCCCTGTTTTCTGGCAGCCGTCAGTAAAACGGCTATAATTGTCTCCACAGGTAAGCTTTACCCATGATTCTTGTTGAATTAGATTCCTAACTCAAATATCTACCCTGCAAAAAGTTCAAACGGAAGAAACTCCTTTTGAGTCAACCTCTAGGTGATTATCAAGTTGATTTCCACAACCGTCACCTCTTCTGTAGGGATCGGGGTGAACGTCAGGTTTTTCATTGAGTCCAGCATTTTTGAACACTAGAGTCAATTATGAATCAAACCATATGCTTATATATGCCTAATCCGTCCACTTTTCAAAAAATCAAATTTTCAAGCCCGCCCAAAGGGGTACCCCTTTGGCCGGTGGCCAGATTTGGCCCTGTTTTCTGGCAGTCGTCAGTAAAATGACTATAACTCTCTCCAAAGGTATGCTTTACCCGTGATTCTTGTTGCGTTGGATTCCTAACTCAAATATCTACCCTACAAAAAGTTGAAACGGAAGAAACTCCATTTGAGTCAACATCTAGGTGATTATAAAGTTGATTTCCACAACCGTCACCTCTTATGTAGGGATCGGGGTGAACGTCGGTTTTTTTATTGAGTACATCATTTTTGAACACTAGAGTAAATTATGAATCAAACCATATGACTATATATGCCTAATCCGACCACTTTTCAAAAAATCAAATTTTCAAGCCCGCCCAAAGGGGTACCCCTTTGGCTGGTGGCCAGATTTGGCCCCATTTTCTGGCAGCCGTCAGTAAAACGGCTATAACTCTCTCCACATGTATGCTTTACCCATGAATATTATTGCTTTGGATTCCTAACTCTAATATCTACCCTACAAAAAGTTCAAACGGAAGAAACTCCTTTTGAATCAACCTCTAGGTGATTATCAAGTTGATTTCCACAACCGTCAGTAAAATGGCTATAACTCTCTCCAAATGTAAGCTTTATGCATGATTTTTGTTGCGTTAG
Organism: Perilla frutescens; assembly: GCA_026008535.1. Classification (NCBI taxonomy): domain Eukaryota; kingdom Viridiplantae; phylum Streptophyta; class Magnoliopsida; order Lamiales; family Lamiaceae; genus Perilla; species Perilla frutescens. The sequence goes on from BRKX01000003.1 coordinate 75,913,178, forward strand.
ATTCCTAACTCAAATATCTACCCTACAAAAAGTTTAAACGGAAGAAACACCTTTTGAGTCAACTTCTAGGTGATTATCAAGTTTATTTCCACAACCGTCACCTTTTCTGTAGGGATCGGGGTGAACATCAGTTTTTTTATTGAGTCCATCATTTTTGAACACTAGAGTCAATTATGAATCAAACCATATGACTATATATGCCTTATCCGTCTACTTTTCAAAAATTTAAATTTTTAAGCACGCCCAAAGGGGGTACCCCTTTGGCTGGTGGCCAGATTTGGCCCTGTTTTCTGGCAGCCGTCAGTAAAATGGCTATAACTCTCTCCACAGGTAAGCTTTACCTGTGATTTTTGTTGCGTTGGATTCATAACTTAAATATCTTTCCTAAAAAAAGTTTAACCGAAAGAAACTCTTTTTGAGTCATCCTCTAGGTGATTATCAAGTTGATTTCCACAACCGTCATCTCTTATGTAGGGATCGGGGTGAACGTCAGGTTTTTCATTGAGTCCAGTATTTTTGAACACTAGAGTCAATTATGAATCAAACCATATGACTATATATGCCTAATCCGTCCACTTTTCAAAAAATCAAATTTTCAAGCCCGCCCAAAGGGGTACCCCTTTGGCCGGTGGCCAGATTTGGCCCTGTTTTCTGATAGCCGTCAGTAAAACGGCTATAACTGTCTCCACAGGTAAGCTTTACCCATGATTCTTGTTGAATTAGATTCCTAACTCAAATATCTACCCTGCAAAAAGTTCAAACGGAAGAAACTCCTTTTGAGTCAACCTCTAGGTGATTATCAAGTTGATTTCCACAACCGTCACCTCTTCTGTAGGGATGGGGGTGAACGTCAGGTTTTTCATTGAATCCAGCATATTTGAACACTAGAGTCAATTATGAATCAAACCATATGCCTATATATGCCTAATCCGTCCACTTTTCAAAAAATCAAATTTTCAAGCCCGCCCAAAGGGGTACCCCTTTGGCTGGTGGCCAGATTTGGCACTGTTTTCTGGCAGTCGTCAGTAAAATGGCTATAACACTCACCAAAGGTAAGCTTTACCCGTGATTCTTATGGCGTTGGATTCCTAACTCAAATATCTACCCTACAAAAAGTTGAAATGGAAGAAACTCCATTTGAGTCAACATCTAGGTGATTATAAATTTGATTTCCACAACCGTCACCTCTTATCTACGGATCGGGTGAACGTCGGTTTTTTATTGAGTCCATCATTTTTGAACACTAGAGTCAATTATGAATAAAACCATATGACTATATATGCCTAATCCGTCCACTTTTTAAAAAATCAAATTTTTAAGCACGCCCAAAGGGGGTATCCCTTTGGCCGGTGGCCAGATTTGGCCCTGTTTTCTGGCAGCCGTCAGTAAAACGGCTATAACTCTCTCCACAGATAAGCTTTACCTATGATTCTTGTTGCGTTGGATTCATAACTTAAATATCTTTCCTAAAATAAGTTTAACCGGAAGAAACTCCTTTTGAGTCAACCTCTAGGTGATTATCAAGTTGATTTCCACAACCGTCGCCTCTTATGTGGGGATCTTGTTGAACGTCGAGTTTTTCATTGAGTCCAGCATTCTTGAACACTAGAGTCCATTATGAATCAAACCATATGAATATATATGCCTAATCTGTCCATTTTTGAAAAAAACAAATTTTCAAGCCCGCCCAAAGGGGTACCCCTTTTTCCGGTGGCCAGATTTGGCCCCGTTTTCTGGCAGCCGTCAGTAAAACGGCTATAACTCTCTCCACGGGTAAGCTTTACCTGTGATTCTTTTTGTGTTAGATTCCTAACTCAAATATATACCCTATAAAAAGTTCAAACGGAAGAAACTCCCTTTGATTCAACCTCTAGGTGATTATCAAGTTGATTTCCACAACCGTCGCCTTCTATGTGGGGATCGGGGTGAACGTCGGGTTTTTTCATTGAGTCCATCATTTTTGAACTCTAGAGTCAATTATGAATTAAACCATATGACTATATATGCCTAATCCATCCACTTTTCAAAAAATCAAATTTTCAAGCCCGCCCATAGGGGTACCCCTTTGGCCGGTGGCCAGATTTGGTCCCGTTTTCTGGTAGCCGTAAGTAAAACGGCTATAACTCTCTCCACAGGTAAGCTTTACCCGTGATTCTTATTGTGTTAGATTCCTAACTCAAATATCTACCCTACAAAAAGTTCAAACGGAAGAAACTCCTTTTGGGTCAACCTCTAGGTGATTATCAAGTTAATTTCCTCAACCGTCACCTCTTATGTGGGGATCTGGGTGAACGTCGGGTTTTTTTATTGAGTCTAGCATTTTTGAACACTAGAGTCAATTATGAATCAAACCATATGACTATATATGCCTAATCCTTCCACTTTTCAAAAAATCAAATTTTCAAGCCCGCCCAAAGGTGTACCCCTTTGGCCGCTGGCCAGATTTAGCCCCATTTTCTGGCAGCCGTAAGTAAAACGGCTATAACTCTCTCCACAGGTAAGCTTTACCCGTAATTCTTATTGCGTTGGATTCCTAACTGAAATATCTACCCTACAAAAAGTTCAAACGAAAGAAACTCCTTTTGAGTCAACCTCTAGGTGATTATCAAGTTGATTCACGGAACCGTCACCTCTTATGTGGGGATCGGGGTGAACGTCGGGTTTTTTCATTGAGTCCATCATTTTTGAACACTAGAGTTAATTATGAATCAAACCATATGACTATATATGCCTAATCCATCAACTTTTCAAAAAATCAAATTTTCAAGCCCGTCCATTGGGGTACCCCTTTGTCCGGTGGCCAGATTTGGCCCCATTTTTTGGTAGCCGTCAGTAAAACGGCTATAACTCTCTCCACAGATAAGATTTAACCGTGATTCTTGTTGCGTTTGATTCCTAACTCAAATATCTACCCTACAAAAAGTTCAAACAGAAGAAACTCCTTTTGTGTCAACCTCTAGGTGATTATCAAGTTGATTTCCACAACCGACACCTCTCATGTGGGGATCTGGGTGAACGTCGGGTTTTTCATTGAGTCCAGCATTTTTGAACACTAGAGTCAATTATGAATCAAATCATATGACTATATATGCTTAATCCGCCCACTTTTCAAAAAATCAAATTTTCAAGCCCGCCCAAAGGGGAAACCCTTTGGACGGTGGCCAAATTTGGCCCCATTTTCTGGTAGCCGTAAGTAAAACGGCTATAACTCTCTCAACAGGTAAGCTTTACCCGTGATTCTTGTTGTGTTGGATTCCTAACTCAAATATCTACCCTACAAAAAGTTCAAATGGAAGAAACTCCTTTTGTGTCAACCTCTAGGTGATTATCAATTTGATTTCCACAACCGTCACCTCTTATGTGGGGATCTGGGTGAATGTCGGATTTTTCATTGAGTCCAGCATTTTTGAAAACTAGAGTCAATTAAGAATCAAACCATATGACTATATATGCCTAATCCGTCCACTTTTCAAAAAATCAAATTTTCAAGCCCGCCCAAAGGGGTATCCCTTTGGCCGCTGGCCAGATTTAGCCCCGTTTTCTGGCAGCCGTAAGTAAAACGGTTATAACTCTCTCCACAGGCAAGCTTTACCCGTGATTCTTATTGCGTTGGATTCCTAGCTCAAATATCTACCCTACAAAAAGTTCAAATGGAAGAAACTCCTTTTGAGTCAATTTCTAGGTGATTATCAAATTTATTCACACAATCGTCACCTCTTATGTGGGGATCGGGGTGAATGTCGGGTTTTTTCATTGAGTCCATCATTTTTGAACACTAGAGTCAATTATGAATCAAACCATATGACTATATATGCCTAATCCGTCCACTTTTCAAAAAATCAAATTTTCAAGCCCGCCCATAGGGGTACACCTTTGGCCGGTGGCCAGATTTGGCCCCGTTTTCTGGTAGCCGTCAGTAAAACGGCTATAACTCTCTCCACATGTATGCTTTACCCGTGAATCTTATTGAGTTGGATTCCTAACTCTAATATCTAACCTAAAAAAAGTTCAAACGGAAGATACTCCTTTTGAATCAACCTCTAGGTGATTATCAAGTTGATTTCCACAACCGTCAGTAAAATGGCTATAACTCTCTCCAAAGGTAAGCTTTATCCGTGATTTTTGTTGCGTTAGATTTCTAACTAAAATATCTACCCTACAAAAAGTTTAAACGAAAGAAACACCTTTTGAGTCAACTTCTAGGTGATTATCAAGTTTATTTCCACAACGGTCACCTCTTCTGTAGGGATCGGGGTGAACATCGGTTTTTTTATTGAGTTCAACATTTTTGAACACTAGAGTAAATTATGAATCATACCATATGACTATATATGTCTAATCCGTCCATTTTTCAAAAAATCAAATTTTCAATCCCGCCCAAAGGGATACCCCTTTGGCCGGTGGCCAGATTTGGCCACGTTTTCTGGCAGCCGTCAGTAAAACGGCTATAACTGTCTCCACAGGTAAGCTTTACCCATGATTCTTGTTGAATTGGATTCCTAACTCAAATATCTACCCTGTTAAAAGTTCAAACGGAAAAAACTCCTTTTAAGTTAATCTCTAGGTGATTATCAAGTTGATTTCCACAACCGTCGCCTCTTATGTGGGGATCTTGTTGAACATCGAGTTTTTCATTGAGTCCAGCATTCATGAACAGTAGAGTCAATTATGAATCAAACCATATGACTATATATGCCTAATCTGTCCACTTTTCAAAAAATCAAATTTTCAAGCCCGCCCATAGGGGTACCCCTTTGGTCGGTGGCCAGATTTGGCCCCGTTTTCTGGTAGCCGTAAGTAAAACGGCTATAACTCTCTCCACAGGTAAGCTTTACCCGTGATTCTTATTGTGTTAGATTTCTAACTCAAATATCTACCCTACAAAAAGTTCAAATGGAAGAAACTCCTTTTAGGTCAACCTCTACGCGTTATCAAGTTGATTCACACCACCGTTACCTCTTATGTGGGGATCGGGGTGAACGTTAGGATTTTTCATTGAGTCCATCATTTTTTAACACTAGAATTAATTATGAATCAAACCATACGACTATATATGCCTAATCCGTCCACTTTTCAAAAAATCAAATTTTCAAGCCCGCCCAAAGGGGTACCCCTTGGGCCGCTGGCCAAATTTAGCCCCGTTTTCTGGCAGCCGTAAGTAAAACGGCTATAACTCTCTCCACAGGTAAGCTTTACCCGTTATTCTTATTGCATTGGATTCCTAACTCAAATATCTACCCTACAAAAAGTTCAAACGGAAGAAACTCCTTTTGAGTCAACCTCTTGGTGATTATCAAGTTGATTCACACTACCGTCACCTCTTATGTAGGGATCGGGGTAAACGTCGGATTATTCATTGAGTCCGGCATTTTTGAACACTAGAGTTCATTATGAATCAAACCATATGACTATATATGCCTAATCCGTCCATTTTTGAAAAAATCAAATTTTCAAGCCCGCTCAAAGGGGTACCCCTTTTGCCGGTGGCCAGATTTGGCCCCGTTTTCTGGCTGCCGTCAGTAAAACGGCTATAACTCTCTCAATAGGTAAGCTTTACCCGTGATTCTTGTTGCGTTGTATTCCTAACTCAAATATCTACCCTACAAAAAGTTCAAACTGAGGAAACTCCCTCTGAGTCAACCTCTAGGTGATTATCAAGTTGATTTCCACAACTGTCGTCTCTTATGTAGGGATCGGGTGAACGTCGGGTTTTTCATTGAGTCCAGCATTTTTGAACACTAGAGTCCATTATAAATTAAACCATATGACTATATATGCCTAATCCGTCCATTTTTGAAAAAATCAAATTTTCAAGCCCGCCGAAAGGGGTACCCCTTTTGCCGGTGGCCAGATTTGGCCCCGTTTTCGTGCTGCCGTCAGTAAAACGGCTATAACTCTCTCAATAGGTAAGCTTTACCCGTGATTCTTGTTGCGTTGTATTCCTAACTCAAATATCTACCCTAAAAAAAGTTCAAACGGAAGAAACTCCCTTTGAGTCAACCTCTAAGTGATTATCAAGTTGATTTCCACAACTGTCGCCTCTTATGTAGGGATCGGGGTGAACGTCGGGTTTTTCATTAAGTCCAGCATTTTTGAACACTAGAGTCCATTATGAATTAAACCATATGACTATATATGCATAATCCGTCCATTTTTGAAAAAATCAAATTTTCAAGCCCGCCCAAAGGGGTACCACTTTGGCCGGTGGCCAGACTTGGCCCCGTTTTCTGCCACCCTTCACTAAAACGGCTATAACTCTCTCAACAAGTAAGATTTACCCGTGATTCTGGTTGCGTTGGATTCCTAACTGAAATATCTACTCTACAAAAAGTTCAAACAGAGGAAACTCCCTTTGAGTCAACCTCTAGGTGATTATCAAGTTGATTTCCACAACTGTCGCCTCTTATGTAGGGATCGGGGTGAACGTCGGGTTTTTTTCATTCAGTCCAGCATTTTTGAACACTAGAGTCCATTATGAATCAAACCATATGACTATATATGCCATTATCCGTTCATTTTTGAAAAAATCAAAATTTCAAGCCAGCCCAAAGGGGTACCCCTTTGGCCTGTGGCCAGACTTGGCCCCGTTTTTTGCCAGCCGTCACTAAAACGGCTATAACTCTCTCAACAGGTAAGCTTTACCCGTGATTCTTGTTGCATTGGATTCCTAACTGAAATATCTACCTTACAAAAAGTTCAAACAAAAGAAACTCCCTTTGAGTCAACCTCTAGGTGATTATCAAGTTGATTTCCACAACCGTCGCCTCTTATGTAGGGATCGGGGTAAACGTCAGATTATTCATTGAGTCCATCATTTTTGAACACTAGAGTCCATTATGAATCAAACCATATGACTATATATGCCTAATCCGTCCATTTTTGAAAAAATCAAATTTTCAAGCCCGCCCAAAGGGGTACCCCTTTTGCCGGTGGCCAGATTTGGCCCCGTTTTCTGGCAGCCGTAAGTAAAACGACTATAACTCTCTCAACAGGTAAGCTTTACCCGTGATTCTTGTTGTGTTAGATTCCTAACTCAAATATCTACCCTACAAAAAGTTCAAACATAGGAAACTTCCTTTGAGTCAACCTCTAGGTGATTATCAAGTTGATTTCCACAACTGTCGCCTCTTATGTAGGGATTGGGGTGAACGTTGGGTTTTTCATTGAGTCCAGCATTTTTGAATACTAGAGTCCATTATGAATCAAACAATATGACTACATATGCTTAATCCGACCATTTTTGAAAAAATCAAATTTTCAAGCCCGTCCAAAGGGGTACCCCTTTGGCCGGTGGCCAGATTTGGCCCCGTTTTCTGCCAGCTGTCACTAAAACGGCTATAACTCTCTCAACAGGTAAGCTTTACCCGTGATTCTTGTTGCGTTGGATTCCTAACTCAAATATCTACCCTACAAAAAGTTCAAACGGAAGAATCTCCCTTTGAGTCAACCTCTAGGAGATTATCAAGTTGATTTCCACAACCGTCGCCTCTTATGTCGGGATCGGGGTGAACGTCGGGTTTTTCATTAAGTCCAGCATTTTTGAACACTAGAGTCCATTATGAATCAAACCATATGACTATATATGCCTAATCCATCCATTTTTGAAAAAATCAAATTTTCAAGCCCGCCCAAAAGGGTACCCCTTTTGCCGGTGTCCAGATTTGGCCCCGTTTTCTGGGAGCCGTCAGTAAAACGGCTATAACACTCTCAACAGGTAAGCTTTATCCGTGATTCTTGTTGAGTTGGATTCCTAACTCAAATATCTACCCTACAAAAAGTTCAAATAGAGGAAACTCCCTTTGAGTCAACTTCTAGATGATTATCAAGTTGATTTCCACAACTGTCGCCTCTTATGTAGGGATCGGGGTGAACGTTGGGTTTTTCATTAAGTCCAGCATTTTTGAACACTAGAGTTCATTATGAATCAAACCATATGACTATATATGCCTAATCCGTTCATTTTTGAAAAAATCAAATTTTCAAGCCCGCTCAAAGGGTTACACCTTTGGCCGGTGGCCAGATTTGGCCCCGTTTTCTGGCAGCCGTCAGTAAAACAGCTTTAACTCTCTCAACAGGTAAGCTTTACCCGTGATTCTTGTTGCTTTGGATTCCTAACTCAAATATCTACCCTACAAAAAGTTCAAACAGAGGAAACTCCCTTTGAGTCAACCTCTAGGTGATTATCAAGTTGATTTCCACAATTGTCGCCTCTTATGTAGGGATCGGGGTGAACGTCGGGTTTTTCATTGAGTCCATCATTTTTGAATACTAGAGTCCATTATGAATCAAACCATATGACTATATATGCTTAATCCGTCCATTTTTGAAAAATCCAAATTTTCAAGCTCGTCCAAAGGGGTACCCCTTTGGCCGGTGGCCAGATTTGGCCCCGTTTTCTGCAAGCCGTCACTAAAACGGCTATAACTCTCTCAACAGGTAAGCTTTATCCGTGATTCATGTTGCGTTGGATTCCTAACTCAAATATCTACCCTACAAAAAGTACAAACGGAGGAAACTCCCTTTGAGTCAACCTCTAGGTGATTATCAAGTTGATTTCTACAACCGTCGCCTCTTATGTAGGGATCGGGGTAAACGTCGGATTATTCATTGAGTCCGGCATTTTTGAACACTAGAGTCCATTATGAATGAAACCATATGACTATATATGCCTAATCCGTCCATTTCTGAAAAAATCAAATTTTCAACCCGCCCAAAGGGGTACCCCTTTGGCCGGTGGCCAGATTTGGCCCCGTTTTCTGGCAGCCGTCAGTAAAACGGCTATGACTCTCTCCACAGGTAAGCTTTACCCGTTATTCTTGTTGCGTTGGATTTCTAACTAAAATATCTACCCTACAAAAAGTTCAAACGGAAGAAACTCCCTTTGAGTCAACCTCTAGGTGATTATCAAGTTGATTTCCACAACTGTCGCCTCTTATGTAGGGATCGGGGTGAACATCGGGTTTTTCATTAAGTCCAGAATTTTTGAACACTAGAGTCCATTATGAATCAAACCATATGACTATATATGCCTAATACGTCCATTTTTTAAAAAATCAAATTTTCAAGCCCGCCCAAAGGGGTACCTCTTTGGCCGGTGGCCAGACTTGGCCCCGTTTTCTGCCAGCCGTCACTAAAACGGCTTTAACTTTCTCAACAGGTAAGCTTTACTTGTGATTCTTGTTGCGTTGGATTCCTAACTCAAATATCTACCCTACAAAGAGTTCAAATAGAGGAAACCCCCTTTGATTCGCCCTCTAGGTGATTATCAAGTTGGTTTCCAAAACCGTCACCTCTTATGTAGGGATCGGGGTGAACGTCGGGTTTTTCATTGAGTCTAGCATTTTTGAACACTAGTGTCCATTATGAATTACACCATATGACTATATATGCCTAATCCGTCCATTTTAAAAAAAATGAAATTTTCAAGCCCGCCCAAAGGGGTACCCCTAAGGCTGGCGGCCAGATTTGGCCCCGTTTTCTGGCAGCCGTCAGTAAAACGGCTATAACTTTCTCCACAGGGAAGCTTTACCCGTGATTCTTCTTACATTGGATTCCTAACTCAAATATCAACCCTACAAAAATTTCAAATGGAAGAAACTCCCTTTGAGTCAACCTCTAGGTGATTATCAAGTTGATTTCCACAACCGTCGCCTCTTATGTAGGGATCTTGTTGAACGTCGAGTTTTTCATTGAGTTCAACATTTTTAAACACTAGAGTCCATTATGAATCAAACCATATGACTATATGTGCCTAATCCGTCCAGTTTTGAAAAAACAAATTTTCAATCCCGCCAAAAGGGGCACCCCTTTTGCCGGTGGCCAGATTTGGCACCGTTTTCTGGCAGCCCTGAGTAAAACTGCTATAACTCTCTCCACAGGTAAGCTTTACCCATGATTCTTGTTGCGTTGGATTAATAACTCAAATATCAACCCTTCAAAAAGTTCAAATGGAAGAAACTCCCTTTGATTCAACCTCTAGGTGATTATCAAGTTGATTTCCACAACCGTCGCCTCTTATGTAGGGATCTTGTTGAACGTTGAGTTTTTCATTGAGTCCAACATATTTGAACACTAGAGTCCATTATGAATCAAACCAAATGACTATATATGCCTCATCCGTCCAGTTTTGATAAAATGAAATTTTCAAGCCCGCCCAAAATTGTACCCCCTTTGGCCGGTGGCCAGATTTGGCCCCGTTTTCTGACAGTCATCAGTAAAACGGCTATAACTCTCTCCACAGGTAAGATTTACCAGTGATTCTTGTTGCGTTGGATTCCTAACTCAAATATCTACCTTACAAAAAGTTCAAATGGAAGAAACTCCCTTTGAGTCAATCTCTAGGTGATTATCAAGTTGATTTCCACAACCGTCGCCTCTTATGTAGGGATCGGGGTGAACGTCGGGTTTTTCATTGAGTCCAGCATTTTTGAACACTAGAGTCCATTATGAATCAAACTATATGACTATATATGCGTAATACAAATCAAAATTTGAAGCCCGCCCAAAGGGGTACCCCTAAGGCCGGCAGCCAGATTTGGCCCCGTTTTCTGGCAGCCGTCAGTAAAACGGCTATAACTCTCTCCATAGGTAAGCTTTACCCGTGATTCTTATTGCGTTGGTTTCCTAACTCAAATATCAATCCTAAAAAAAGTTCAAATGGAAGAAACTCCCTTTGAGTCAACCTCTAGGCGATTATCAAGTTGATTTCCGCAAACGTCGCCTCTTATGTAGGGATCTTGTTGAACGTCGAGTTTTTCATTGAGTCCAGCATTTTTGAATACTAGAGTCCATTATGAATCAAACCATATGACTATATATGCCTAATCGGTCCATTTTTGAAGAAAACAAATTTTCAAGCCCGCCCAAAGGGGCACCCCTTTTTCCGGTGGCCAGATTTTGCCCCGTTTTCTGGCAGTCGTCAGTAAAACGGCTATAACTCTCTCCACGGGTAAGCTTTACTTGTGATTCTTATCGCGTTAGATTCCTAACTCAAATGTCTACCCTACAAAAATTTCAAACGAATGAAAATCCCTTTGATTCAACCTCTAGGTGATTATCAAGTTGATTTCCACAACCGTCACCTTCTATGTAGGGATCGGGGTGAACGTCGGGTTTTTCATTGAGTCCAGTATTTTTGAACACTAGAGTCCATTATGAATCAAACCATATCACTATATATGCCTAATCCATCCATTTTTAAAAAAAAATCAAATTTTCTAGCCCGCCCAAAGGGGTACCCCTAAGGCCGGCGGCCAGATTTTGTCCCGTTTTCTGGCAGCCATCAGTAAAACAGCTATAACTCTCTCCACAGGTAAGCTTTCCCTGTGATTCTTGTTGTGTTGGATTCCTAACTAAAATATCAACCCTAAAAAAAGTTCAAATGGAAGAAAATCTCTTTGAGTCAACCTCTACGTGATTATCAATTTGATTTCCACAACCGTCGCCTCTTATGTAGGGATCTTGTTGAACATCGAGTTTTTAATTGAGTCCAGCATTTTTGAATACTAGAGTCCATTATGAATCAAACCATATGACTATATATGCCTAATACGTCCATTTTTGAAAAAAACAAAATTTTAAGCCTGCCAAAAGGGGCACCACTTTTTCCGGTGGCCAGATTTGGCCCCATTTTCTGGCAGCCGTCAGTAAAACGGCTATAACTCTCTCCACGGATAAGCTTTACCCGTGATTCTTGTTGAGTTGGATTCCTAACTCAAATATCTACCCTACAAAAAGTTCAAATAGAGGAAACTCCCTTTGAGTCAACTTCTAGGTGATTATCAAGTTGATTTCCACAACCGTCACCTCTTATGTAGGGATCGGGGTGAACGTCGGGTTTTTCATTGAGTCCAGTATTTTTGAACACTAGAGTCAATTATGAATCAAACCATATGACTATATATGCCTAATCCGTTCATTTTTGAAAAAATCAAATTTTCAAGCCCGCCCAAAGGGGTACCTCTTTGGCCGGTGGCCAGACTTGGCCCCGTTTTCTGCCAGCCGTCACTAAAACGGCTATAACTCTCTCAACAGGTAAGCTTTACCCGTGATTCTTGTTGCGTTGTATTCCTAACTGAAATATCTACCCTACAAAAAGTTCAAACAGAAGAAACTCCCTTTGAGTCAACCTCTAGGTGATTATCAAGTTGATTTCCACAACCGTCGCCTCTTATGTAGGGATCGGGGTAAACGTCGGATTATTCATTGAGTCCATCATTTTTGAACACTAGAGTCCATTATGAATCAAACCATATGACTATATATGCCTAATCCGTCCATTTTTGAAAAAATTAAATTTTCAAGCCCGCCCAAAGGGGTACTCCTTTTGCCGGTGGCCAGATTTGGCCCCGTTTTCTGCAAGCCGTCACTAAAACGGCTATAACTCTCTCAACAGGTAAGCTTTATCCGTGATTCTTATTGAGTTGGATTCCTAACTCAAATATCTACCCTACAAAAAGTTCAAATGGAAGAAACTCCCTTTGAGTCAACCTCTAGGTGATTATCAAGTTGATTTCCACAACCGTCGCGTCTTATGTAGGGATCGGGGTAAACGTCGGATTATTCATTGAGTCCGGCATTTTTGAACACTAGAGTCCATTATGAATCAAACCATATGACTATATATGCCTAATCTGACCATTTTTGAAAAAATCAAATTTTCAAGTCCGCCCAAAGGGGTAACCCTTTTGCCGGTGGCCAGATTTGGCCCCGTTTTCTGCCAGCCGTCACTAAAACGGCTATAACTCTCTCAACAGGTAAGCTTTACCCGTGATTTTTGTTGCGTTGTATTCCTAACTGAAATATCTACCCTACAAAAAGTTCAAACAGAAGAAACTCCCTTTGAGTCAACCTCTAGGTGATTATCAAGTTGATTTCCACAACCGTCGCCTCTTATGTAGGGATCGGGGTAAACGTCGGATTATTCATTGAGTCCATCATTTTTGAACACTAGAGTCCATTATGAATCAAACCATATGACTATATATGCCTAATCCGTCCATTTTTGAAAAAATTAAATTTTCAAGCCCGCCCAAAGGGGCACTCCTTTTGCCGGTGGCCAGATTTGGCCCCGTTTTCTGCAAGCCGTCACTAAAACAGCTATAACTCTCTCAACAGGTAAGCTTTATCCGTGATTCTTATTGAGTTGGATTCCTAACTCAAATATCTACCCTACAAAAAGTTCAAATGGAAGAAACTCCCTTTGAGTCAACCTCTAGGTGATTATCAAGTTGATTTCCACAACCGTCGCCTCTTATGTAGGGATCGGGGTAAACGTCGGATTATTCATTGAGTCCGGCATTTTTGAACACTAGAGTCCATTATGAATCAAACCATATGACTATATATGCCTAATCCGTCCATTTCTGAAAAAATCAAATTTTCCACCCGCCCAAAGGGGTATCCCTTTTGCCGGTGGCCAGATTTGGCCCTGTTTTCTGGCTGCCGTCAGTAAAACGGCTATAACTCTCTAAACAGGTAAGCTTTATCCGTGATTCTTGTTGCGTTGGATCCCTAACTCAAATATATACCCTTTAAAAAGTTCAAATAGAGGAAACTCCATTTGAGTCAACATCTAAGTGATTATCAAGTTGATTTCCACAACTGTCGCCTCTTATGTAGGGATTGGGGTGAACATCGGGTTTTTCATTAAGTCCAGCATTTTTGAACACTAGAGTTCATTATGAATCAAACCATATGACTATATATGCCTAATCCGTTCATTTTTGAAAAAATAAAATTTTCAAGCCCGCCCAAAAGGGTACCCCTTTGGCCGGTGGCCAGACTTGGCCCCGTTTTCTGCCAGCCGTCACTAAAACGGCTATAACTCTCTCAACAGGTAAGCTTTACCCGTGATTTTTGTTGCGTTGTATTCCTAACTGAAATATCTACCCTACAAAAAGTTCAAACAGAAGAAACTCCCTTTGAGTCAACCTCTAGGTGATTATCAAGTTGATTTCCACAACCGTCGCCTCTTATGTAGGGATCGGGGTAAACGTCGGATTATTCATTGAGTCCATCATTTTTGAACACTAGAGTCCATTATGAATCAAACCATATGACTATATATGCCTAATCCGTCCATTTTTGAAAAAATTAAATTTTCAAGCCCGCCCAAAGGGGTACTCCTTTTGCCGGTGGCCAGATTTGGCCCCGTTTTCTGCAAGCCGTCACTAAAACAGTTATAACTCTCTCAACAGGTAAGCTTTATCCGTGATTCTTATTGAGTTGGATTCCTAACTCAAATATCTACCCTACAAAAAGTTCAAATGGAAGAAACTCCCTTTGAGTCAACCTCTAGGTGATTATCAAGTTGATTTCCACAACCGTCGCCTCTTATGTAGGGATCGGGGTAAACGTCGGATTATTCATTGAGTCCGGCATTTTTGAACACTAGAGTCCATTATGAATCAAACCATATGACTATATATGCCTAATCCGTCCATTTCTGAAAAAATCAAATTTTCCACCCGCCCAAAGGGGTATCCCTTTTGCCGGTGGCCAGATTTGGCCCTGTTTTCTGGCTGCCGTCAGTAAAACGGCTATAACTCTCTCAACAGGTAAGCTTTATTCGTGATTCTTGTTGCGTTGGATTCCTAACTCAAATATATACCCTTTAAAAAGTTCAAATAGAGGAAACTCCATTTGAGTCAACATCTAAGTGATTATCAAGTTGATTTCCACAACTGTCGCCTCTTATGTAGGGATTGGGGTGAACATCGGGTTTTTCATTAAGTCCAGCATTTTTGAACACTAGAGTTCATTATGAATCAAACCATATGACTATATATGCCTAATCCGTTCATTTTTGAAAAAATAAAATTTTCAAGCCCGCCCAAAGGGGTACTCATTTGGCCGGTGGCCAGACTTGGCCCCGTTTTCTGCCAGCCGTCATTAAAACGGCTATAACTCTCGCAACAGGTAAGTTTTACCCGTGATTCTTGCTGCGTTGGATTCCTAACTGAAATATCTACCCTACAAAAAGTTCAAATGGAAGAAACTCCCTTTGAGTCAACCTCTAGGTGATTATCAAGTTGATTTCCACAACCGTCGCCTCTTATGTAGGGATCGGGGTCAACGTCGGATTATTCATTGAGTCCATCATTTTTGAACACTAGAGTCCATTATGAATCAAAACATATGACTATATATGCCTAATCTGACCATTTTTGAAAAAATCAAATTTTCAAGTCCGCCCAAAGGGGTAACCCTTTTGCCGGTGGCCAGATTTGGCCCCGTTTTCTGGCAGCCGTCAGTAAAACGGCTATAACTCTCTCAACAGGTAAGCTTTACCCGTGATTCTTGTTGCGTTGGATTCCTAACTCAAATATCTACCCTACAAAAAGTTCAAACGGAGGAAACTCCCTTTGAGTCAACCTCTAGGTGATTATCAAGTTGATTTCCACTACTGTCGCCTCTTATGTAGGGATCGGGGTGAACGTCGGGTTTTTCATTAAGTCCAGCATTTTTTAACACTATAGTCCATTATGAATCAAACCATATGACTATATATGCATAATCCGTCCATTTTTGAAAAAATCAAATTTTCAAGCCCGCCCAAAGGGGTACCCCTTTGGCCGGTGGCCAGATTTGGCCCCGTTTTCTGGCAGCCGTCAGTAAAACGGCTATGAATCTCTCCACAGGTAAGCTTTACCCGTTATTCTTGTTGCGTTGGATTCTTAACTCAAATATCTACCCTACAAAAATTTCAAACGGAAGAAACTCCCTTTGAGTCAACCTCTAGGTGATTATCAAGTTGATTTCTACAACTGTCGCCTCTTATGTAGGGATCGGGGTGAACGTCGGGTTTTTCATTAAGTCCAGAATTTTTGAACATAAGAGTCCATTATGAATCAAACCATATGACTATATATGCCTAATCCGTCCATTTTTTAAAAAATCAAATTTTTAAGCCCGCCCAAAGGGGTACCTCTTTGGCCGGTGGCCAGACTTGGCCCCGTTTTCTGCCAGCCGTCACTAAAACTGCTATAACTCTCTCCACAGGTAAGATTTACTAGTGATTCTTGTTGGGTTGGATTCCTAACTCAAATATCTACCCTACAAAAAGTTCAAATGGAAGAAACTCCCTTTGAGTCAATCTCTAGGTGATTATCAAGTTGATTTCCACAACCGTCGCCTCTTATGTAGGGATCGGGTGTGAACGTCGGGTTTTTCATTGAGTCCAGCATTTTTGAACACTAGAGTCCATTATGAATCAAACTATATGACTATATATGCCTAATCCATACATTTTTAAAAAAAATCAAAATTTCAAGCCCGCCCAAAGGGGTACCCCTAAGGCCTGCAACCAGATTTGGCCCCGTTTTCTGGCAGCCGTCAGTAAAACGGCTATAACTCTCTCCATAGGTAAGCTTTACCCGTGATTCTTATTGCATTGGTTTCCTAACTCAAATATCAATCCTACAAAAATTTCAAATGGAAGAAACTCCCTTTGAGTCAACCTCTAGGCGATTATCAAGTTGATTTCCACAACCGTCGCCTCTTATGTAGGTATCTTGTTGAACGTCGAGTTTTTCGTTGAGTCCAGCATTTTTGAACACTAGAGTCCATTATAAATCAAACCATATGACTATATATGCCTAATACGTCCATTTTTGAAAAAAACAAATTTTTAAGCCCGCCCAAAGGGGCACCCCTTTTTCCGGTGGCCAGATTTGGCCCTGTTTTCTGGCAGCCGTCAGTAAAACGGCTATAACTCTCTCCACGGATAAGCTTTACCCGTGATTCTTTTTACGATGGATTTCTAACTCAAATATCTACCATATAAAAAGTTCAAACAGAAGAAACTAATTTTGAGTCAACCTCTAGGTGATTATCAAATTGATTTTCACAACCGTCACCTTTTATGTAGGGATCAGGGTGAACGTCGGATTTTTCATTGAGTCCCGCATTTTTGAACATTAGAGACCATTATGAATGAAATCATATGACTATATATGCCTAATCCATCCATTTTTAAAGAAATCATTTTTTCAAGCCCGCCAAAAAGGGTACCCCTATGGCCGGTTGCCAGATTTGGCCCCGTTTTGTGGCAGCCCTCAGTAAAAATGGGTACCCCTATGCCCCGGTTGCCAGAGTTATAGCTGTTTTACTAACGGCTGCCAAAAAATGGGGATAAATCTGGCCACCAACCAAAGGGGTACCTCTTTGGGCGGGCTCAAAAATTTGATTTTTTCAAAAGTGGACGGATTAGGCATATATGATCATATGGATTGATTCATAATGGACTCTAGTGTTCAAAAATGCTAGACTCAATAAAAAACCCGACGTTCACCCCGATCCCTACATAGGAGGTGACGGTTTTGGAAATCGACATGATAATCACCTAGAGGCCGACTCAAATAGGGTTTCAACCGGTTCGACTTTTGGTAGGGTAGATATTTGAGTTTGGAATCCAACGCAACAAGAATCACGGGTAAAGCTTACTTCTGGAGAGAATTATAGCCATTTTAATGATGGCTGCCAGAAAACCGGGCCAAATCTAGCCACCGGCCAAAGGGGGTACCCCTTTGGGCGGGCTCAAAAATTTGATTTTTTCAAAAGTAGACGGATTAGGCATATATGATCATATGTATTGATTCATAATGGACTCTAGTGTTAAAAAATACTAGACTCAATGAAAAACCCGACGTTCACCCCGATCCCTACATAGGAGGTGACGGTTTTTGAAATCAACTTCATAATCACCTAGAGGCCGACTCAAATATGGTTTCAACCGGTTCGACTTTTGGTAGGGTAGATATTTGAGTTTGGAATCCAACGCAACAAGAATCACGGGTAAAGCTTACTTCTGGAGAGAGTTATAGCCATTTACTGACGGCTGCCAGAAAACGGGGCCAAATCTGGCCACCGTCCAAAGGGGTACCCCTTTGGGCGGGCTAAAAAATTTGATTTTTTCAAAAGTGGACGAATTTGGCAAATATGATCATATGTATTGATTCATAATGGACTCTAGTGTTCAAAAATACTAGACTCAATGAAAAACCCGACGTTCACCTCGATCCCTACATAGGAGGTGACGTCTTTGGAAATCAACTTGATAATCACCTAGAGGCCGACTCAAATAGGGTTTCAACCGGTTCGACTTTTGGTAGGGTAGATATTTGAGTTTGGAATCCAACGCAACAAGAATCACGGGTAAAGCTTACTTCTGGAGAGAATTATAGCCGTTTTAATGATGGCTGCCAGAAAACCGGGCCAAATCTGGCCACCGGCCAAAGGGGGTACCCCTTTGGGCGGGCACAAAAATTTAATTTTTTGAAAAGTGGACGGATTAGGCATATATGATCATATGGATTGATTCATAATGGACTCTAGTGTTCAAAAATGCTAGACTCAAGGAAAAACCCGACGTTCACCCCGATCCGTACATAAGAGGTGACGGGTTTGGAAATCAACTTGATAATCACCTAAAGGGCGACTAAAATAGGGTTTCAACAGGTTCGACTTTTGGTAGGGTAGATATTTGAGTTAGGAATCCAACGCAACAAGAATCACGGGTAAAGATTACTTCTGGAGAGAGTTATAGCCGTTTTAGTGACGGCTGCCAGAAAACGGGGCCAAATCTGGCCACCGGCCAAAGGGGTACCCCTTTGGGCGGGCTCAAAAATTTAATTTTTTCAAAAGTGGACGGATTAGACATATATGATCATATGGATTGATTCATAATGGACTCTAGTGTTCAAAAATACTAGACTCAATGAAAAACCCGACGTTCACCCCGATCCCTACATAAGAGGTGACGGTTTTGGAAATCAACTTGATAATCACCTAGAGGCCGACTCAAATAGGGTTTCAACCGGTTAGACTTTTGGTAGGGTAGATATTTGAGTTAGGAATCCAACGCAACAAGAATCACGGGTAAAGCTTACTTCTGGAGAGAGTTATAGCCGTTTTAATGATGGCTGCCAGAAAACCGGGCCAAATCTGGTCACCGGCCAAAGGGGGTACCCCTTTGGGCGGGCAGAAAAATTTGATTTTTTGAAAAGTGGACGGATTAGGCATATATGATCATATGGATTGATTCAAAATGGACTATAGTGTTCAAAAATGATAGACTCAATGAAAAACCCGATGTTCACCCCGATCCCTACAAAGGAGGTGACGGTATTGGAAATCAACTTGATAATCACCTAGAGGACGATTCAAATAGTGTTTCAATCGGTTAGACTTTTGGTAGGGTAGATATTTGAGTTAGGAATCCAACGCAATAAGAATCACGGGTAAAGCTTACTTCTGGAGAGAGTTATTGCCGTTTACTGACGGCTGCCAGAAAACGGGGCCAAATCTGGCAACCGGTCAAAGGGGTACTCCTTTGGGCGGGCTCAAAAATTTGATTTTTTCAAAACTGGACGGATTAGGCATAATTATCATATGGATTGATTCATAATGGAGTCTAGTGTTCAAAAATGCTAGACTCATTAAAAAACCCGACGTTCATCCCGATCCCTGCATAAGAGGTGACGTTTTTGGAAATCAACTTGATAATCACCTAGAGGCCGACTCAAATAGGGTTTCAACCGGTTCGACTTTTGGTAGGGTAGATATTTGAGTTTGGAATCTAACGCAACAAGAATCACGGGTAAAGCTTACTTCGGGAGAGAGATATAGCCATTTACTGACGGCTGCCGGAAAACGGGGCTAAATCTGGCCACCGTCCAAAGGGGTACCCCTTTGGGCGGGCTCAAAAATTTGATTTTTTCAAAAGTGGACGAATTAGGCATATATGATCATATGTATTGATTCATAATGGACTCTAGTGTTCAAAAATACTAGACTCAATGAAAAACCCGACGTTCACCCCGATTCCTACTTAGGAGGTGATGGTTTTGGAAATCAACTTGATAATCACCTAGAGGCCGACTCAAATAGGGTTTCAACCGGTTCGACTTTTGGTAGGGTAGATATTTGAGTTTGGAATCCAACGCAACAAGAATCACGGGTAAAGCTTACTTCGGGAGAGAATTATAGCCGTTTTAATGATGGCTGCCAGAAAACCGGGCCAAATCTGGCCACCGGCCAAAGGGGGTACCCCTTTGGGCGGGCACAAAAATTTGATTTTTTGAAAAGTGGACGGATTAGGCATATATGATCATATGGATTGATTCAAAATGGACTATAGTGTTCAAAAATTATAGACTCAATGAAAAACCCGATGTTCACCCCGATCCCTACATAGGAGGTGACAGTTTTGGAAATCAACTTGATAATCACCTAGGGGGCGACTCAAATAGGGTTTCTTCCGGTTCGAATTTTGGTATGGTAGATATTTGAGTGAGGAATCCAACGCAACAAGAATCACGGATAAAGCTTACTTCTGGAGAGAGTTATAGCCATTTACTGACGGCTGCCAGCAAACGGGGCCAAATCTGGCCACCGTCCAAAGGGGTACCCCTTTGGGCGGGCTCAAAAATTTGATTTTTTCAAAAGTTGACGGATTAGGCATATATGATCATATGTATTGATTCATAATGGACTCTAGTGTTCAAAAATACTAGACTCAATGAAAAACCCGACGTTCACCCCGATCCCTACATAGGAGGTGACGGTTTTGGAAATCAACTTGATAATCACCTAGAGGCCGACTCAAATAGGGTTTTAACCGGTTCGACTTTTGGTAGGGTATATATTTGAGTTTGGAATCCAACGCAACAAGAATCACGGGTAAAGCTTACTTCTATAGAGAATTATAGCCGTTTTAATGATGGCTGCCAGAAAACCGGGCCAAATCTGGCCACCGGCCAAAGGGGGTACCCCTTTAGGCGGGCACAAAAATTTGATTTTTTGAAAAGTGGACGGATTAGGCATATATGATCATATGGATTGATTCAAAATGGACTCTAGTGTTCAAAAATTATAGACTCAATGAAAAACCCGATGTTCACCCCGATCCCTACAATGGAGGTGACAGTTTTGGAAATCAACTTGATAATCACCTAGAGGCCGACTCAAATAGGGTTTCTTCCGGTTCGAATTTTGGTATGGTAGATATTTGAGTGAGGAATCCACACAACAAGAATCACGGATAAAGCTTACTTCTGGAGAGAGTTATAGCCATTTACTGACGGCTGCCAGAAAACGGGGCCAAATCTGGCCACCGTCAAAAGGGGTACCCCTTTGGGCGGGCTCAAAAATTTGATTTTTTCAAAAGTGGACGAATTAGGCATATATGATCATATGTATTGATTCATAATGGACTTTAGTGTTCAAAAATACTAGACTCAATGAAAACCCGACGTTCACCCCGATTCCTACATAGGAGGTGACGGTTTTGGAAATCAACTTGATAATCACCTAGAGGCCGACTCAAATAGGGTTTCAACCGGTTCGACTTTTGGTAGGGTAGATATTTGAGTTTGGAATCCAACGCAACAAGAATCACGGGTAAAGCTTACTTCTGGAGAGAATTATAGCCGTTTTAATGATGGCTGCCAGAAAACCGAGCCAAATCTGGCCACCGGCCAAAGGGGGTACCCCTTTGGGCGGGCTCAAAAATTTGATTTTTTCAAAAGTGGACGGATTAGGCAGATATGATCATATGGATTGATTCATAATGGACTCTAGTGTTCAAAAATGCTAGACTCAATGAAAAACCCGGCGTTCACACCGAGCCCTACATAAGAGGTGTCGGTTTTGGAAATCAACTTGATGATCACCTAGAGGCTGACTCAAATAGGGTTTCAACCGGTTCGACTTTTGGTAGGGTAGATATTTGAGTTTGGAATCCAACACAACAAGAATCACGGGTAAAGCTTACTTCTGGAGAGAATTATAGCCGTTTTAATGATGGCTGCCAGAAAACCGGGCCAAATCTGGCCACCGGCCAAAGGGGGTACCCCTTTGGGCGGGCACAAAAATTTGATTTTTTAAAAAGTTGATGGATTAGGCATATATGATCATATGGATTGATTCAAAATCGACTCTAGTGTTCAAAAATGATAGACTCAATGAAAAACCCGATGTTCACCCCGATCCCTACATAGGAGGTGACGGTTTTGGAAATCAACTTGATAATCACCTAGATGATGACTCAAATAGGGTTTCAACCGGTTCGACTTTTGGTAGGGTACATATTTGAGTTAGGAATCCAACGCAATAAGAATCGCGGGTAAAGCTTACTTCTGGAGAGAGTTATAGCCGTTTTACTGACGGCTGCCAGAATACGGGGCCAAATCTGGCCACCGGCCAAAGGGTTACCCCTCTGGGCGGGCTCAAAAATTTGATTTTTTTAAAAGTGGACAGATTAGGCATATATGATCATATGGATTGATTCATAATGGACTCTAGTGTTCAAAAATGCTAGACTCAATGAAAAACCCGGCGTTCACACCGAGCCCTACATAAGAGGTGTCGGTTTTGGAAATCAACTTGATGATCACCTAGAGGCTGACTCAAATAGGGTTTCAACCGGTTCGACTTTTGGTAGGGTAGATATTTGAGTTTGGAATCCAACACAACAAGAATCACGGGTAAAGCTTACTTCTGGAGAGAATTATAGCCGTTTTAATGATGGCTGCCAGAAAACCGGGCCAAATCTGGCCACCGGCCAAAGGGGGTACCCCTTTGGGCGGGCACAAAAATTTGATTTTTTAAAAAGTTGATGGATTAGGCATATATGATCATATGGATTGATTCAAAATCGACTCTAGTGTTCAAAAATGATAGACTCAATGAAAAACCCGATGTTCACCCCGATCCCTACATAGGAGGTGACGGTTTTGGAAATCAACTTGATAATCACCTAGATGATGACTCAAATAGGGTTTCAACCGGTTCGACTTTTGGTAGGGTACATATTTGAGTTAGGAATCCAACGCAATAAGAATCGCGGGTAAAGCTTACTTCTGGAGAGAGTTATAGCCGTTTTACTGACGGCTGCCAGAATACGGGGCCAAATCTGGCCACCGGCCAAAGGGTTACCCCTCTGGGCGGGCTCAAAAATTTGATTTTTTTAAAAGTGGACAGATTAGGCATATATGATCATATGGATTGATTCATAATGGACTCTAGTGTTCAAAAATGATATACTCAATGAAAAACCCGACGTTCACCCCGATCCATACATAAGAGGTGACGGTTTCGGAAATCAACTTGATTATCACCTAGAGGCCGACTCAAATAGGGTTTTAACCAGTTTGACTATTGGTAGGGTAGATATTTGAGTTAGGAATCCAACGCAACAAGAATCACAGGTAAAGCTTACTTCTGGAGAGAGTTATAGACGTTTTACTGACGGCTGCCAGAAAATGGGGCCAAATCTGGCCACCGGCCAAAGGGGTACCCCTTTGGGCGGGCTCAAAAATTTGATTTTTTCGAAAGTGGACGGATTAGGCATATATGATCATATGGATTGATTCATAATGGACTCTAGTGTTCAAAAATGCTAGACTCAATGAAAAACCCGGCGTTCACACCGAGCCCTACATAAGAGGTAACGGTTTTGGAAATCAACTTGATGATCACCTAGAGGCCGACTCAAATAGGGTTTCAACCGGTTCGAATTTTGGTAGGGTAGATATTTGAGTTAGGAATCCAACGCAACAAGAATCACGGGTAAAACTTACTTCTGGAGAGAATTATAGACGTTTTACTGACGGCTACCAAAAAAGGGGCCAAATCTGGCCACCGGCCAAAGGGGTACCCCTTTGGGCGGGCTCAAAAATTTGATTTTTTCAAAAGTGGACGGATTAGGCATATATGATCATATGGATTGAATCATAATGCACTGTAGTGTTCAAAAATGCTAGACTCAATGAAAAACCAGACGTTCACCCCGATCCCAACATAAGAGGTGACGGTTTTGGAAATCAACTTGATGATCACCTAGAGGCAGACTCAAATAGGGTTTCGACCGGTTAGACTTTCGTAGGGTAGATATTTGAGTTAGGAATCCAACGCAATAAGAATCACGGGCAAAGCTTACTTCTGGAGAGAGTTATAGCCGTTTTACTGACGGCTGCCAGAAAACGGGCCAAATCTGGCCACCGACAAAAGGGGTACCCCTTTGGGCGGGCTCAAAAATTTGATTTTTTCAAAAGTGGACGGATTAGGCATATATGATCATACGGATTGATTCATAATGGACTCTAGTGTTCAAAAATGCTAGACTCAATGAAAAACCCGACGTTCACACCGATCCCTACATAGGAGGTGACGATTTTGGAAATCAACTTGATAATCACCTAGAGGCCGACTCAAATAGGGTTTCAACCGGTTCGACTTTTGGTAGGGTAGATATTTGAGTTAGGAATCCAACGCAACAAAAATCACGGGTAAAGCTTACTTCTGGAGAGAATTATAGCCGTTTTAATGATGGCTGCCAGAAAACCGGGCCAAATCTGGCCACCGGCCAAAGGGGGTACCCCTTTGGGCGGGCACAAAAATTTGATTTTTTGAAAAGTTGACGGATTAGGCATATATGATCATATGGATTGATTCAAAATCGATTCTAGTGTTCAAAAATGATAGACTCAATGAAAAACCCGATGTTCACCCCGATCCCTACATAGGAGGTGACGGTTTTGGAAATCAACTTGATAATCACCTAGAGGACGACTCAAATAGGGTTTCAACCGGTTCGACTTTTGGTAGGGTAGATATTTGAGTTAGGAATCCAACGCAACAAGAATCACGGGTAAAGCTTACTTCTGGAGAGAGTTATATTCATTTTACTGATGGCTGCCAGAAAACGGGGCCAAATCTGGCCACCGGCCAAAGGGGTACCCCTTTGGGCGGGCTCAAAAATTTGATTTTTTCAAAAGTCGACGGATTAGGCATATATGATCATATGGATTGATTCACAATGGACTCTAGTGTTAAAAAATGCTAGACTCAATGAAAAACCCAACGTTCACCCCGATCCCTACATAGGAGGTGACGATTTTGGAAATCAACTTGATAATCACCTAGAGGCCGACTCAAATAGGGTTTCAACCGGTTCGACTTTTGGTAGGGTAGATATTTGAGTTTGGAATCCAACGCAACAAGAATCACGGGTAAAGCTTACTTCTGGAGAGAATTATAGCCGTTTTAATGATGGCTGCCAGAAAACCGGGCCAAATCTGGCCACCGGCCAAAGGGGGTACCCCTTTGGGCGGGCTCAAAAATTTGATTTTTTCAAAAGTGGACGGAGTAGGCATATATGATCATATGAATTGATTCATAATGGACTCTAGTGTTCAAAAATGCTAGACTCAATGAAAAACCCGGCGTTCACACCGAGCCCTACATAAGAGGTGACGGTTTTGGAAATCTACTTGATGATCACCTAGAGGCTGACTCAAATAGGGTTTCAACCGGTTCGACTTTTGGTAGGGTAGATATTTGAGTTTGGAATCCAACACAACAAGAATCATGGGTAAAGCTTACTTCTGGAGAGAATTATAGCCGTTTTAATGATGGCTGCCAGAAAACCGGGCCAAATCTGGCCACCGGCCAAAGGGGGTACCCCTTTGGGCGGGCACAAAAATTTGATTTTTTAAAAAGTTGATGGATTAGGCATATATGATCATATGGATTGATTCAAAATCGACTCTAGTGTTCAAAAATGATAGACTCAATGAAAAACCCGATGTTCACCCCGATCCCTACATAGGAGGTGACGGTTTTGGAAATCAACTTGATAATCACCTAGATGATGACTCAAATAGGGTTT
This sequence comes from Perilla frutescens, assembly GCA_026008535.1. Lineage (NCBI taxonomy): Eukaryota > Viridiplantae > Streptophyta > Magnoliopsida > Lamiales > Lamiaceae > Perilla > Perilla frutescens. Next base: position 75,938,850 of record BRKX01000003.1, read on the forward strand.
CAACCGGTTCGACTTTTGGTAGGGTACATATTTGAGTTAGGAATCCAACGCAATAAGAATCGCGGGTAAAGCTTACTTCTGGAGAGAGTTATAGCCGTTTTACTGACGGCTGCCAGAAAACGGGGCCAAATCTGGCCACCGGCCAAAGGGGTACCCCTCTGGGCGGGCTCAAAAATTTGATTTTTTCAAAAGTGGACCGATTAGGCATATATGATCATATGGATTGATTCATAATGGACTCTAGTGTTCAAAAATGATAGACTCAATGAAAAACCCGACGTTCACCCCGATCCATACATAAGAGGTGACGGTTTTGGAAATCAACTTGATTATCACCTAGAGGCCGACTCAAATAGGGTTTTAACCAGTTTGACTATTGGTAGGGTAGATATTTGAGTTAGGAATCCAACGCAACAAGAATCACAGGTAAAGCTTACTTCTGGAGAGAGTTATAGACGTTTTACTGACGGCTGCCAGAAAACGGGGCCAAATCTGGCCACCGGCCAAAGGGGTACCCCTTTGGGCGGGCTCAAAAATTTGATTTTTTCGAAAGTGGACGGATTAGGCATATATGATCATATGGATTGATTCATAATGGACTCTAGTGTTCAAAAATGCTAGACTCAATGAAAAACCCGGCGTTCACACCGAGCCCTACATAAGAGGTAACGGTTTTGGAAATCAACTTGATGATCACCTAGTGGCCGACTCAAATAGGGTTTCAACCGGTTCGACTTTTGGTAGGGTAGATATTTGAGTTTGGAATCCAACGCAACAAGAATCACGGGTAAAGCTTACTTCTGGAGAGAATTATAGCCGTTTTAATGAGGGCTGCCAGAAAACCGGGCCAAATCTGGCCACCGGCCAAAGGGGGTACCCCTTTGGGCGGGCTCAAAAATTTGATTTTTTCAAAAGTGGACGGAGTAGGCATATATGATCATATGGATTGATTCATAATGGACTCTAGTGTTCAAAAATGCTAGACTCAATGAAAAACCCGGCGTTCACACCGAGCCCTACATAAGAGGTGACGGTTTTGGAAATCAACTTGATGATCACCTAGAGGCTGACTCAAATAGGGTTTCAACCGGTTCGACTTTTGGTAGGGTAGATATTTGAGTTTGGAATCCAACACAACAAGAATCACGGGTAAAGCTTACTTCTGGAGAGAATTATAGCCGTTTTAATGATGGCTGCCAGAAAACCGGGCCAAATCTGGCCACCGGCCAAAGGGGGTACCCCTTTGGGCGGGCACAAAAATTTGATTTTTTAAAAAGTTGATGGATTAGGCATATATGATCATATGGATTGATTCAAAATCGACTCTAGTGTTCAAAAATGATAGACTCAATGAAAAACCCGATGTTCACCCCGATCCCTACATAGGAGGTGACGGTTTTGGAAATCAACTTGATAATCACCTAGATGATGACTCAAATAGGGTTTCAACCGGTTCGACTTTTGGTAGGGTACATATTTGAGTTAGGAATCCAACGCAATAAGAATCGCGGGTAAAGCTTACTTCTGGAGAGAGTTATAGCTGTTTTACTGACGGCTGCCAGAAAACGGGGCCAAATCTGGCCACCGGCCAAAGGGGTACCCCTCTGGGCGGGCTCAAAAATTTGATTTTTTCAAAAGTGGACCGATTAGGCATATATGATCATATGGATTGATTCATAATGGACTCTAGTGTTCAAAAATGATAGACTCAATGAAAAACCCGACGTTCACCCCGATCCATACATAAGAGGTGACGGTTTTGGAAATCAACTTGATTATCACCTAGAGGCCGACTCAAATAGGGTTTTAACCAGTTTGACTATTGGTAGGGTAGATATTTGAGTTAGGAATCCAACGCAACAAGAATCACAGGTAAAGCTTACTTCTGGAGAGAGTTATAGACGTTTTACTGACGGCTGCCAGAAAACGGGGCCAAATCTGGCCACCGGCCAAAGGGGTACCCCTTTGGGCGGGCTCAAAAATTTGATTTTTTCGAAAGTGGACGGATTAGGCATATATGATCATATGGATTGATTCATAATGGACTCTAGTGTTCAAAAATGCTAGACTCAATGAAAAACCCGGCGTTCACACCGAGCCCTACATAAGAGGTAACGGTTTTGGAAATCAACTTGATGATCACCTAGAGGCCGACTCAAATAGGGTTTCAACCGGTTCGAATTTTTGTAGGGTAGATATTTGAGTTAGGAATCCAACGCAACAAGAATCACGGGTAAAACTTACTTCTGGAGAGAATTATAGACGTTTTACTGACGTCTACCAAAAAAGGGGCCAAATCTGGCCACCGGCCAAAGGGGTACCCCTTTGGGCGGGCTCAAAAATTTGATTTTTTCAAAAGTGGACGGATTAGGCATATATGATCATATGGATTGAATCATAATGCACTGTAGTGTTCAAAAATGCTAGACTCAATGAAAAACCAGACGTTCACCCCGATCCCTACATAAGAGGTGACGGTTTTGGAAATCAACTTGATGATCACCTAGAGGCAGACTCAAATAGGGTTTCGACCGGTTCGACTTTCGTAGGGTAGATATTTGAGTTAGGAATCCAACGCAATAAGAATCACGGGCAAAGCTTACTTCTGGAGAGAGTTATAGCCGTTTTACTGACGGCTGCCAGAAAACGGGCCAAATCTGGCCACCGACAAAAGGGGTACCCCTTTGGGCGAGCTCAAAAATTTGATTTTTTAAAAAGTGGACAGATTAGGCATATATGATCATACGGATTGATTCATAATGGACTCTAGTGTTCAAAAATGCTAGACTCAATGAAAAACCCGACGTTCACCCCGATCCATACATAAGAGGTGACGATTTTGGAAATCAACTTGATTATCACCTAGAGGCCGACTCAAATAGGGTTTTAACAAGTTTGACTATTGGTAGGGTAGATATTTGAGTTAGGAATCCAACGCAACAAGAATCACAGGTAAAGCTTACTTCTGGAGAGAGTTATAGACGTTTTACTGACGGCCGCCAGAAAACGGGGCCAAATCTGGCCACCGGCCAAAGGGGTACCCCTTTGGGCGGGCTCAAAAATTTGATTTTTTCAAAAGTGGACGGATTAGGGATATATGATCATATGGATTGATTCATAATGGACTCTAGTGTTAAAAAATGCTACACTCAATGAAAAACCCGACGTTCACCCCGATCCCTACATAGGAGGTGACGATTTTGGAAATCAACTTGATAATCACCTAGAGGCCGACTCAAATAGGGTTTCAACCGGTTCGACTTTTGGTAGGGTAGATATTTGAGTTTGGAATCCAACGCAACAAAAATCACGGGTAAAGCTTACTTCTGTAGAGAATTATAGCCGTTTTAATGATGGCTGCCAGAAAACCGGGCCAAATCTGGCCACCGGCCAAAGGGGGTACCCCTTTGGGCGGGCACAAAAATTTGATTTTTTGAAAAGTTGACTTATTAGGCATATATGATCATATGGATTGATTCAAAATCGATTCTAGTGTTCAAAAATGATAGACTCAATGAAAAACCCGATGTTCACCCCGATCCCTACATAGGAGGTGACGGTTTTGGAAATCAACTTGACAATCACCTAGAGGACGACTCAAATAGGGTTTCAACCGGTTCGACTTTTGGTAGGGTAGATATTTGAGTTAGGAATCCAACGCAACAAGAATCACGGGTAAAGCTTACTTCTGGAGAGAGTTATAGCCATTTTACTGATGGCTGCCAGAAAACGGGGCCAAATCTGGCCACCGGCCAAAGGGGTACCCCTTTGGGCGGGCTCAAAAATTTGATTTTTTCAAAAGTCGACGGATTAGGCATATATGATCATATGGATTGATTCATAATGGACTCTAGTGTTAAAAAATGCTAGACTCAATGAAAAACCCAACGTTCACCCCGATCCCTACATAGGAGGTGACGATTTTGGAAATCAACTTGATAATCACCTAGAGGCCGACTCAAATAGGGTTTCAACCGGTTCGACTTTTGGTAGGGTAGATATTTGAGTTTGGAATCCAACGCAATAAGAATCACGGGTAAAGCTTACTTCTGGAGAGAATTATAGCCGTTTTAATGATGGCTGCCAGAAAACCGGGCCAAATCTGGCCACCGGCCAAAGGGGGTACCCCTTTGGGCGGGCTCAAAAATTTGATTTTTTCAAAAGTGGACGGATTAGGCATATATGATCATATGGATTGATTCATAATGGACTCTAGTGTTCAAAAATGCTAGACTCAATGAAAAACCCGACGTTCACACCGAGCCCTACATAAGAGGTGACGGTTTTGGAAATCAACTTGATGATCACCTAGAGGCCGACTCAAATAGGGTTTCAACCGGTTCGACTTTTGGTAGGGTAGATATTTGAGTTTGGAATCCAACACAACAAGAATCACGGGTAAAGCTTACTTCTGGAGAGAATTATAGCCGTTTTAATGATGGCTGCCAGAAAACCGGGCCAAATCTGGCCACCGGCCAAAGGGGGTACCCCTTTGGGCGGGCACAAAAATTTGATTTTTTAAAAAGTTGATGGATTAGGCATATATGAACATATGGATTGATTCAAAATCGACTCTAGTGTTCAAAAATGATAGACTCAATGAAAAACCCGATGTTCACCCCGATCCCTACATAGGAGGTGACGGTTTTGGAAATCAACTTGATAATCACCTAGATGATGACTCAAATAGGGTTTCAACCGGTTCGAATTTTGGTAGGGTACATATTTGAGTTAGGAATCCAACGCAATAAGAATCACGGGTAAAGCTTACTTCTGGAGAGAGTTATAGCCGTTTTACTGACGGCTGCCAGAAAACGGGGCCAAATCTGGCCACCGGCCAAAGGGGTACCCCTCTGGGCGGGCTCAAAAATTTGATTTTTTCAAAAGTGGACAGATTAGGCATATATGATCATATGGATTGATTCATAATGGACTCTAGTGTTCAAAAATGATAGACTCAATGAAAAACCCGACGTTCACCCCGATCCATACATAAGAGGTGACGCTTTTGGAAATCAACTTGATTATCACCTAGAGGCCGACTCAAATAGGGTTTTAACCAGTTTGACTATTGGTAGGGTAGATATTTGAGTTAGGAATCCAACGCAACAAGAATCACAGGTAAAGCTTACTTCTGGAGAGAGTTATAGACGTTTTACTGACGGCTGCCAGAAAACGGGGCCAAATCTGGCCACCGGCCAAAGGGGTACCCCTTTGGGCGGGCTCAAAAATTTGATTTTTTCAAAAGTGGACGGATTAGGGATATATGATCATATGGATTGATTCATAATGGACTCTAGTGTTCAAAAATGCTAGACTCAATGAAAAACCCGACGTTCACACCGAGCCCTACATAAGAGGTGACGGTTTTGGAAATCAACTTGATGATCACCTAGAGGCCGACTCAAATAGGGTTTCAACTGGTTCGACATTTGGTAGGGTAGATATTTGAGTTAGGAATCCAACGCAACAAGAATCACGGGTAAAACTTACTTCTGGAGAGAATTATTGACGTTTTACTGACGGCTCCCAAAAAAGGGGCCAAATCTGGCCACCGGCCAAAGGGGTACCCCTTTGGGCGGGCTCAAAAATTTGATTTTTTCAAAAGTGGACGGATTAGGCATATATGATCATATGGATTGAATCATAATGCACTTTAGTGTTCAAAAATGCTAGACTCAATGAAAAACCAGACGTTCACCCCGATCCCTACATAAGAGGTGACGGTTTTCGAAATCAACTTGATGATGACCTAGAGGCAGACTCAAATAGGGTTTCGACCGGTTCGACTTTCGTAGGGTAGATATTTGAGTTAGGAATCCAACGCAATAAGAATCACGGGCAAAGCTTACTTCTGGAGAGAGTTATAGCCGTTTTACTGACGGCTGCCAGAAAACGGGCCAAATCTGGCCACCGACAAAAGGGGTACCCCTTTGGGCGAGCTCAAAAATTTGATTTTTTAAAAAGTGGACAGATTAGGCATATATGATCATACGGATTGATTCATAATGGACTCTAGTGTTCAAAAATGCTAGACTCAATGAAAAACCCGACGTTCACACCGATCCCTACATAAGAGGTGACGGTTTTGGAAATCAACTTGATAATCACCTAGAGGCCGACTCAAATAGGGTTTCAACCGGTTTGACTTTTGGTAGGGTAGATATTTGAGTTAGGAATCCATTGCAACAGGAATCACGGGTAAAGCTTACTTCTGGAGAGAGTTATAGCCGTTTTAATGACGTCTGCTAAAAAATGGGGCCAAATCTGGCCACCGGCCAAAGGGGTACCCCTTTGGGCGGGCTCAAAAATTTGATTTTTTCAAAAGTGGACGGATTAGGCATATATGATCATATGGATTGTTTAATAATGGACTCTAGTGTTAAAAAATGCTACACTCAATGAAAAACCCGACGTTCACCCCGATCCCTACATAGGAGGTGACGATTTTGGAAATCAACTTGATAATCACCTAGAGGCCGACTCAAATAGGGTTTCAACATGTTCGACTTTTGGTAGGGTAGATATTTGAGTTTGGAATCCAACGCAACAAAAATCACGGGTAAAGCTTACTTCTGGAGAGAATTATAGCCGTTTTAATGATGGATGCCAAAAAACCGGGCCAAATCTGGCCACCGGCCAAAGGGGGTACCCCTTTGGGCGGGCACAAAAATTTGATTTTTTGAAAAGTTGACGGATTAGGCATATATGATCATATAGATTGATTGAAAATCGATTCTAGTGTTCAAAAATGATAGACTCAATGAAAAACCTGATGTTCACCCCGATTCCTACATAGGAGGTGACGGTTTTGGAAATCAACTTGATAATCACCTAGAGGACGACTCAAATAGGGTTTCAACCGGTTCGACTTTTGGTAGGGTAGATATTTGAGTTAGGAATCCAACGCAACAAGAATCACGGGTAAAGCTTACTTCTGGAGAGAGTTATAGCCATTTTACTGACGGCTGCCAGAAAACGGGGCGAAATCTGGCCACCGGCCAAAAGGGTACCCCTTTGGGCGGGCTCAAAAATTTGATTTTTTCAAAAGTCGACGGATTAGGCATATATGATCATATGGATTGATTCATAATGGACTCTAGTGTTCAAAAATGCTAGACTCAATGAAAAACCCGACGTTCACACCGAGCCCTACATAAGAGGTGACGGTTTTGGAAATCAACTTGATGATCACTTAGAGGCCGACTCAAATAGGGTTTCAACCGGTTTGACTTTTTGTAGGGTAGATATTTGAGTTAGGAATCCAACCCAACAAGAATCACGGGTAAAGCTTACTTCTGGAGAGAGTTATAGTCGTTTTACTGACGGCTATCAGAAAACGGGGCCAAATCTGGCCACCGGCCAAAGGGGTACCCCTTAGGGCGGGCTCAAAAATTTGATTTTTTCAAAAGTGGACAGATTAGGCATATATGATCATACGGATTGATTCATAATGGACTCTGGTGTTCAAAAATGCTAGACTCAATGAAAAACCCGACGTCCACCCCGATCCCTCCAAAAGAGGTGACAGTTTTGGAAATCAACTTGATAATCACCTAGAGGCCGACTCAAATAGGGTTTCAACCGGTTCGACTTTTGGTAGGGTAGATATTTGAGTTAGGAATCCAACGCAACAAGAATCACGGGTAAAGCTTACTTCTGGAGAGAGTTATAGGCGTTTTACTGACGGCTGTCAGAAAACGGGGCCAAATCTGGCCACCGGCCAAAGGGGTACCCCTTTGGGCGGGCTCAAAAATTTGATTTTTTCAAAAGTGGATTGATTAGGCATATATGATCATACGGATTGATTCATAATGGACTCTAGTGTTCAAAAATGCTAGACTCAATGAAAAACCCGACGTCCACCCCGATCCCTCCAAAAGAGGTGACAGTTTTGGAAATCAACTTGATAATCACCTAGAGGCCGACTCAAATAGGGTTTCAACCGGTTCGACTTTTGGTAGGGTAGATATTTGAGTTAGGAATCCAACGCAACAAGAATCACGGGTAAAGCTTACTTCTGGAGAGAGTTATAGGCGTTTTACTGACGGCTACCAGAAAACGGGGCCAAATCTGGCCACCGGCCAAAGGGGTACCCCTTTGGGCGGGCTCAAAAATTTGATTTTTTCAAAAGTGGACGAATTAGGCATATATGATCATATGGATTGATTCATAATGGACTCTAGTGTTAAAAAATGCTAGACTCAATGAAAAACCCGGCGTTCACACCGAGCCCTACATAAGAGGTGACGGTTTTGGAAATCAACTTGATGATCACCTAGAGGCTGACTCAAATAGGTTTTCAACCGGTTCAAGTTTTGGTAGTGTAGATATTTGAGTTAGGAATCCAACGCAACAACAATCACGGGTAAAGCTTACTTCTGGAGAGAGTTATAGCCGTTTTACTGACGGCTGTCAGAAAACGGGGCCAAATCTGGCCACCGGCCAAAGGGGTACCCCTTTGGGCGGGCTCAAAAATTTGATTTTTTCAAAAGTGGACAGATTAGGCATATATGATCATACGGATTGATTCATAATGGACTCTAGTGTTCAAAAATGCTAGACTCAATGAAAAACCCGACGTCCACCCCGATCCCTCCATAAGAGGTGACAGTTTTGGAAATTAACTTGATAATCACCTAGAGGCCGACTCAAATAGGGTTTCAACCGGTTCGACTTTTGGTAGGGTAGATATTTGAGTTAGGAATCCAATACAATAAGAATTACGGGTAAAGCTTACTTCTGGAGAGAGTTATAGCCGTTTTACTGACGGCTGCTAGAAAACTGGGCCAAATCTGGCCACCGGTCAAAGGGGTACCCCTTTGGGCGGGCTCAAAAATTTGATTTTTTAAAAAGTGGACAGATTAGGCATATATGATCATACGGATTGATTCATAATGGACTCTAGTGTTCAAAAATGCTAGACTCAATGAAAAACCCGACGTTCACACCGATCCCTACATAAGAGGTGACGGTTTTGGAAATCAACTTGATAATCACCTAGAGGCCGACTCAAATAGGGTTTCAACCGGTTCGACTTTTGGTAGGGTAGATATTTGAGTTAGGAATCCAATGCAACAAGAATCACGGGTAAAGCTTACTTCTGGAGAGAGTTATAGCCGTTTTACTGACGGCTGTCAGAAAACGGGGCCAAATCTGGCCACCGGCCAAAGGGGTACCCCTTTGGGCGGGCTCAAAAATTTGATTTTTTCAAAAGTCGACGAATTAGGCATATATGATCATATGGATTGATTCATAATGGACTCTAGTGTTCAAAAATGCTAGACTCAATGAAAAACCCGACGTTCACACCGAGCCCTACATAAGAGGTGACGGTTTTGGAAATCAACTTGATGATCACTTAGAGGCCGACTCAAATAGGGTTTCAACCGGTTTGACTTTTGGTAGGGTAGATATTTGAGTTAGGAATCTAACCCAACAAGAATCACGGGTAAAGCTTACTTCTGGAGAGAGTTATAGCCGTTTTACTGACGGCTATCAGAAAACGGGGCCAAATCTGGCCACCGGCCAAAGGGGTACCCCTTTGGGCGGGCTCAAAAATTTGATTTTTTCAAAAGTGGACAGATTAGGCATATATGATCATACAGATTGATTCATAATGGACTCTAGTGTTCAAAAATGCTAGACTCAATGAAAAACCCGACGTTCACACCGAGCCCTACATAAGAGGTGACGGTTTTGGAAATCAACTTGATGATCACTTAGAGGCCGACTCAAATAGGGTTTCAACCGGTTTGACTTTTTGTAGGGTAGATATTTGAGTTAGGAATCCAACCCAACAAGAATCACGGGTAAAGCTTACTTCTGGAGAGAGTTATAGTCGTTTTACTGACGGCTATCAGAAAACGGGGCCAAATCTGGCCACCGGCCAAAGGGGTACCCCTTTGGGCGGGCTCAAAAATTTGATTTTTTCAAAAGTGGACAGATTAGGCATATATGATCATACGGATTGATTCATAATGGACTCTGGTGTTCAAAAATGCTAGACTCAATGAAAAACCCGACGTCCACCCCGATCCCTCCAAAAGAGGTGACAGTTTTGGAAATCAACTTGATAATCACCTAGAGGCCGACTCAAATAGGGTTTCAACCGGTTCGACTTTTGGTAGGGTAGATATTTGAGTTAGGAATCCAACGCAACAAGAATCACGGGTAAAGCTTACTTCTGGAGAGAGTTATAGGCGTTTTACTGACGGCTTCCAGAAAACGGGGCCAAATCTGGCCACCGGCCAAAGGGGTACCCCTTTGGGCGGGCTCAAAAATTTGATTTTTTCAAAAGTGGACGAATTAGGCATATATGATCATATGGATTGATTCATAATGGACTCTAGTGTTCAAAAATGCTAGACTCAATGAAAAACCCGGCGTTCACACCGAGCCCTACATAAGAGGTGACGGTTTTGGAAATCAACTTGATGATCACCTAGAGGCCGACTCAAATAGGTTTTCCACCGGTTCAACTTTTGGTAGTGTAGATATTTGAGTTAGGAATCCAACGCAACAACAATCACGGGTAAAGCTTACTTCTGGAGAGAGTTATAGCCGTTTTACTGACGGCTGTCAGAAAACGGGGCCAAATCTGGCCACCGGCCAAAGGGGTACCCCTTTGGGCGGGCTCAAAAATTTGATTTTTTCAAAAGTGGATTGATTAGGCATATATGATCATACGGATTGATTCATAATGGACTCTAGTGTTCAAAAATGCTAGACTCAATGAAAAACCCGACGTCCACCCCGATCCCTCCAAAAGAGGTGACAGTTTTGGAAATCAACTTGATAATCACCTAGAGGCCGACTCAAATAGGGTTTCAACCGGTTCGACTTTTGGTAGGGTAGATATTTGAGTTAGGAATCCAACGCAACAAGAATCACGGGTAAAGCTTACTTCTGGAGAGAGTTATAGGCGTTTTACTGACGGCTACCAGAAAACGGGGCCAAATCTGGCCACCGGCCAAAGGGGTACCCCTTTGGGCGGGCTCAAAAATTTGATTTTTTCAAAAGTGGACGAATTAGGCATATATGATCATATGGATTGATTCATAATGGACTCTAGTGTTAAAAAATGCTAGACTCAATGAAAAACCCGGCGTTCACACCGAGCCCTACATAAGAGGTGACGGTTTTGGAAATCAACTTGATGATCACCTAGAGGCTGACTCAAATAGGTTTTCAACCGGTTCAACTTTTGGTAGTGTAGATATTTGAGTTAGGAATCCAACGCAACAACCATCACGGGTAAAGCTTACTTCTGGAGAGAGTTATAGCCGTTTTACTGACGGCTGTCAGAAAACGGGGCCAAATCTGGCCACCGGCCAAAGGGGTACCCCTTTGGGCGGGCTCAAAAATTTGATTTTTTCAAAAGTGGACAGATTAGGCATATATGATCATACGGATTGATTCATAATGGACTCTAGTGTTCAAAAATGCTAGACTCAATGAAAAACCCGACGTCCACCCCGATCCCTCCATAAGAGGTGACAGTTTTGGAAATTAACTTGATAATCACCTAGAGGCCGACTCAAATAGGGTTTCAACCGGTTCGACTTTTGGTAGGGTAGATATTTGAGTTAGGAATCCAATACAATAAGAATTACGGGTAAAGCTTACTTCTGGAGAGAGTTATAGCCGTTTTACTGACGGCTGCTAGAAAACTGGGCCAAATCTGGCCACCGGTCAAAGGGGTACCCCTTTGGGCGGGCTCAAAAATTTGATTTTTTAAAAAGTGGACAGATTAGGCATATATGATCATACGGATTGATTCATAATGGACTCTAGTGTTCAAAAATGCTAGACTCAATGAAAAACCCGACGTTCACACCGATCCCTACATAAGAGGTGACGGTTTTGGAAATCAACTTGATAATCACCTAGAGGCCGACTCAAATAGGGTTTCAACCGGTTCGACTTTTGGTAGGGTAGATATTTGAGTTAGGAATCCAATGCAACAAGAATCACGGGTAAAGCTTACTTCTGGAGAGAGTTATAGCCGTTTTACTGACGGCTGTCAGAAAACGGGGCCAAATCTGGCCACCGGCCAAAAGGGTACCCCTTTGGGCGGGCTCAAAAATTTGATTTTTTCAAAAGTCGACGAATTAGGCATATATGATCATATGGATTGATTCATAATGGACTCTAGTGTTCAAAAATGCTAGACTCAATGAAAAACCCGACGTTCACACCGAGCCCTACATAAGAGGTGACGGTTTTGGAAATCAACTTGATGATCACTTAGAGGCCGACTCAAATAGGGTTTCAACCGGTTTGACTTTTGGTAGGGTAGATATTTGAGTTAGGAATCTAACCCAACAAGAATCACGGGTAAAGCTTACTTCTGGAGAGAGTTATAGCCGTTTTACTGACGGCTATCAGAAAACGGGGCCAAATCTGGCCACCGGCCAAAGGGGTACCCCTTTGGGCGGGCTCAAAAATTTGATTTTTTCAAAAGTGGACAGATTAGGCATATATGATCATACAGATTGATTCATAATGGACTCTAGTGTTCAAAAATGCTAGACTCAATGAAAAACCCGACGTCCACCCCGATCCCTCCAAAAGAGGTGACAGTTTTGGAAATCAACTTGATAATCACCTAGAGGCCGACTCAAATAGGGTTTCAACCGGTTCGACTTTTGGTAGGGTAGATATTTGAGTTAGGAATCCAACGCAACAAGAATCACGGGTAAAGCTTACTTCTGGAGAGAGTTATAGGCGTTTTACTGACGGCTACCAGAAAACGGGGCCAAATCTGGCCACCGGCCAAAGGGGTACCCCTTTGGGCGGGCTCAAAAATTTGATTTTTTCAAAAGTGGACGAATTAGGCATATATGATCATATGGATTGATTCATAATGGACTCTAGTGTTCAAAAATGCTAGACTCAATGAAAAACCCGGCGTTCACACCGAGCCCTACATAAGAGGTGACGGTTTTGGAAATCAACTTGATGATCACCTAGAGGCTGACTCAAATAGGTTTTCAACCGGTTCAACTTTTGGTAGTGTAGATATTTGAGTTAGGAATCCAACGCAACAACCATCACGGGTAAAGCTTACTTCTGGAGAGAGTTATAGCCGTTTTACTGACGGCTGTCAGAAAACGGGGCCAAATCTGGCCACCGGCCAAAGGGGTACCCCTTTGGGCGGGCTCAAAAATTTGATTTTTTCAAAAGTGGACAGATTAGGCATATATGATCATACGGATTGATTCATAATGGACTCTAGTGTTCAAAAATGCTAGACTCAATGAAAAACCCGACGTCCACCCCGATCCCTCCATAAGAGGTGACAGTTTTGGAAATTAACTTGATAATCACCTAGAGGCCGACTCAAATAGGGTTTCAACCGGTTCGACTTTTGGTAGGGTAGATATTTGAGTTAGGAATCCAACGCAACAAGAATCACGGGTAAAGCTTACTTCTGGAGAGAGTTATAGGCGTTTTACTGACGGCTTCCAGAAAACGGGGCCAAATCTGGCCACCGGCCAAAGGGGTACCCCTTTGGGCGGGCTCAAAAATTTGATTTTTTCAAAAGTGGACGAATTAGGCATATATGATCATATGGATTGATTCATAATGGACTCTAGTGTTCAAAAATGCTAGACTCAATGAAAAACCCGGCGTTCACACCGAGCCCTACATAAGAGGTGACGGTTTTGGAAATCAACTTGATGATCACCTAGAGGCCGACTCAAATAGGTTTTCCACCGGTTCAACTTTTGGTAGTGTAGATATTTGAGTTAGGAATCCAACGCAACAACAATCACGGGTAAAGCTTACTTCTGGAGAGAGTTATAGCCGTTTTACTGACGGCTGTCAGAAAACGGGGCCAAATCTGGCCACCGGCCAAAGGGGTACCCCTTTGGGCGGGCTCAAAAATTTGATTTTTTCAAAAGTGGATTGATTAGGCATATATGATCATACGGATTGATTCATAATGGACTCTAGTGTTCAAAAATGCTAGACTCAATGAAAAACCCGACGTCCACCCCGATCCCTCCAAAAGAGGTGACAGTTTTGGAAATCAACTTGATAATCACCTAGAGGCCGACTCAAATAGGGTTTCAACCGGTTCGACTTTTGGTAGGGTAGATATTTGAGTTAGGAATCCAACGCAACAAGAATCACGGGTAAAGCTTACTTCTGGAGAGAGTTATAGGCGTTTTACTGACGGCTACCAGAAAACGGGGCCAAATCTGGCCACCGGCCAAAGGGGTACCCCTTTGGGCGGGCTCAAAAATTTGATTTTTTCAAAAGTGGACGAATTAGGCATATATGATCATATGGATTGATTCATAATGGACTCTAGTGTTAAAAAATGCTAGACTCAATGAAAAACCCGGCGTTCACACCGAGCCCTACATAAGAGGTGACGGTTTTGGAAATCAACTTGATGATCACCTAGAGGCTGACTCAAATAGGTTTTCAACCGGTTCAACTTTTGGTAGTGTAGATATTTGAGTTAGGAATCCAACGCAACAACCATCACGGGTAAAGCTTACTTCTGGAGAGAGTTATAGCCGTTTTACTGACGGCTGTCAGAAAACGGGGCCAAATCTGGCCACCGGCCAAAGGGGTACCCCTTTGGGCGGGCTCAAAAATTTGATTTTTTCAAAAGTGGACAGATTAGGCATATATGATCATACGGATTGATTCATAATGGACTCTAGTGTTCAAAAATGCTAGACTCAATGAAAAACCCGACGTCCACCCCGATCCCTCCATAAGAGGTGACAGTTTTGGAAATTAACTTGATAATCACCTAGAGGCCGACTCAAATAGGGTTTCAACCGGTTCGACTTTTGGTAGGGTAGATATTTGAGTTAGGAATCCAATACAATAAGAATTACGGGTAAAGCTTACTTCTGGAGAGAGTTATAGCCGTTTTACTGACGGCTGCTAGAAAACTGGGCCAAATCTGGCCACCGGTCAAAGGGGTACCCCTTTGGGCGGGCTCAAAAATTTGATTTTTTAAAAAGTGGACAGATTAGGCATATATGATCATACGGATTGATTCATAATGGACTCTAGTGTTCAAAAATGCTAGACTCAATGAAAAACCCGACGTTCACACCGATCCCTACATAAGAGGTGACGGTTTTGGAAATCAACTTGATAATCACCTAGAGGCCGACTCAAATAGGGTTTCAACCGGTTCGACTTTTGGTAGGGTAGATATTTGAGTTAGGAATCCAATGCAACAAGAATCACGGGTAAAGCTTACTTCTGGAGAGAGTTATAGCCGTTTTACTGACGGCTGTCAGAAAACGGGGCCAAATCTGGCCACCGGCCAAAAGGGTACCCCTTTGGGCGGGCTCAAAAATTTGATTTTTTCAAAAGTCGACGAATTAGGCATATATGATCATATGGATTGATTCATAATGGACTCTAGTGTTCAAAAATGCTAGACTCAATGAAAAACCCGACGTTCACACCGAGCCCTACATAAGAGGTGACGGTTTTGGAAATCAACTTGATGATCACTTAGAGGCCGACTCAAATAGGGTTTCAACCGGTTTGACTTTTGGTAGGGTAGATATTTGAGTTAGGAATCTAACCCAACAAGAATCACGGGTAAAGCTTACTTCTGGAGAGAGTTATAGCCGTTTTACTGACGGCTATCAGAAAACGGGGCCAAATCTGGCCACCGGCCAAAGGGGTACCCCTTTGGGCGGGCTCAAAAATTTGATTTTTTCAAAAGTGGACAGATTAGGCATATATGATCATACAGATTGATTCATAATGGACTCTAGTGTTCAAAAATGCTAGACTCAATGAAAAACCCGACGTCCACCCCGATCCCTCCAAAAGAGGTGACAGTTTTGGAAATCAACTTGATAATCACCTAGAGGCCGACTCAAATAGGGTTTCAACCGGTTCGACTTTTGGTAGGGTAGATATTTGAGTTAGGAATCCAACGCAACAAGAATCACGGGTAAAGCTTACTTCTGGAGAGAGTTATAGGCGTTTTACTGACGGCTACCAGAAAACGGGGCCAAATCTGGCCACCGGCCAAAGGGGTACCCCTTTGGGCGGGCTCAAAAATTTGATTTTTTCAAAAGTGGACGAATTAGGCATATATGATCATATGGATTGATTCATAATGGACTCTAGTGTTCAAAAATGCTAGACTCAATGAAAAACCCGGCGTTCACACCGAGCCCTACATAAGAGGTGACGGTTTTGGAAATCAACTTGATGATCACCTAGAGGCCGACTCAAATAGGTTTTCAACCGGTTCAACTTTTGGTAGTGTAGATATTTGAGTTAGGAATCCAACGCAACAACAATCACGGGTAAAGCTTACTTCTGGAGAGAGTTATAGCCGTTTTACTGACGGCTGTCAGAAAACGGGGCCAAATCTGGCCACCGGCCAAAGGGGTACCCCTTTGGGCGGGCTCAAAAATTTGATTTTTTCAAAAGTGGACAGATTAGGCATATATGATCATACGGATTGATTCATAATGGACTCTAGTGTTCAAAAATGCTAGACTCAATGAAAAACCCGACGTCCACCCCGATCCCTCCAAAAGAGGTGACAGTTTTGGAAATCAACTTGATAATCACCTAGAGGCCGACTCAAATAGGGTTTCAACCGGTTCGACTTTTGGTAGGGTAGATATTTGAGTTAGGAATCCAACGCAACAAGAATCACGGGTAAAGCTTACTTCTGGAGAGAGTTATAGGCGTTTTACTGACGGCTACCAGAAAACGGGGCCAAATCTGGCCACCGGCCAAAGGGGTACCCCTTTGGGCGGGCTCAAAAATTTGATTTTTTCAAAAGTGGACGAATTAGGCATATATGATCATATGGATTGATTCATAATGGACTCTAGTGTTCAAAAATGCTAGACTCAATGAAAAACCCGGCGTTCACTCCGAGCCCTACATAAGAGGTGACGGTTTTGGAAATCAACTTGATGATCACCTAGAGGCTGACTCAAATAGGTTTTCAACCGGTTCAACTTTTGGTAGTGTAGATATTTGAGTTAGGAATCCAACGCAACAACAATCACGGGTAAAGCTTACTTCTGGAGAGAGTTATAGCCGTTTTACTGACGGCTGTCAGAAAACGGGGCCAAATCTGGCCACCGGCCAAAGGGGTACCCCTTTGGGCGGGCTCAAAAATTTGATTTTTTCAAAAGTGGACAGATTAGGCATATATGATCATACGGATTGATTCATAATGGACTCTAGTGTTCAAAAATGCTAGACTCAATGAAAAACCCGACGTCCACCCCGATCCCTCCATAAGAGGTGACAGTTTTGGAAATTAACTTGATAATCACCTAGAGGCCGACTCAAATAGGGTTTCAACCGGTTCGACTTTTGGTAGGGTAGATATTTGAGTTAGGAATCCAATACAATAAGAATTACGGGTAAAGCTTACTTCTGGAGAGAGTTATAGCCGTTTTACTGACGGCTGCTAGAAAACTGGGCCAAATCTGGCAACCGGTCAAAGGGGTACCCCTTTGGGCGGGCTCAAAAATTTGATTTTTTAAAAAGTGGACAGATTAGGCATATATGATCATACGGATTGATTCATAATGGACTCTAGTGTTCAAAAATGCTAGACTCAATGAAAAACCCGACGTTCACACCGAGCCCTACATAAGAGGTGACGGTTTTGGAAATCAACTTGATTATCACCTAGAGGCCGACTCAAATAGGGTTTTAACCAGTTTGACTATTGGTAGGGTAGATATTTGAGTTAGGAATCCAACGCAACAAGAATCACAGGTAAAGCTTACTTCTGGAGAGAGTTATAGACGTTTTACTGACGGCTGCCAGAAAACGGGGCCAAATCTGGCCACCGGCCAAAGGGGTACCCCTTTGGGCGGGCTCAAAAATTTGATTTTTTCGAAAGTGGACGGATTAGGCATATATGATCATATGGATTGATTCATAATGGACTCTAGTGTTCAAAAATGCTAGACTCAATGAAAAACCCGGCGTTCACACCGAGCCCTACATAAGAGGTAACGGTTTTGGAAATCAACTTGATGATCACCTAGAGGCCGACTCAAATAGGGTTTCAACCGGTTCGAATTTTCGTAGGGTAGATATTTGAGTTAGGAATCCAACGCAACAAGAATCACGGGTAAAACTTACTTCTGGAGAGAATTATAGACGTTTTACTGACGGCTACCAAAAAAGGGGCCAAATCTGGCCACCGGCCAAAGGGGTACCCCTTTGGGCGGGCTCAAAAATTTGATTTTTTCAAAAGTGGACGGATTAGGCATATATGATCATATGGATTGAATCATAATGCACTGTAGTGTTCAAAAATGCTAGACTCAATGAAAAACCAGACGTTCACCCCGATCCCTACATAAGAGGTGACGGTTTTGGAAATCAACTTGATGATCACCTAGAGGCAGACTCAAATAGGGTTTCGACCGGTTCGACTTTCGTAGGGTAGATATTTGAGTTAGGAATCCAACGCAATAAGAATCACGGGCAAAGCTTACTTCTGGAGAGAGTTATAGCCGTTTTACTGACGGCTGCCAGAAAACGGGCCAAATCTGGCCACCGACAAAAGGGGTACCCCTTTGGGCGAGCTCAAAAATTTGATTTTTTAAAAAGTGGACAGATTAGGCATATATGATCATACGGATTGATTCATAATGGACTCTAGTGTTCAAAAATGCTAGATTCAATGAAAAACCCGACGTTCACCCCGATCCATACATAAGAGGTGACGATTTTGGAAATCAACTTGATTATCACCTAGAGGCCGACTCAAATAGGGTTTTAACCAGTTTGACTATTGGTAGGGTAGATATTTGAGTTAGGAATCCAACGCAACAAGAATCACAGGTAAAGCTTACTTCTGGAGAGAGTTATAGACGTTTTACTGACGGCTGCCAGAAAACGGGGCCAAATCTGGCCACCGGCCAAAGGGGTACCCCTTTGGGCGGGCTCAAAAATTTGATTTTTTCAAAAGTGGACGGATTAGGGATATATGATCATATGGATTGATTCATAATGGACTCTAGTGTTAAAAAATGCTACACTCAATGAAAAACCCGACGTTCACCCCGATCCCTACATAGGAGGTGACGATTTTGGAAATCAACTTGATAATCACCTAGAGGCCGACTCAAATAGGGTTTCAACCGGTTCGACTTTTGGTAGGGTAGATATTTGAGTTTGGAATCCAACGCAACAAAAATCACGGGTAAAGCTTACTTCTGTAGAGAATTATAGCCGTTTTAATGATGGCTGCCAGAAAACCGGGCCAAATCTGGCCACCGGCCAAAGGGGGTACCCCTTTGGGCGGGCACAAAAATTTGATTTTTTGAAAAGTTGACTTATTAGGCATATATGATCATATGGATTGATTCAAAATCGATTCTAGTGTTCAAAAATGATAGACTCAATGAAAAACCCGATGTTCACCCCGATCCCTACATAGGAGGTGACGGTTTTGGAAATCAACTTGATAATCACCTAGAGGACGACTCAAATAGGGTTTCAACCGGTTCGACTTTTGGTAGGGTAGATATTTGAGTTAGGAATCCAACGCAACAAGAATCACGGGTAAAGCTTACTTCTGGAGAGAGTTATAGCCATTTTACTGATGGCTGCCAGAAAACGGGGCCAAATCTGGCCACCGGCCAAAGGGGTACCCCTTTGGGCGGGCTCAAAAATTTGATTTTTTCAAAAGTCGACGGATTAGGCATATATGATCATATGGATTGATTCATAATGGACTCTAGTGTTAAAAAATGCTAGACTCAATGAAAAACCCAACGTTCACCCCGATCCCTACATAGGAGGTGACGATTTTGGAAATCAACTTGATAATCACCTAGAGGCCGACTCAAATAGGGTTTCAACCGGTTCGACTTTTGGTAGGGTAGATATTTGAGTTTGGAATCCAACGCAATAAGAATCACGGGTAAAGCTTACTTCTGGAGAGAATTATAGCCGTTTTAATGATGGCTGCCAGAAAACCGGGCCAAATCTGGCCACCGGCCAAAGGAGGTACCCCTTTGGGCGGGCTCAAAAATTTGATTTTTTCAAAAGTGGACGGATTAGGCATATATGATCATATGGATTGATTCATAATGGACTCTAGTGTTCAAAAATGCTAGACTCAATGAAAAACCCGACGTTCACACCGAGCCCTACATAAGAGGTGACGGTTTTGGAAATCAACTTGATGATCACCTAGAGGCCGACTCAAATAGGGTTTCAACCGGTTCGACTTTTGGTAGGGTAGATATTTGAGTTTGGAATCCAACACAACAAGAATCACGGGTAAAGCTTACTTCTGGAGAGAATTATAGCCGTTTTAATGATGGCTGCCAGAAAACCGGGCCAAATCTGGCCACCGGCCAAAGGGGGTACCCCTTTGGGCGGGCACAAAAATTTGATTTTTGAAAAAGTTGATGGATTAGGCATATATGATCATATGGATTGATTCAAAATCGACTCTAGTGTTCAAAAATGATAGACTCAATGAAAAACCCGATGTTCACCCCGATCCCTACATAGTAGGTGACGGTTTTGGAAATCAACTTGATAATCACCTAGATGATGACTCAAATAGGGTTTCAACCGGTTCGAATTTTGGTAGGGTACATATTTGAGTTAGGAATCCAACGCAATAAGAATCACGGGTAAAGCTTACTTCTGGAGAGAGTTATAGCCGTTTTACTGACGGCTGCCAGAAAACGGGGCCAAATCTGGCCACCGGCCAAAGGGGTACCCCTTTGGGCGAGCTCAAAAATTTGATTTTTTAAAAAGTGGACAGATTAGGCATATATGATCATACGGATTGATTCATAATGGACTCTAGTGTTCAAAAATGCTAGACTCAATGAAAAACCCGACGTTCACCCCGATCCATACATAAGAGGTGACGATTTTGGAAATCAACTTGATTATCACCTAGAGGCCGACTCAAATAGGGTTTTAACCAGTTTGACTATTGGTAGGGTAGATATTTGAGTTAGGAATCCAACGCAACAAGAATCACAGGTAAAGCTTACTTCTGGAGAGAGTTATAGACGTTTTACTGACGGCTGCCAGAAAACGGGGCCAAATCTGGCCACCGGCCAAAGGGGTACCCCTTTGGGCGGGCTCAAAAATTTGATTTTTTCAAAAGTGGACGGATTAGGGATATATGATCATATGGATTGATTCATAATGGACTCTAGTGTTAAAAAATGCTACACTCAATGAAAAACCCGACGTTCACCCCGATCCCTACATAGGAGGTGACGATTTTGGAAATCAACTTGATAATCACCTAGAGGCCGACTCAAATAGGGTTTCAACCGGTTTGACTTTTGGTAGGGTAGATATTTGAGTTTGGAATCCAACGCAACAAAAATCACGGGTAAAGCTTACTTCTGTAGAGAATTATAGCCGTTTTAATGATGGCTGCCAGAAAACCGGGCCAAATCTGGCCACCGGCCAAAGGGGGTACCCCTTTGGGCGGGCACAAAAATTTGATTTTTTGAAAAGTTGACTTATTAGGCATATATGGTCATATGGATTGATTCAAAATCGATTCTAGTGTTCAAAAATGATAGACTCAATGAAAAACCCGATGTTCACCCCGATCCCTACATAGGAGGTGACGGTTTTGGAAATCAACTTGATAATCACCTAGAGGACGACTCAAATAGGGTTTCAAACGGTTCGACTTTTGGTAGGGTAGATATTTGAGTTAGGAATCCAACGCAACAAGAATCACGGGTAAAGCTTACTTCTGGAGAGAGTTATAGCCATTTTACTGATGGCTGCCAGAAAACGGGGCCAAATCTGGCCACCGGCCAAAGGGGTACCCCTTTGGGCGGGCTCAAAAATTTGATTTTTTCAAAAGTCGACGGATTAGGCATATATGATCATATGGATTGATTCATAATGGACTCTAGTGTTAAAAAATGCTAGACTCAATGAAAAACCCAACGTTCACCCCGATCCCTACATAGGAGGTGACGATTTTGGAAATCAACTTGATAATCACCTAGAGGCCGACTCAAATAGGGTTTCAACCGGTTCGACTTTTGGTAGGGTAGATATTTGAGTTTGGAATCCAACGCAATAAGAATCACGGGTAAAGCTTACTTCTGGAGAGAATTATAGCCGTTTTAATGATGGCTGCCAGAAAACCGGGCCAAATCTGGCCACCGGCCAAAGGGAGTACCCCTTTGGGCGGGCTCAAAAATTTGATTTTTTCAAAAGTGGACGGATTAGGCATATATGATCATATGGATTGATTCATAATGGACTCTAGTGTTCAAAAATGCTAGACTCAATGAAAAACCCGACGTTCACACCGAGCCCTACATAAGAGGTGACGGTTTTGGAAATCAACTTGATGATCACCTAGAGGCCGACTCAAATAGGGTTTCAACCGGTTCGACTTTTGGTAGGGTAGATATTTGAGTTTGGAATCCAACACAATAAGAATCACGGGTAAAGCTTACTTCTGGAGAGAATTATAGCCGTTTTAATGATGGCTGCCAGAAAACCGGGCCAAATCTGGCCACCGGCCAAAGGGGGTACCCCTTTGGGCGGGCACAAAAATTTGATTTTTTAAAAAGTTGATGGATTAGGCATATATGATCATATGGATTGATTCAAAATCGACTCTAGTGTTCAAAAATGATAGACTCAATGAAAAACCCGATGTTCACCCCGATCCCTATATAGGAGGTGACGGTTTTGGAAATCAACTTGATAATCACCTAGATGATGACTCAAATAGGGTTTCAACCGGTTCGAATTTTGGTAGGGTACATATTTGAGTTAGGAATCCAACGCAATAAGAATCACGGGTAAAGCTTACTTCTGGAGAGAGTTATAGCCGTTTTACTGACGGCTGCCAGAAAACGGGGCCAAATCTGGCCACCGGCCAAAGGGGTACCCCTCTGGACGGGCTCAAAAATTTGATTTTTTCAAAAGTGGACAGATTAGGCATATATGATCATATGGATTGATTCATAATGGACTCTAGTGTTCAAAAATGATAGACTCAATGAAAAACCCGACGTTCACCCCGATCCATACATAAGAGGTGACGCTTTTGGAAATCAACTTGATTATCACCTAGAGGCCGACTCAAATAGGGTTTTAACCAGTTTGACTATTGGTAGGGTAGATATTTGAGTTAGGAATCCAACGCAACAAGAATCACAGGTAAAGCTTACTTCTGGAGAGAGTTATAGACGTTTTACTGACGGCTGCCAGAAAACGGGGCCAAATCTGGCCACCGGCCAAAGGGGTACCCCTTTGGGCGGGCTCAAAAATTTGATTTTTTCAAAAGTGGACGGATTAGGGATATATGATCATATGGATTGATTCATAATGGACTCTAGTGTTCAAAAATGCTAGACTCAATGAAAAACCCGACGTTCACACCGAGCCCTACATAAGAGGTAACGGTTTTGGAAATCAACTTGATGATCACCTAGAGGCCGACTCAAATAGGGTTTCAACTGGTTCGACTTTTGGTAGGGTAGATATTTGAGTTAGGAATCCAACGCAACAAGAATCACGGGTAAAACTTACTTCTGGAGAGAATTATAGACGTTTTACTGACGGCTACCAAAAAAGGGGCCAAATCTGGCCACCGGCCAAAGGGGTACCCCTTTGGGCGGGCTCAAAAATTTGATTTTTTCAAAAGTGGACGGATTAGGCATATATGATCATATGGATTGAATCATAATGCACTTTAGTGTTCAAAAATGCTAGACTCAATGAAAAACCAGACGTTCACCCCGATCCCTACATAAGAGGTGACGGTTTTCGAAATCAACTTGATGATGACCTAGAGGCAGACTCAAATAGGGTTTCGACCGGTTCGACTTTCGTAGGGTAGATATTTGAGTTAGGAATCCAACGCAATAAGAATCACGGGCAAAGCTTACTTCTGGAGAGAGTTATAGCCGTTTTACTGACGGCTGCCAGAAAACGGGCCAAATCTGGCCACCGACAAAAGGGGGTACCCCTTTGGGCGAGCTCAAAAATTTGATTTTTTAAAAAGTGGACAGATTAGGCATATATGATCATACGGATTGATTCATAATGGACTCTAGTGTTCAAAAATGCTAGACTCAATGAAAAACCCGACGTTCACACCGATCCCTACATAAGAGGTGACGGTTTTGGAAATCAACTTGATAATCACCTAGAGGCCGACTCAAATAGGGTTTCAACCGGTTCGACTTTTGGTAGGGTAGATATTTGAGTTAGGAATCCATTGCAACAGGAATCACGGGTAAAGCTTACTTCTGGAGAGAGTTATAGCCGTTTTAATGACGTCTGCTAAAAAATGGGGCCAAATCTGGCCACCGGCCAAAGGGGTACCCCTTTGGGCGGGCTCAAAAATTTGATTTTTTCAAAAGTGGACGGATTAGGCATATATGATCATATGGATTGTTTAATAATGGACTCTAGTGTTAAAAAATGCTACACTCAATGAAAAACCCGACGTTCACCCCGATCCCTACATAGGAGGTGACGATTTTGGAAATCAACTTGATAATCACCTAGAGGCCGACTCAAATAGGGTTTCAACATGTTCGACTTTTGGTAGGGTAGATATTTGAGTTTGGAATCCAACGCAACAAAAATCACGGATAAAGCTTACTTCTGGAGAGAATTATAGCCGTTTTAATGATGGATGCCAAAAAACCGGGCCAAATCTGGCCACCGGCCAAAGGGGGTACCCCTTTGGGCGGGCTCAAAAATTTGATTTTTTCAAAAGTCGACGAATTAGGCATATATGATCATATGGATTGATTCATAATGGACTCTAGTGTTCAAAAATGCTAGACTCAATGAAAAACCCGACGTTCACACCGAGCCCTACATAAGAGGTGACGGTTTTGGAAATCAACTTGATGATCACTTAGAGGCCGACTCAAATAAGGTTTCAACCGGTTTGACTATTGGTAGGGTAGATATTTGAGTTAGGAATCCAACCCAACAAGAATCACGGGTAAAGCTTACTTCTGGAGAGAGTTATAGTCGTTTTACTGACGGCTATCAGAAAACGGGGCCAAGTCTGGCCACCGGCCAAAGGGGTACCCCTTTGGGCGGGCTCAAAAATTTGATTTTTTCAAAAGTGGACAGATTAGGCATATATGATCATACGGATTGATTCATAATGGACTCTAGTGTTCAAAAATGCTAGACTCAATGAAAAACCCGACGTCCACCCCGATCCCTCCAAAAGAGGTGACAGTTTTGGAAATCAACTTGATAATCACCTAGAGGCCGACTCAAATAGGGTTTCAACCGGTTCGACTTTTGGTAGGGTAGATATTTGAGTTAGGAATCCAACGCAACAAGAATCACGGGTAAAGCTTACTTCTGGAGGGAGTTATAGGCGTTTTACTGACGGCTTCCAGAAAACGGGGCCAAATCTGGCCACCGGCCAAAGGGGTACCCCTTTGGGCGGGCTCAAAAATTTGATTTTTTCAAAAGTGGACGAATTAGGCATATATGATCATATGGATTGATTAATAATGGACTCTAGTGTTCAAAAATGCTAGACTCAATGAAAAACCCGGCGTTCACACCGAGCCCTACATAAGAGGTGACGGTTTTGGAAATCAACTTGATGATCACCTAGAGGCCGACTCAAATAGGTTTTCCACCGGTTCAACTTTTGGTAGTGTAGATATTTGAGTTAGGAATCCAACGCAACAACAATCACGGGTAAAGCTTACTTCTGGAGAGAGTTATAGCCGTTTTACTGACGGCTGTCAGAAAACGGGGCCAAATCTGGCCACCGGCCAAAGGGGTACCCCTTTGGGCGGGCTCAAAAATTTGATTTTTTCAAAAGTCGACAGATTAGGCATATATGATCATACGGATTGATTCATAATGGACTTTAGTGTTCAAAAATGCTAGACTCAATGAAAAACCCGACGTCCACCCCGATCCCTCCAAAAGAGGTGACAGTTTTGGAAATCAACTTGATAATCACCTAGAGGCCGACTCAAATAGGGTTTCAACCGGTTCGACTTTTGGTAGGGTAGATATTTGAGTTAGGAATCCAACGCAACAAGAATCACGGGTAAAGCTTACTTCTGGAGAGAGTTATAGGCGTTTTACTGACGGCTACCAGAAAACGGGGCCAAATCTGGCCACCGGCCAAAGGGGTACCCCTTTGGGCGGGCTCAAAAATTTGATTTTTTCAAAAGTGGACGAATTAGGCATATATGATCATATGGATTGATTCATAATGGACTCTAGTGTTCAAAAATGCTAGACTCAATGAAAAATCCGGCGTTCACACCGAGCCCTACATAAGAGGTGACGGTTTTGGAAATCAACTTGATGATCACCTAGAGGCTGACTCAAATAGGTTTTCAACCGGTTCAACTTTTGGTAGTGTAGATATTTGAGTTAGGAATCCAACGCAACAACAATCACGGGTAAAGCTTACTTCTGGAGAGAGTTATAGCCGTTTTACTGACGGCTGTCAGAAAACGGGGCCAAATCTGGCCACCGGCCAAAGGGGTACCCCTTTGGGCGGGCTCAAAAATTTGATTTTTTCAAAAGTGGACAGATTAGGCATATATGATCATACGGATTGATTCATAATGGACTCTAGTGTTCAAAAATGCTAGACTCAATGAAAAACCCGACGTCCACCCCGATCCCTCCATAAGAGGTGACAGTTTTGGAAATTAACTTGATAATCACCTAGAGGCCGACTCAAATAGGGTTTCAACCGGTTCGACTTTTGGTAGGGTAGATATTTGAGTTAGGAATCCAATACAATAAGAATTACGGGTAAAGCTTACTTCTGGAGCGAGTTATAGCCGTTTTACTGACGGCTGCTAGAAAACTGGGCCAAATCTGGCCACCGGTCAAAGGGGTACCCCTTTGGGCGGGCTCAAAAATTTGATTTTTTAAAAAGTGGACAGATTAGGCATATATGATCATACGGATTGATTCATAATGGACTCTAGTGTTCAAAAATGCTAGACTCAATGAAAAACCCGACGTTCACACCGATCCCTACATAAGAGGTGACGGTTTTGGAAATCAACTTGATAATCACCTAGAGGCCGACTCAAATAGGGTTTCAACCGGTTCGACTTTTGGTAGGGTAGATATTTGAGTTAGGAATCCAATGCAACAAGAATCACGGGTAAAGCTTACTTCTGGAGAGAGTTATAGCCGTTTTACTGACGGCTGTCAGAAAACGGGGCCAAATCTGGCCACCGGCCAAAGGGGTACCCCTTTGGGCGGGCTCAAAAATTTGATTTTTTCAAAAGTCGACGAATTAGGCATACATGATCATATGGATTGATTCATAATGGACTCTAGTGTTCAAAAATGCTAGACTCAATGAAAAACCCGACGTTCACACCGAGCCCTACATAAGAGGTGACGGTTTTGGAAATCAACTTGATGATCACTTAGAGGCCGACTCAAATAGGGTTTCAACCGGTTTGACTTTTGGTAGGGTAGATATTTGAGTTAGGAATCTAACCCAACAAGAATCACGGGTAAAGCTTACTTCTGGAGAGAGTTATAGCCGTTTTACTGACGGCTATCAGAAAACGGGGCCAAATCTGGCCACCGGCCAAAGGGGTACCCCTTTGGGCGGGCTCAAAAATTTGATTTTTTCAAAAGTGGACAGATTAGGCATATATGATCATACAGATTGATTCATAATGGACTCTAGTGTTCAAAAATGCTAGACTCAATGAAAAACCCGACGTCCACCCCGATCCCTCCAAAAGAGGTGACAGTTTTGGAAATCAACTTGATAATCACCTAGAGGCCGACTCAAATAGGGTTTCAACCGGTTCGACTTTTGGTAGGGTAGATATTTGAGTTAGGAATCCAACGCAACAAGAATCACGGGTAAAGCTTACTTCTGGAGAGAGTTATAGGCGTTTTACTGACGGCTACCAGAAAACGGGGCCAAATCTGGCCACCGGCCAAAGGGGTACCCCTTTGGGCGGGCTCAAAAATTTGATTTTTTCAAAAGTGGACGAATTAGGCATATATGATCATATGGATTGATTCATAATGGACTCTAGTGTTCAAAAATGCTAGACTCAATGAAAAACCCGGCGTTCACACCGAGCCCTACATAAGAGGTGACGGTTTTGGAAATCAACTTGATGATCACCTAGAGGCCGACTCAAATAGGTTTTCAACCGGTTCAACTTTTGGTAGTGTAGATATTTGAGTTAGGAATCCAACGCAACAACAATCACGGGTAAAGCTTACTTCTGGAGAGAGTTATAGCCGTTTTACTGACGGCTGTCAGAAAACGGGGCCAAATCTGGCCACCGGCCAAAGGGGTACCCCTTTGGGCGGGCTCAAAAATTTGATTTTTTCAAAAGTGGACAGATTAGGCATATATGATCATACGGATTGATTCATAATGGACTCTAGTGTTCAAAAATGCTAGACTCAATGAAAAACCCGACGTCCACCCCGATCCCTCCAAAAGAGGTGACAGTTTTGGAAATCAACTTGATAATCACCTAGAGGCCGACTCAAATAGGGTTTCAACCGGTTCGACTTTTGGTAGGGTAGATATTTGAGTTAGGAATCCAACGCAACAAGAATCACGGGTAAAGCTTACTTCTGGAGAGAGTTATAGGCGTTTTACTGACGGCTACCAGAAAACGGGGCCAAATCTGGCCACCGGCCAAAGGGGTACCCCTTTGGGCGGGCTCAAAAATTTGATTTTTTCAAAAGTGGACGAATTAGGCATATATGATCATATGGATTGATTCATAATGGACTCTAGTGTTCAAAAATGCTAGACTCAATGAAAAACCCGGCGTTCACACCGAGCCCTACATAAGAGGTGACGGTTTTGGAAATCAACTTGATGATCACCTAGAGGCTGACTCAAATAGGTTTTCAACCGGTTCAACTTTTGGTAGTGTAGATATTTGAGTTAGGAATCCAACGCAACAACAATCACGGGTAAAGCTTACTTCTGGAGAGA
This sequence comes from Perilla frutescens, assembly GCA_026008535.1. Classification (NCBI taxonomy): domain Eukaryota; kingdom Viridiplantae; phylum Streptophyta; class Magnoliopsida; order Lamiales; family Lamiaceae; genus Perilla; species Perilla frutescens. Next base: position 75,967,819 of record BRKX01000003.1, read on the forward strand.
GTTATAGCCGTTTTACTGACGGCTGTCAGAAAACGGGGCCAAATCTGGCCACCGGCCAAAGGGGTACCCCTTTGGGCGGGCTCAAAAATTTGATTTTTTCAAAAGTGGACAGATTAGGCATATATGATCATACGGATTGATTCATAATGGACTCTAGTGTTCAAAAATGCTAGACTCAATGAAAAACCCGACGTCCACCCCGATCCCTCCATAAGAGGTGACAGTTTTGGAAATCAACTTGATAATCACCTAGAGGCCGACTCAAATAGGGTTTCAACCGGTTCGACTTTTGGTAGGGTAGATATTTGAGTTAGGAATCCAATACAATAAGAATTACGGGTAAAGCTTACTTCTGGAGAGAGTTATAGCCGTTTTACTGACGGCTGCTAGAAAACTGGGCCAAATCTGGCCACCGGTCAAAGGGGTACCCCTTTGGGCGGGCTCAAAAATTTGATTTTTTAAAAAGTGGACAGATTAGGCATATATGATCATACGGATTGATTCATAATGGACTCTAGTGTTCAAAAATGCTAGACTCAATGAAAAACCCGACGTTCACACCGATCCCTACATAAGAGGTGACGGTTTTGGAAATCAACTTGATAATCACCTAGAGGCCGACTCAAACAGGGTTTCAACCGGTTCGACTTTTGGTAGGGTAGATATTTGAGTTAGGAATCCAATGCAACAAGAATCACGGGTAAAGCTTACTTCTGGAGAGAGTTATAGCCATTTTACTGACGGCTGCTAGAAAACGGGGCCAAATCTGGCCACCGGCCAAAGGGGTACCCCTTTGGGCGGGCTCAAAAATTTGATTTTTTCAAAAGTCGACGAATTAGGCATATATGACCATATGGATTGATTCATAATGGACTCTAGTGTTCAAAAATGCTAGACTCAATGAAAAACCCGACGTTCACACAGAGCCCTACATAAGAGGTGACGGTTTTGGAAATCAACTTGATGATCACTTAGAGGCCGACTCAAATAGGGTTTCAACCGGTTTGACTTTTGGTAGGGTAGATATTTGAGTTAGGAATCCAACCCAACAAGAATCACGGGTAAAGCTTACTTCTGGAGAGAGTTATAGCCGTTTTACTGACGGCTATCAGAAAACGGGGCCAAATCTGGCCACCGGCCAAAGGGGTACCCCTTTGGGCGGGCTCAAAAATTTGATTTTTTCAAAAGTGGACAGATTAGGCATATATGATCATACGGATTGATTCATAATGGACTCTAGTGTTCAAAAATGCTAGACGCAATGAAAAACCCGACGTCCACCCCGATCCCTCCAAAAGAGGTGACAGTTTTGGAAATCAACTTGATAATCACCTAGAGGCCGACTCAAATAGGGTTTCAACCGGTTCGACTTTTGGTAGGGTAGATATTTGAGTTAGGAATCCAACGCAACAAGAATCACGGGTAAAGCTTACTTCTGGAGAGAGTTATAGGCGTTTTACTGACGGCTACCAGAAAACGGGGCCAAATCTGGCCACCGGCCAAAGGGGTACCCCTTTGGGCGGGCTCAAAAATTTGATTTTTTAAAAAGTGGACGAATTAGGCATATATGATCATATGGATTGATTCATCATGGACTCTAGTGTTCAAAAATGCTAGACTCAATGAAAAACCCGGCGTTCACTCCGAGCCCTACATAAGAGGTGACGGTTTTGGAAATCAACTTGATGATCACCTAGAGGCTGACTCAAATAGGTTTTCAACCGGTTCAACTTTTGGTAGTGTAGATATTTGAGTTAGGAATCCAACGCAACAACAATCACGGGTAAAGCTTACTTCTGGAGAGAGTTATAGCCGTTTTACTGACGGCTGTCAGAAAACGGGGACAAATCTGGCCACCGGCCAAAGGGGTACCCCTTTGGGCGGGCTCAAAAATTTGATTTTTTCAAAAGTGGACAGATTAGGCATATATGATCATACGGATTGATTCATAATGGACTCTAGTGTTCAAAAATGCTAGACTCAATGAAAAACCCGACGTCCACCCCGATCACTCCATAAGAGGTGACAGTTTTGGAAATCAACTTGATAATCACCTAGAGGCCGACTCAAATAGGGTTTCAACCGGTTCGACTTTTGGTAGGGTAGATATTTGAGTTAGGAATCCAATACAATAAGAATTACGGGTAAAGCTTACTTCTGGAGAGAGTTATAGCCGTTTTACTGACGGCTGCTAGAAAACTGGGCCAAATCTGGCAACCGGTCAAAGGGGTACCCCTTTGGGCGGGCTCAAAAATTTGATTTTTTAAAAAGTGGACAGATTAGGCATATATGATCATACGGATTGATTCATAATGGACTCTAGTGTTCAAAAATGCTAGACTCAATGAAAAACCCGACGTTCACACCGAGCCCTACATAAGAGGTGACGGTTTTGGAAATCAACTTGATGATCACTTAGAGGCCGACTCAAATAGGGTTTCAACCGGTTTGACTTTTGGTAGGGTAGATATTTGAGTTAGGAATCCAACCCAACAAGAATCACGGGTAAAGCTTACTTCTGGAGAGAGTTATAGCCGTTTTACTGACGGCTATCAGAAAACGGGGCCAAATCTGGCCACCGGCCAAAGGGGTACCCCTTTGGGCGGGCTCAAAAATTTGATTTTTTCAAAAGTGGACAGATTAGGCATATATGATCATACGGATTGATTCATAATGGACTCTAGTGTTCAAAAATGCTAGACTCAATGAAAAACCTGACGTCCACCCCGATCCCTCCAAAAGAGGTGACAGTTTTGGAAATCAACTTGATAATCACCTAGAGGCCGACTCAAATAGGGTTTCAACCGGTTCGACTTTTGGTAGGGTAGATATTTGAGTTAGGAATCCAACGCAACAAGAATCACGGGTAAAGCTTACTTCTGGAGAGAGTTATAGGCGTTTTACTGACGGCTACCAGAAAACGGGGCCAAATCTGGCCACCGGCCAAAGGGGTACCCCTTTGGGCGGGCTCAAAAATTTGATTTTTTCAAAAGTGGACGAATTAGGCATATATGATCATATGGATTGATTCATAATGGACTCTAGTGTTCAAAAATGCTAGACTCAATGAAAAACCCGGCGTTCACACCGAGCCCTACATAAGAGGTGACGGTTTTGGAAATCAACTTGATGATCACCTAGAGGCCGACTCAAATAGGTTTTCAACCGGTTCAACTTTTGGTAGTGTAGATATTTGAGTTAGGAATCCAACGCAACAACAATCACGGGTAAAGCTTACTTCTGGAGAGAGTTATAGCCGTTTTACTGACGGCTGTCAGAAAACGGGGCCAAATCTGGCCACCGGCCAAAGGGGTACCCCTTTGGGCGGGCTCAAAAATTTGATTTTTTCAAAAGTGGACAGATTAGGCATATATGATCATACGGATTGATTCATAATGGACTCTAGTGTTCAAAAATGCTAGACTCAATGAAAAACCCGACGTCCACCCCGATCCCTCCAAAAGAGGTGACAGTTTTGGAAATCAACTTGATAATCACCTAGAGGCCGACTCAAATAGGGTTTCAACCGGTTCGACTTTTGGTAGGGTAGATATTTGAGTTAGGAATCCAACGCAACAAGAATCACGGGTAAAGCTTACTTCTGGAGAGAGTTATAGGCGTTTTACTGACGGCTACCAGAAAACAGGGCCAAATCTGGCCACCGGCCAAAGGGGTACCCCTTTGGGCGGGCTCAAAAATTTGATTTTTTCAAAAGTGGACGAATTAGGCATATATGATCATATGGATTGATTCATAATGGACTCTAGTGTTCAAAAATGCTAGACTCAATGAAAAACCCGGCGTTCACACCGAGCCCTACATAAGAGGTGACGGTTTTGGAAATCAACTTGATGATCACCTAGAGGCTGACTCAAATAGGTTTTCAACCAGTTCAACTTTTGGTAGTGTAGATATTTGAGTTAGGAATCCAACGCAACAACAATCACGGGTAAAGCTTACTTCTGGAGAGAGTTATAGCCGTTTTACTGACGGCTGTCAGAAAACGGGGCCAAATCTGGCCACCGGCCAAAGGGGTACCCCTTTGGGCGGGCTCAAAAATTTGATTTTTTCAAAAGTGGACAGATTAGGCATATATGATCATACGGATTGATTCATAATGGACTCTAGTGTTCAAAAATGCTAGACTCAATGAAAAACCCGACGTCCACCCCGATCCCTCCATAAGAGGTGACAGTTTTGGAAATCAACTTGATAATCACCTAGAGGCCGACTCAAATAGGGTTTCAACCGGTTCGACTTTTGGTAGGGTAGATATTTGAGTTAGGAATCCAATACAATAAGAATTACGGGTAAAGCTTACTTCTGGAGAGAGTTATAGCCGTTTTACTGACGGCTGCTAGAAAACTGGGCCAAATCTGGCCACCGGTCAAAGGGGTACCCCTTTGGGCGGGCACAAAAATTTGATTTTTGAAAAGTTGACGGATTAGGCATATATGATCATATGGATTGATTCAAAATCGATTCTAGTGTTCAAAAATGATAGACTCAATGAAAAACCCGATGTTCACCCCGATCCCTACATAGGAGGTGACGGTTTTGGAAATCAACTTGATAATCACCTAGAGGACAACTCAAATACGGTTTCAACCGGTTCGACTTTTGGTAGGGTAGATATTTGAGTTAGGAATCCAACGCAACAAGAATCACGGGTAAAGCTTACTTCTGGAGAGAGTTATAGCCATTTTACTGACGGCTGCCAGAAAACGGGGCCAAATCTGGCCACCGGCCAAAGGGGTACCCCTTTGGGCGGGCTCAAAAATTTGATTTTTTCAAAAGTCGACGGATTAGGCATATATGATCATATGGATTGATTCATAATGGACTCTAGTGTTCAAATATGCTAGACTCAATGAAAAACCCGACGTTCACACCGAGCCCTACATAAGAGGTGACGGTTTTGGAAATCAACTTGATGATCACTTAGAGGCCGACTCAAATAGGGTTTCAACCGGTTTGACTTTTGGTAGGGTAGATATTTGAGTTAGGAATCCAACCCAACAAGAATCACGGGTAAAGCTTACTTCTGGAGAGAGTTATAGTCGTTTTACTGACGGCTATCAGAAAACGGGGCCAAATCTGGCCACCGGCCAAAGGGGTACCCCTTTGGGCGGGCTCAAAAATTTGATTTTTTCAAAAGTGGACAGATTAGGCATATATGATCATACGGATTGATTCATAATGGACTCTAGTGTTCAAAAATGCTAGACTCAATGAAAAACCCGACGTCCACCCCGATCCCTCCATAAGAGGTGACAGTTTTGGAAATCAACTTGATAATCACCTAGAGGCCGACTCAAATAGGGTTTCAACCGGTTCGACTTTTGGTAGGGTAGATATTTTAGTTAGGAATCCAATACAATAAGAATTACGGGTAAAGCTTACTTCTGGAGAGAGTTATAGCCGTTTTACTGACGGCTGTTAGAAAACTGGGCCAAATCTGGCCACCGGTCAAAGGGGTACCCCTTTGGGCGGGCTCAAAAATTTGATTTTTTAAAAAGTGGACAGATTAGGCATATATGATCATACGGATTGATTCATAATGGACTCTAGTGTTCAAAAATGCTAGACTCAATGAAAAACCCGGCGTTCACACCGAGCCCTACATAAGAGGTGACGGTTTTGGAAATCAACTTGATGATCACCTAGAGGCCGACTCAAATAGGTTTTCAACCGGTTCAACTTTTGGTAGTGTAGATATTTGAGTTAGGAATCCAACGCAACAAGAATCACGGGTAAAGCTTACTTCTGGAGAGAGTTATAGCCATTTTACTGACGGCTGCTAGAAAACGGGGCCAAATCTGGCCACCGGCCAAAGGGGTACCCCTTTGGGCGGGCACAAAAATTTGATTTTTTGAAAAGTTGACGGATTAGGCATATATGATCATATGGATTGATTCAAAATCGATTCTAGTGTTCAAAAATGATAGACTCAATGAAAAACCCGATGCTCACCCCGATCCCTACATAGGAGGTGACGGTTTTGGAAATCAACTTGATAATCACCTAGAGGACGACTCAAATACGGTTTCAACCGGTTCGACTTTTGGTAGGGTAGATATTTGAGTTAGGAATCCAACGCAACAAGAATCACGGGTAAAGCTTACTTCTGGAGAGAGTTATAGCCATTTTACTGACGGCTGCCAGAAAACGGGGCCAAATCTGGCCACCGGCCAAAGGGGTACCCCTTTGGGCGGGCTCAAAAATTTAATTTTTTCAAAAGTCGACGGATTAGGCATATATGATCATATGGATTGATTCATAATGGACTCTAGTGTTCAAAAATGCTAGACTCAATGAAAAACCCGACGTTCACACCGAGCCCTACATAAGAGGTGACGGTTTTGGAAATCAACTTGATGATCACTTAGAGGCCGACTCAAATAGGGTTTCAACCGGTTTGACTTTTGGTAGGGTAGATATTTGAGTTAGGAATCCAACCCAACAAGAATCACGGGTAAAGCTTACTTCTGGAGAGAGTTATAGTCGTTTTACTGACGGCTATCAGAAAACGGGGCCAAATCTGGCCACCGGCCAAAGGGGTACCCCTTTGGGCGGGCTCAAAAATTTGATTTTTTCAAAAGTGGACAGATTAGGCATATATGATCATACGGATTGATTCATAATGGACTCTAGTGTTCAAAAATGCTAGACTCAATGAAAAACCCGACGTCCACCCCGATCCCTCCATAAGAGGTGACAGTTTTGGAAATCAACTTGATAATCACCTAGAGGCCGACTCAAATAGGGTTTCAACCGGTTCGACTTTTGGTAGGGTAGATATTTGAGTTAGGAATCCAATACAATAAGAATTACGGGTAAAGCTTACTTCTGGAGAGAGTTATAGCCGTTTTACTGACGGCTGCTAGAAAACTGGGCCAAATCTGGCCACCGGTCAAAGGGGTACCCCTTTGGGCGGGCTCAAAAATTTGATTTTTTAAAAAGTGGACAGATTAGGCATATATGATCATACGGATTGATTCATAATGGACTCTAGTGTTCAAAAATGCTAGACTCAATGAAAAACCCGACGTTCACACCGATCCCTACATAAGAGGTGACGGTTTTGGAAATCAACTTGATAATCACCTAGAGGCCGACTCAAACAGGGTTTCAACCGGTTCGACTTTTGGTAGGGTAGATATTTGAGTTAGGAATCCAATGCAACAAGAATCACGGGTAAAGCTTACTTCTGGAGAGAGTTATAGCCATTTTACTGACGGCTGCTAGAAAACGGGGCCAAATCTGGCCACCGGCCAAAGGGGTACCCCTTTGGGCGGGCTCAAAAATTTGATTTTTTCAAAAGTGGACAGATTAGGCATATATGATCATACGGATTGATTCATAATGGACTCTAGTGTTCAAAAATGCTAGACTCAATGAAAAACCCGACGTCCACCCCGATCCCTCCATAAGAGGTGACAGTTTTGGAAATCAACTTGATAATCACCTAGAGGCCGACTCAAATAGGGTTTCAACCGGTTCGACTTTTGGTAGGGTAGATATTTGAGTTAGGAATCCAATACAATAAGAATTACGGGTAAAGCTTACTTCTGGAGAGAGTTATAGCCGTTTTACTGACGGCTGCTAGAAAACTGGGCCAAATCTGGCCACCGGTCAAAGGGGTACCCCTTTGGGCGGGCTCAAAAATTTGATTTTTTAAAAAGTGGACAGATTAGGCATATATGATCATACGGATTGATTCATAATGGACTCTAGTGTTCAAAAATGCTAGACTCAATGAAAAACCCGACGTTCACACCGATCCCTACATAAGAGGTGACGGTTTTGGAAATCAACTTGATAATCACCTAGAGGCCGACTCAAACAGGGTTTCAACCGGTTCGACTTTTGGTAGGGTAGATATTTGAGTTAGGAATCCAATGCAACAAGAATCACGGGTAAAGCTTACTTCTGGAGAGAGTTATAGCCATTTTACTGACGGCAGCTAGAAAACGGGGCCAAATCTGGCCACCGGCCAAAGGGGTACCCCTTTGGGCGGGCTCAAAAATTTGATTTTTTCAAAAGTGGACGGATTAGGCATATATGATCATACGGATTGATTCATAATGGACTCTAGTGTTCAAAAATGCTAGACTCAATGAAAACCCGACGTTCACCCCGATCCCTACATAAGAGGTGACGGCTTTGGAAATCAACTTGATGATCATCTAGAGGCCGACTCAAATAGTGTTTCAACCGGTTCGACTTTTTGTAGGGTAGATATTTGAGTTAGGAATCCAATGCAACAAGAATCACGGGTAAAGCTTACTTCTTGAGAGAGTTATAGCCGTTTTAATGACGTCTGCTAGAAAATGGGGCCAAATCTGGCCACCGGTCAAAGGGGTACCCCTTTGGGCGGGCTCAAAAATTTGATTTTTTAAAAAGTGGACAGATTAGGCATATATGATCATACGGATTGATTCATAATGGATTCTAGTGTTCAAAAATGCTAGACTCAATGAAAAACCCGACGTTCACACCGATCCCTACATAAGAGGTGACGGTTTTGGAAATCAACTTGATAATCACCTAGAGGCCGACTCAAACAGGGTTTCAACCGGTTCGACTTTTGGTAGGGTAGATATTTGAGTTAGGAATCCAATGCAACAAGAATCACGGGTAAAGCTTACTTCTGGAGAGAGTTATAGCCATTTTACTGACGGCAGCTAGAAAACGGGGCCAAATCTGGCCACCGGCCAAAGGGGTACCCCTTTGGGCGGGCTCAAAAATTTGATTTTTTCAAAAGTGGACGGATTAGGCATATATGATAATATGGATTGATTCATAATGGACTCTAGTGTTCAAAAATGCTAGACTCAATGAAAACCCGACGTTCACCCCGATCCCTACATAAGAGGTGACGGCTTTGAAAATCAACTTGATGATCATCTAGAGGCCGACTCAAATAGTGTTTCAACCGGTTCGACTTTTTGTAGGGTAGATATTTGAATTAGGAATCCAATGCAACAAGAATCACGGGTAAAGCTTACTTCTTGAGAGAGTTATAGCCGTTTTAATGACGTCTGCTAGAAAATGGGGCCAAATCTGGCCACCGGCCAAAGGGGTACCCCTTTGGGCGGGCTCAAAAATTTGATTTTTTCAAAAGTGGACGGATTAGGCATATATGATCATATGGATTGATTCATAATGGACTCTAGTGTTAAAAAATGCTACACTCAATGAAAAACCCGACGTTCACCCCGATCCCTACATAGGAGGTGACGATTTTGGAAATCAACTTGATAATCACCTAGAGGCCGACTCAAATAGGGTTTCAACCGGTTCGACTTTTGGTAGGGTAGATATTTGAGTTTGGAATCCAACGCAACAAAAATCACGGGTAAAGCTTACTTCTGGAGAGAATTATAGCCGTTTTAATGATGGCTGCCAGAAAACCGGGCCAAATCTGGCCACCGGCCAAAGGGGTTACCCCTTTGGGCGGGCACAAAAATTTGATTTTTTGAAAAGTTGACGGATTAGGCATATATGATCATATGGATTGATTCAAAATCGATTCTAGTGTTCAAAAATGATAGACTCAATGAAAAACCCGATGTTCACCCCGATCCCTACATAGGAGGTGACGGTTTTGGAAATCAACTTGATAATCACCTAGAGGACGACTCAAATACGGTTTCAACCGGTTCGACTTTTGGTAGGG